>CM075978.1:137509412-137651912 GCA_038087875.1 Malacoraja senta
AATTCAAAATGTTCTGGTACTAGTGCACAGTCAAATCTTTTGTCTGAAGAAGGGTCCTGACCTGAAACGTCACCTATGCATTTTCTCCAGAGATGTTGTCTGACCCACCAAGTTGTTCCAGCACTTTGTGTCGATCTGTTAATTTTTTTGTTCAGTTTCTTAACTTCACAAGTTGGGGATCATGAACTTACAAGTTTTGCTTCCCTTTTTATTTGTGTCTTTACAATGAGGTCTCCCGACATACCTATTGGTATTTTTGGTGGGTAACATTAGATAAATATCGTATTTTTAATTTGAAATTTTACCAATTTTTTTTTTGACAGTGCACCATATCATTGAAGTTCTTGTATGAATCAGACAGCAATTTTCACAGTACAAAGCAGGTGTGCTGGAAAGCCAATTAGTTATTGTATAATCAGATAATCAGCACACTCCAGCCTGAAAACTATTTTCACAGACATCACAGTCCACCATGTCACAGTTCTAGTACTTTATGTAATGTGGGCAGACAGACTGACAATCACTACGCAGGCTCACATCTACTATAATTAGCCTTTTTGTTAATGTACACTAGATTAAAGCCTCTCATCATTGCTTTTCAGAAGTCTGAGGGCCTGCATTTTGATGTTTGTGTTCTAAGAGAATTGTCAGCACCAGCTCTAACAAATTGAAACACCAGGCTAATTATGGTACCTAATGAAGTGTGTGGAGTGGTTACAGCTCACTGCAAAACTGTTCCTTCGGCTTGGATTAGACTTTCATCAATCACTTTTTTTAACTGATCCAGAATTGCTTCTGCTGCACTTGGCATTTTAATGCTGTTTCTATAATTGCTTTCAGAGCTGAAGCTATTTTGAAATATTATGTGTGCAGAACTGTATTTGGAGATTCTAATTTAAAATATCATTTCATTATTACTAACATCGGCTGATCAAGTGGTGAATGATTCATGAAAAAAGTATCAAAATTAAATAAAAGCTGTTTGATATATTGCCTTTTTACACACTAAATATATTTCTTATTCTTATATAAGCATTTTAGCTGTAGCACTTCATAATTATCCTAATGGTACAATTTAAACCTTACTATCTATCAGCTACAGGGAAAAAATGACTATTTCAAAGTTGCCAAAGTGGATTTGAAAATAAATTATTTTAATTCAATATGATGCAACTATTCATATTGTTTGTATCACGGATTTTAATAGCAGCAGTTTTGTCATCATCTCCATAAATGGATGACAAACCAGTCGATAATTGTTCTTTTATGTGATTTAGATGACTCGGGGAAAGTTATTATCATGGCCCAATCTCATAACAAATTAGAGTTGGCGGTTGTGGTATTATATGACCTAGCAACTTGGAAGTGACATACAGAGAAAACTTTCAAGGATATTTGTATAAATAAAGCATTTGAAATATAGTTTCTAAGAACATGGAATGTAGCATTATAGAATAGTACAGAGCTGAAGGAGTCTATATACTTTGATGATCAATTCACTTCATTTCACTCCCTTTCCTTTAGTTATATCTCTATCGTGTTCCTCCGACAGGCATTTTAAAGCCACTGTCTATATTCACCTTATTATGCAACACATTTCAAATTTTAGCTACTAAGTGCCATAAAATTATTACAGAATAATTAGAGGCCATTCTGTCATAAATTTTATATCAGCCATTTCAATATCAATCCAACAATCCCATTTTGCTGGTCTTTCTTGCATATACTTCTTGCATATGTCTTCCCACACATATACTTTCCAATTACTTTATGAAAGCCACAGTTAACTCACTATTCACAATAGTTTCAAGCACAATAGTTTTCTCGCAATGCCTTCTTCTTCTTGCATATGGCGTGCACAGCCTAAAGTTGTACGACAACTTGTTCTATTTGATCTTATTTGATTGTGCACACCGGGTTGATTGCACATGAAGGTTGCAATCTCCCACCCCCTCGCAATGCCCCTTGATGTTTTGTCAATCCCTTTAACTCTGGTGTCCCGTGGCCTTGACCTCTATACTAATTAAGCAGTTTCCCTCTATCCTATCTAAGCACGCTATGGTCTTTTCACCCCCCTGTCAAATATCCTCTCAAGTCTCCTCTGTAAGGGAGACAATCCCGTCTTCTCTAGACCATCCATGAACCTGAATTTCTTCAGCCCTGAAGGCATTCATTACTGTCCACCACAGAAAAAAGGTCTTCCTGTAAACTCTCGATGTGAAAAAGTTGCTCAAAAGTGTCCAGAGTTGTGCACAATAACCCAGAAGCAGTTATTACCGTGGGTTTCCCAAAGAACAAATTATAGGCACTCCACGACTTGCATTACAGGTGACTTATGTAAACTCACACTTACGTAAACAAATTGTGAATCCACTGCTTTATTTCCGCGTTGTCTGTCTCAGTAGTCTTGGTAGCAATGTGCTACTGCCGTCACATGCACCCGTTTTCACATGTCAGATAGCTGTTCTCGCGAATGCTCCCACGTGGTCTCCATGTGGGAACTCTTACGTGGTCTTACGATTTACATAACATCTGACTTATGCAAGGGTCCGCGGGACGTAACCCTTACGTAAGTCGGAGAGCATCTGTATTTTCAATTACTATACATGGCGTCTATATTGTGACCTGAACTGACCTAATAGTCTGAAGAAGAGTCTGGATCCAAAACTCACCCATTCCTTCTCTCCAGAGATGGTTCATTCTCTCCAGAGTTACTACAGCATTTTGTGTCTATGTTCGGTTTAAACCAGCATCTGCAGTTCTTTGCTACACATGTGCTTCAGAACCTTTGCTTTCAGCGGTATAACTATTACAGCCTAAAGATGGCTCTGCTGAATGGTGGTCTTTCTCAATACACACCTCAATTAGGAGGATCAGAATGCTTAAGAAGGTCATTCGTTCAAGGTGGGAAATGTTTAAGTAAGTCTTGGATAGAATGAATTTAGTAGATGGCACACTGTATGCTGTTGATAGAAAAAATGTGTTTTAAGTTTGATGGATTGATTGCTGATCAAATAGGCTACGTTGTCCTGAATGATGTCAAATGTATTTGGAGCTTCACCTCAAGTAAGTAAGTGGAGTTTTTCATCACAGGTAATCAGGGTTAATTAATATCAATGGGGCAGTTCACATAATGGTCCCATCAAAGATGAAGTCAACCCAGTTCTTATTCACCATTCACATGAATTTGCAAGAGTGCTTGTTAGTATGTGATCAGGACTGGAATGTTAGTTGGTATTCCCTCAACAACAATTCAAAAATACTTGGTGTGAATGCTGCACCTTTACCTGCGCTCCAGCTAAAATTGGTTAACCCAGCATGAATTGAACCTGGGATCATTCTCATTAAATGATATGTGCTTTCAAAGGATCTTAGCTAAAGTGATGAATGATATATGAATGAGTTTGTTATATATCACTTATTTTATCTTTGTTCCAACACTGAATACAACATCTTTGCATTCTTTAAAAATAAAGCTGCCGTTGTGTGCCGCACTGAAGGCCAACACAAACTCTTTACAAGAAATCTCCTACATCAAGCTTACATATAAATTTTGTTCACTTTATACAACTTCTTTAATCGGATGTTTTCAACAGAATATCAGATTTTACTTCGGAGTCACGTGAGTGACTACGTGAAGAACCCCGCCAGGACGCATGCGTGTCATATCGCTACACGCATTGCGAAACAGTCACACGGGTGGAACGACGTTCCCCCTCAGCGGCAAAATTCAAAAGCCGGGAACTGCAGGTAAGTGATACTCTGCGTTCTTTTTTTGTTCTACATACTGTTTTACAGGTGTAGACTCCAATGGACAAAACGAGGAAAACCAAGAAGGCTGCTCCAAAGCTGGCGAGGGAGGACCGCGGAGTTGCGGGCAGCCAGCAGCGGCCAGCGGCACGGGAATCACCCGTAATGGGAACAGCTGTGCCCGACTTTGGCCCCGCACCGGCCAGATCTACACCGCGGCCGGGCGGTAAGGCAATACAAAAGTCTAATAGAGTCGTTGACTCGGATGAGTCCGACTTTGAGCAGCCGCGAGCGGCCAGCGACCGTGAACGCTGGAGCCGGATGGAGCGGCTTATGGAGCAAATGCTCCAACGTGACAGGCTCCGGGAGATGGAGTCTAGTCACTGTGGGAATTTAATACACCCACAGTAGCACCTCTTGTAGGTCTGCACAGTGCATCTCCCTCGTCAGAGGGGAGTACTGGGGGTCAATTCTGGGCTGACCCTGAAGAGGGGTTTCCAGAACAAACATCAAGTGTGCGAGGGGTGCAGGAAGACCAAAATCTACTGGACATGGTGTCCCAATTCGTACAGCCAGACCAAACTGGCTGAAACCTGGAACCGAAACTAGCTGCCAGTATTGACTATATGTAATTTAAGCAGCTACAGGAACAGGCTATATTGGACACCACGGCAAGACATTTGCCACCTGGGAACTGTACATCCCTGAATGTTCCCATTGTAAATAATTGCATATGGAAACACGTCGGAGCAGGAGTTAGAGGCATGGATGTCAAACTCCAAAAAGTACTAAAGCTCCTAACAACGGGAACAACAGCTTTCGCCCGGACAGTAGATGAAAAGGAGATGTCGCAGGATCAACAGGATGCACTGGCACTGCTCTGTAATACACAATATGAAATTAACGTCATCAGGAAGAGTGCCATTCGACCTGCTTTAAACCCGAAATTTGCAGGTCTGTGCAAACCTGGCAACATAAAACCACCAATTTTACTATTTGGAGGTAACCTATCCAAACAAGTCAAAGAGCTCGATGAGGAGGCAAAAACCCTGGGGCTCATCAAAGCGACATCATCAAAACCCTACTATGGTCATAAACAGCACCCTTATGCACCCACCAGTAGAACAAGACAAACTGGTGAAAGCTCAAAGGCCAGGTACACTGCACATGGGTCTTTTTAGGCCATGGCCCAGACCGGCCTTCGTGGAAGATGCGCAAACCCCCAACGCCAACCCAACCACAAATCCAGACGCCGGCGCCTCAACCTCCATGAAGGATTCACAAAAGGAAGTAAACCAGCCACTGGTAACTATGGAGGTAGGTGGGTCTGGTTCCTTACGAATTGCAGGGAGTATGGAGGTTGGTGGGAGATTACACTTCTTTCTGGATGAATCGAGTATGTTAACTACAGACACTTATATTTTAAGCAGTATCCAGGGATATACCATAGAATTTATACACAAACATAGCCCTCCAGTTCAGCATGTACCGAACCGAATGTTCGTACTTTCAGGTAAAGAAAAATCAGAAGCACATGCTGAACTGGAGCGGCTTTACGCAAAACGGCTAATTGAAAAAACCCAACACGAATCGCTGGAATTTGTGTCCAATATCTTTACCAAAAAACAAAAAAGATGGTGTTGTCGCATCATCATAGATTTGACAAATTTGAATACTTTTGTACAATATATTCATTTCACAATGGAAACCTTTGTTACTGCTAAACAATTGATTTCCAAAGGTTACTTCATGGCTAGCATCGATTTAAAAGATGCTTACTATTCAGTCCCTATACGAGGTGACCACAGATGTTATTTAAAATTCAACTGGATGGGACAGCTCTGGCAGTACAGAGCACTACCAAATGGGCTAACCTCAGCCCCTAGGCTGTTCACTAAAATTTTGAAACCAGCTCTATCGTTTCTGCGGAAACAAAAACACATGGTGATGGCATAAGTAGATGACATCCTCATTGTGGGCAAAACTTTGGAATTGGCCAAAGAAACGGTAACAGCCACAAAACAATTATTTAAAAAATGGGTTTATCATCCATCCAGTTAAATCTAAATTAAACCCTTCCACCACAATGGATTATTTGGGGTTCACCATTAACTCAGTTCACATGTTGGTGACTTTGCCTAAGGAAAAGGCTATAGCCTTAATAGAGGCTTGCAATACCCTCATCAGTAAACCATCCATCAGATTGGTAGCAAGAATAATTGGCAAAATAGTGGCTGCCTTTCCAGCCACACAATTTGGACCTTTACATTATCAAAATTTACAGAGGGCAAAAATACGAGCACTCAAAGTTAATGCTGGTCATTTTGACAGACCAATGAAGCTACCAATCGAAGCCATAATGGAACTAAAATGGTGGACAGATAACAGTCAGCATTGTTCCAATCCAATCGTTATCAGCAACCCTTCTATGGTGCTACAAACGGATGCCAGTGCACTTGGTTGGGGTGCTACGAATTCCATCTCCAGCTGTAGGGCCTAAAGTCATATTGTTCTGGGTTATGTCACCAGCATGTTAGACTACAGATTGACAATACCACGGTGGTAGCATATATCAACCACATGGGTGGAAACAAATCGATATCATGTGACAAGCTGGCCAACACAATTTGGCAATGGTGTATCCAGAAAAATATTTGGATATCAGCCACTTACCTACCAAGTAAACTAAATTCAGTGGCAGACACCAGGTCACGCAAATTTAATGAAAATACCGAATGGATGTTGGATAAAAAAGTATTTGCTGATATTACAGCATGGTATGGAACACCAGATATCGATCTATTCGCATCCAGGCTTAATCACCAGTTATCAAACTATGTTTCATGGGAACCAGATCCTGGAGCAGCGGCGACAGATGCATTTTCGCTGCATTGGGGGGAAATTGTTTATTTATGCATTCCCTCCTTTCTGCCTCATCAGTCGGGTATTAAGGAAAATACAGCAAGACTCTGCGTCTGGTATTTTGGTAGTACCCGATTGGCCTGCTCAACCATGGTTCCCTGTGATATTCGACATGGTATTAGAACCATGCATCACCATCTGGCATAGACCAGATTTACTGGTTCATCCCGTAACAAGGGAAAGCCACCCATGTCATAACCATATGAACTTATTAATTTGTAGAGTCTAAAAGTACCTCTACTGCAACTGGGACTGACGGACCGAACAGTGAACATTATTTCAGCGGCCCACAGACAGTCCACCAAAAAACAGTACCTGGTATACATCAGGAAATGGGAGATGTACTGTCACAGAAACAACATCACCTACACATCCATGAACATCCTGTCTGTTCTGGAATTCCTGGCAGGCCTCCATTACGATGAAGTGCTCAGTTATAGTGCCATCAACTGCGCCAGAAGTGCCCTGTCAACATATCTATACCAAGGAACAGAGCGTCATTCTGTTGGAACTCACCCCCTGGTAACAAAACTTATGAGGGGAATTTTTAATATCAATCCCCCAAGAACCAGGTACTCCCAAATATGGGATGTGAGTATTGTCCTGATGATGCTAAGGAATTGGTCTCCAGCAAAACTCTGTCCCTACAAAGACTCACACTGAAAACAGTCATGCTGATGGCATTGGTCACGGCACAAAGGGTACAGTCATTACATAAGTTAAGACTGGACAACATGACTTCTTCATCTGTAAATATAACGTGTCATATTTATGAATTAGTCAAGCAGAACAGACAGGGGTCAGCAGGCCTCAATATAGAATTTAGGGCTTACCCGACAGATGATCGTCTCTGTATAGTAAGACATTTACTGCTATATATGGAGAACACGAAAATCATCAGAGGCAAGAGATGGCACTATTAATCAGCCACAAGCAACCTCACAAAAAAGTGACGGTCCAGACCATCTCAAGATGGCTGAAACAGGTTCTATTAAAGGCTGGGGTGGATACTAACATTTTCAAATCTCATTCCACCAGGGCTGCAGCTACATCGGCAGCTATGCAGTTGGATGTTCCGATGGACCAAATCCTCAAGACAGCAGGATGGTCAACGGAGAAACCTTTCCAACTATTTTATCATAAACCAGTAATTAAATCTGGAACGTTTGCAGAAACAATTTTAAGTTCTGTAATATAATTTCACCCCATAAATAGGGGCTATAATTTGGTGTTAATGGATCATGGATTTCAATGTCATATTCATGTCTAAACATGTTAACACAATTCCTCCCATAGTCATTAAGGCAGATGTGATGCATGGACTCGTTTCCACGGCATGAAATCACAGAGCTTTGAAATCTTCACGTAGTCACTCACGTGACTCCGAAGTAAAATAGTAAGATTAAACGAGAACTTACCAGTTCGAAGTTTGATCATTATTTTATGAGGAGTACGTTGAGGGAATACGTGCCCTCCGCTCCCACCCTTGATCATATACTCAACTGGTATCATCTTTTCTAATCTTACTATGTTCAGTCATTACAGTTATCTGTGATTTCACACCGCTGCTTTGAAGAATGACACACATGCGTCCTGGCGGGGTTCTTCACGTATTCCCTCAACGTACTCCTCATAAAATAATGATCAAACTTCGAACTGGTAAGTTCTCGTTTAATCTTACTATTTCTTGGGATCTGTCATGAGCTTAATGTAGAAAAGTATAGGTATTGTTATGGGGAAGTCACACACACAAACAAGCTTGGACCTTATGTCATTAGATTAGTATGTAGGCTTTTACTTTATACTAACTATCCTCTTTTTCTTTGAAGATGTATATTTGAAGATGGAGATGTAAAAATAAAACCAGAAAATGCTGGAAATACTTCAGCAGGTCAGGCTGCATTTGTGGGAAGAGAAACAAAGTTAACATTTCAGCTCAAAAACTCTTCATCAGAATTTGTTTTAGCTCTCCAGCTGTTGTTTTAATTTTCATTGATGTGTATATTTTCACCATCTGTACATTCATTTTACTCTACCTATGTTTGCCATTTCTGAAATTACATTTTCCTGATTTATGCTACTGATCTCCACATTTCCAGGCTTTTTGTTATCTATAAACCTCAAAAATTATGAAGTTAAGGCACACATACATATATATATATATATATATATATATATATATATATATATATACACATGCACACACACACACACACACACACATATATATATATATATATATATATATATAATATATATATATATATATATATAATATATATATATATGTGTGTGTATGTGTGTATATTTATATGTGTGTGTCACCTGGTCTTTATAATTTATGAGGTTTATAGATAATATATATATATATATATATATATATATATATATATATCTCAATCCATTCTATCTTATTTGTGAAAATTAAATTCTGAGCCATATTAATGCGCAGTAAGCATAGACGTTTATCTTTTAACATTACTACTTTTATAGCCATTGACAAGATTCATTCCACAATAGGGATAATACAATACACATTTAAGCAAAAAGGAAATAAGCAGTACATAATAAGTTACTATGCTACATCAGGAGTAATGAGTAATGATAAATCCTGTTGCTACTTTAAAGGTGTGCATTCACTACTGTTTTCAATCTTCAATCTCTGATGATTCATATGAAGGGCAGAATAATTTTGTGACAATGAAAGGTGCAATTGATCAAGGAAATTTGCACAGATATTTTGTGAACAAATAAATATCTGCCCTTTTGTGTGGCTTTAGCAGCCCCATGACTTCCAAAGCAATTACATTCAATAAAATTCTTATGTATTAATGTAAGAATAATGGAAATCAATTTGTGGGCATGAAGATTCCATTAATCACAATTTAATAATGATAGGTTAAACTTTTATTTGTTGATCCTTGTTGAGGGATAAATGTTGGCTAGAATAACTCCAACATTAGATAACTCCTGACCTTTGAGAGAATGCAATGAAATTGTCTTTCATTCAAGATATAGCACTCTAACTGTACTGGGCGCCCACTTATAACTCCTGACCTTTGAGAGAATGCAATGAAATTGTCTTTCATTCAAGATATAGCACTCTAACTGTAGTAGCCACCTACTTCAATGTAAAGTTTGTTGTAATAACTTGACTAAAAACGGTAATGCTGTGAAAAGTCTAGGTTTTGATGCCTCCATCCTGTGAATGTTCTACGACATTTGAGTGGATCAATTAATACTTCATTACTTCTTACAGCAGCTGCCTACTGCAACTCGCTGAGTGAAGCTAGCGTGATCTTGGTCCCAGGCATAATTTAAGCAGATTCTCATTTGTGCTGTGCTTGATCTCCAAACCAGTGGAAGGGTGATAGAAAGATCATGGGTTGACAGGCACCGAGTATTTGACTTGAACTTCACATGCTGATGTGTTTTGCTATTCTTCTGGAATCAAGTCTAATCCTTGTTTTGAAACCTCTCTCCTGTAGAAGTTATTATTCTGCTCATAATGACACACTCCCCATATAACTCAAACTCCACTCAATGCACATAACACGCCCTTCTAATTATCCCCAAACCAAAAATGTAGTGCAATTTGCTAATTATCGAGGTGACCTTATATTGCCTCTTCTGAGCTGCAATTCATAGTAAAGGTGGTCAAAGAACAAACTAGCATGGCACCAGAAAAAACAGACATTGCGCTAGTGTGAAGGGTGGATCTGCTGTGTTGAATGTCCTAATGGGTACCATCTCAACAGGACATGAGTGCTGGCACACTCTACTCAAGGTTAATATAATTTTGCATAAGTTGCCAATAAAATGCAGGCATTAAACAATCCAATTTCTGAGTTTATAAATCTGAAGCCCCTTTCTGAAGTTAGTCACTACTGAATTAGGCAGGTGCTGGGTGTCTTTGAGTGAACCCATAAAAATAGAAAATGGATGTTTCTGCCTGTGCTTTTGTAACATAAACAAAGCCATTATGATGGTGAAATGTGATACATGGTGTACGGCATGAGTTCCAGCATATTCAATGGCATTGTTCTTTCCCTTTGAGTTTAGGAGGTGGTGTAGAATAGTGGTAATATTACATGATTTAAAGTTTGCTTTAAATGATTTTAAATGATAGCAATGTGACATCAAAATGTAAGACTATCTGTGTAATATGTGTACATAGAATTGAAATACCTATATGGTGAATATACATTAAAATAACTATTCTATTAAATTAATGTTAAATCCTTGACTCCCTTATTGTGTCCTGCCACTCCTCCAGTCATCTGTGCAAAATGTTGAAGAACAGTTGTTTCCATGTCAGAAAACAGCTGTGCTAATGATTGTTAAAATAAATATCCAAATGAAAGTGGATGATGTAATGGTTTAGCATCAATTTTTTATTCCTCTGGCACCTCTGGATTTTAATTTAGCCTTGACAGACAGAATAAACATCCTCTCAACTTGTCAATTCTCATATCCTATACCTTTAACAGATTGCTTTAACTTCCCAATGAAAACCCAAATGAATTGTTTGCAAAAATGTGTTGCCATTCAATGGTGTTTATTGTTTATTAGCCGATTTTTTAACATTTTTTACATTTTAGTTCACCATTTATAGTTGCATTATTTAAAAAGATAGTGGATTAAATTGGTATTACCGTGCAGTGGATTACGTTGGTTTCCTCGCACAGCTCAGTGTATGATGAATGCACTGTGAGTTCAACGACTCTGTTTCATTGATGACTCAGGGGGACATTGTGAGTCCGTGTGGTTAAATGGATTTGGATTTTATCCTAAAGCACGCTTTAGCTAATATGCTACTACTAACTGATTGTTTCCTTTTAAGCTGGTCTACCAGTTCCTTGTGTGGAAAATTAGACATTTATCAATAAATAATTTATCATCTCTTTTGTGTTTTATTGCTCTTACAAATAAAATTCAGTAAAATATATATTTTGTTTGTATTTTAAGCAGTCACAGACATAGTAAGAACCAAGAGATCTCTCTGACCTCCACTTACTTGTAGATGTTAAAACTGAGGTCTGGCTAAGATTTCTGTGAGTGCCTGGTCAAACATGGAAGCAGTGAAGTCTGAAGAAGGGTTTCGGCCCGAAACGTTGCCTATTTCCTTCGCTCCATAGATGCTGCTGCACCCGCTGAGTTTCTCCAGCATTTTTGTGTACCTTCGATTTTCCAGCATCTGCAGTTCCTTCTTAAACACATGGAAGCAGTGAATCTCTGAAGGTTCTGCACCACAGGAGTCCAACAACAATGCTCAGTATGACAAAGACTTCTCAGTATTACACTGGGAATTGCCAAGTGGTGCCTGAGGCAGATCTGATCTAGGGCAGGGTATAACACAATCTTGATTTCATTTGGGATTATAGAGCACATGGAAGAGCAGATCAAAAACAGAATTTTCTTGTTCCTTACTTTCCATGCCACCTGGATCATCCTGCACAATATCACTCAGCTTCAACAGATACCATCATGAGATACATTTCCCTACTTTTCCCTTTCAGCATTTGAATGAATCACTCGCTTCATGGCTTCCTGGTCCCCCTTGCGTAGCACGTTCCCATGAAATTGCAGGAGATGCAACACCTCTCTTGTAATTTCTACCTTTCCCTCCTTCAAGGGACTCAACAGTTTTCCCAGGGGAAGCAGTGATTCACTTGCACTTTTTACAATTTAATGTACTGCATTTGGTGTTCAAAACGTTGTCTTCTTCGCATAGGGTTAACCAAATTCAGAGTGGGCAATCACTTAGCAGGAATAATGCAGACCTTCCATTTACTGTTTTAATTCATCATTAGCTCAAGTTCTGACCTTACTGTCTATAGCCTCCTGCACAGTTGCAATGAAGACCAATGCAGATCTTTAAATTACTTTATGTTTGGTAGGTTAACTAGCTGCTGGAAATTGCCCCTAGTGTGTAGGTGAGTGGTAAAAACAGGGGGGAGTTAATAATAATACACAGAGAATATAATTGAATTAGATTAGCATAGGATTAGTGTAAATAGGGTTGATGGTTGATGTGGACTCAGTGGGCCAAAGGGCTTGTTTTCCAATCTGCATTTGTTCCACCCATTACCTTCCCCATTTTTACAGCTACCTAGAATAACTTGTTCCCTCTTTCTCAGTTTTGACAAAGGGTCTTGCAACTAAAACATTCACTCTTTCTCTTTGTGTAGGAAGGAACTGCAGATGCTGGTATAAACCGAAGATAGACACAAAATGCTGGAGTAACTCAGCAGGACATGCAGCATCGCTGCAGAGATGGAATGGGTGACGTTTCAGGTCGAGACCCATCTTCAGACGAGGGAGGGTCTCAACCCAAAACGTCACCCATTCCTTCTGAAGAAGGGTCTCGGCCCGAAACATCACCCAACTCTTTCTCTTTCACAGATTCTACCTAAAATTAAGTTGTTTTAAATGATAGCATTTTTTGCATTTATTTTAGATTACCAGCATCTAGTTTTTTTTTAAATTACTAGAATATTACCTGGGATGGAGTGTTTCATTTATTGGCAGGGACCAGTTAGATGATTTTTGTTTACCTTGTAGTGGAGGAACCTGATAGGAGACCTGATTATATTATGCAAAATTATGGGGCATACAAATGGTAGATATCAAGACACTTTGCCTCATATAAGAGGTGTCTAAAAGTAGAGAGCACTGGTTTAAGGTAAGGGGTAGAAGTAGAGATGGAATCTAAGGAAGAAATGTATCATCCAAAGGAATCTGCAATTCACTGGCTGGGGCTAATTCATCTTTAATTTATCTCCAAATATGATGCTATGTCTCAGGAATATAAATTGGAGTAATGTCTCACAAATAGTATTGTTGTTCCACATCTTGCCAAGGGGGGGGGGGGGGGGGCAGTAGTGCAGTTGGTAAATACACTGCCTCACAGCACCTGACACCCAGGTATGATCCTAAACTCAGGTACTGTCTGTGCGGAGTTGTCACGTTCTCCATGTGACCGCATGGGTTTACCCCGGGTGCTCTGATTTCCTCCCCCATCCCAAAGATGTGTAGGTTTATAGGTTAATTGGCTTCTGTGAATTGCCCCGAGTGGATGAGAAGGTGGGATAACATAGGATTAGAGTCTATGGGTGATTGATATACGGCCTGGACTCAGTGGACCAAATGGCCTATTTTCATGCTGTATCTCTAAATTGAAAAATTACACAATATATAAAAGGAAACAAATAAACTAAGCTCTTTATATTTTTGCAGAAGGACATTTACAAGCATACTACAGATAATCCTTATTTTCCATTTCTCTAATTATTCTTGCAAAACAAAGCAATTGGTGGAAATTAAAGTCAGGCAGCATCTATGCAAGAGAAATGTTAATGTCTCAAGTCAATGACCTTTCTTCAGAACACTGAGTTCCTCCAGCAGTTTTTTTTTTTTTAACTTTTAGCAGTCTTGTGTGTATTTGTTCCACTCTAGCTGTTTGCTCTTACAACTGGTAGAATACAACAATTGATTTTGGATTCTCTGATTGCCTAAATCCAAAAGCACCTTGGGGACTTCATTCTTACACCTGACATACAATTGTAGCTCAGATTCAAAGAATTGCCAATTTTGCAGCCAAATCATTTACTTAATCGACCCTTTGTAAAATGGTACAAATAGAATTATAGAGTCATAGAGTAATACAGAACAGAAACAGGCCCTTTGGCCCAACTCATCCATGCCAACAAAATGTCCAACTATTCCTATTTGCCTGTGTTTGACCCATCTCTCTAAATGTTCATATCATGTACCTGTCCAAATGTCTTTTCAGTGTTAATGTAACGACCTCAACCACTTCATCTGGCAGTTTGTTCCATATTCACGCCACCCTCTGAGTGAAAAAACCTCTCTCTCAGGTTCCTATTAAATTATTCCCCCTCATCTTAAACCTAGTTCCTGATTCCCCAACAGTGGGGAAAAGACTGATTTCCCTCCTCTATTCCCCTCCTGATTTTATTCATAATATCACCTCTCAGCATCCTACCCTTCAAGGAATAAACTCGTAGCCTGTCCAACCTATCGCTATAACTCAGTCCCTTGAAGTCCTGTCAACATTCTTGTGAAAGTTTTCTGCACTTTTTCAGCTTAATGGCATCTTTCCAAAAGTAGAGTGATCAAAACTGAACATAATACTCCATGTGTGACCTCCACAATGTATTGTACAACAGCAGCATAACATCCCAACTTCTATAATCAATGTCCTGACTGATGAAAGCTAGTATGCCAAAAACCTTCTTTACCACCCTATATATCTGTGACTCCGCTTTCAGGAAGCTATGTACTTTTACTCCAAGGTCCCTCTGTCTATTATAACACACTCCTCTTGCCTTAAGCCGATGCCTTTTTGTTCTTAAATTCCCAAACATGGGAAAAAGACTGTGTGTATCATAATTTTATATACCTATATAAGATCAGTGGAGTATTGCATTCAGTTTTGTTCAGCTGGTGTGCTCATGTATAGTATTGATTGTAATCATGTATAGATGCATTTACCTGGATAGAATGCAAAACAAAGTTGCTCAGTCGACATGACAATAATAAACCAATACCAGTACTCTAGGGCTCTTACGTTAACTGTGGAAGTCTTACCCTGGTTTTACTTCCCAAAATGCAACATTTAGCACTTATCTAAATTTGCCATTCCTCGGCCCACTTACCCAGATGTGATCAAGATCCTGTTGTAAGTCTTGATAACTTTCTTCACTATCCATGAGACCATGTACTTTATGGCTACCCACAAACTTACAGACCACCCTTGGCACATACTCATCCAATTCATTGACATTAGCAATGTTACAAAATTTTTAGATTTTAAAAATCAAGTCTGCAATTTATCCCATCAGATAAAGCATAAAAATAAGTTTAATCTGACACCTAATTCACTTTCATATCTTCAGTATTAAAAACGTTATGGCCATTTTTATACTCGGAAATTAGCATCTTGTTCCCTATTGCTTTTCCATTGATTTAACACAAAAGCTGTGATCGAGGACAGTCAAAAGCCCATAACTTTCTTAAAAATTAAGAGAACTGAATGAAATTTTCAGTTATTATAGATTGAAGCATTCTGAAACAAATATAAAACATCTTACTTGGATGACCTGAAATTAAAGCATATAATTAGTTAATTACCTAATTGTAGTTAATTACAAAATTGACCGTTGTGACGGAAATAGTAATAAACACCCAGACTGTCTTGAAAATTCAAAAATGTGATATTCTCAAGATCAGAACTTTAATATTATTGTATTATATGCTGTAAGTCCGTTACAGATAGGTAAATAAATTACAATTTCTAGCAATAGACCAAGTCTTTATGGAGAAGATCAGTTGCTAGCTGGTACATTGGCATATCATAATCAGTAGCATCATCATACTCCTCAGATTGTAACCAATAAGCAACTCTGTACACCTTGTTTTTCCTCAACTTTTCAATTTTGGCATTGTAAACTACAAGTTTTTGCTCTTCAAACCACGTATGACATGCCTCTCTGCCCACTACTTTCCCATTAAGAATGTCCTGTAGATTCCATTTCTTAAGAAAATGATTTTTTTTTTAAATAGCTTAACAAACTAATCCCATTCACACAAGAATTCACAATATAACATGATTTTTAAATCTCACTGTCATGAATGTATATGCCAGATGGAAGGAACTTAATGTTTAATTCCCATAAATTAATCTAAAAACATGCACTCAATATAATCAAATTTATTCTTTTTTTGCACAATACATGGGACTAAAACTGATATTTAGTATAAACATATTGACTATGGATGGACAATAACACAAAATCTAGACGATTTAGATGCTCTTATGACATGATTGTCCAAAAAAAAGAGCATTTAAATTATCTTGCGATTGGGTTTTTCTGGAACGCAATCGATTGGAACGTTGCATTTGCGGTGAATTTGAACCCCTTATCGGTAGGAAAAACACTGCCGGTTCGTATGGGGCCCAAATAACATTTTCGCAACGTAAAATTAGATTAAAGCCATCCCAAGAAGCAAGATTATATCTAAAATAGACGACTTACCCTTTGTTTTGTCCCGTTCTTGCGATCCGTCACGTTGTAGGCGTGAGGGCGTTAGAAGTCGCATTTTATTTAAATCTAATTATTAAATTGTCTCGCGACTTATATTTTGAAAAAAATCGGGAACGGAAATCCGATCGATTATTCTTCAGCAGCTAGAAAACTGGATTTAAACCCCCCCCCCCCTCAAAGGCGCCAAGGTCGCGCACATGGCCAGTGTCAGAACTGCAGCGCCGCTGAAGGTAAGTTTTGTAACATCGCTATTGACATAGATGGCAAACAACAATGGACCCAGCTCCAACCCCTGAGGCAAACTACTAGTCTTGGACCACCAGAACGATAAACAACCTTACATCATTACCCTCTGCTTCCCACCATCAAGCCAAATAAGCCACCATTCATCAAGCCGGAAGTGGCGGCGCTGCCTGGCAGCTGCGGCTCGCCTGCAGTCCGTCTGTTTTTTGTTTTGTTTTGTTTTCTTTTGTCTGTTTTCGATTAGTTTAGTTTATTAGGTTGGGTAAGTGTGGGAGAAACATGGTTTTGGTCTCTTCCTTCGGGGGATGTGACTTTTTCTTGTTGTGTCCCCCGTCTCCGTCTCCATCTGCGCTGAGGCCTAATGGCGGAGCTGGCGGCCTCGGGGCTGTGGCGGCGATCCGGCGGCGGCCCGACTTGGAGCTGTGGCGGCTTTCCACTGTTCCAGCGGCGGCAGCGACCCGACTTGGAGCTGTGGCGGCGTTCCGGCGGCAGCAGCGGCCCGACTTGGAGATGTGGCGGCGTTCCGGCGGCGGCAGCGACCTGACATGGAGCTGTGGCAGCGCTCCGGTGTTCCGGCGGCGGCAGTGGCCCGACCGGGAGCTGTGGCGGCGTTCCGGCGGCGGCAGCGGCCTGACTTGGAGCTGTGGCGGCGTTCCAGCGGCGGCAACCCGACTTCGGAGGCCTGGCCACGGGCTCAGTGGATGACATCGTCGGGAGCTCGCAGGTCACAGGTTGGTGACCTGTTTTTCCGGAGCTCCCGCAACAACAGCTTCGTCCGCTGGACTGGAGGGGGCAGCTTCGGCAGCTTCGACCACCACGGAGTTTGAATCGGTCCATTCGCGGAGCTGGATTCAGCTGCGGGACTGACTTACTTACCATCACCCGGCGGGGTCACAACATCAGAGGCCTGGATCGCCTCAGCGCAGAGGGAGAACAAGGAGGGAAGAGACAAAGACTTTAAGACTTTTGCCTTCCATCACAGTGAGGAGGTGTCTGGTGAACTCACTGTGGTGGATGTTAAATTTGTGTTTATTGTGTGTTTTTGTTATTTTTATTTTATGTATGACTGCAGGCACGAAATTTCGTTCAGACCGAAAGATCTGAATGACAATAAAGGATACTTTGACTTTGACTTTGAAATATGTATCCAATTAGTAAGATCTTCAAGGATTCCATGTGATCTAACCTTCCAGAGCTGCCTGCAATGCAGAACCTTGGAAAATGTCTTGCTGAAGGTCCTATAGACTATATCTACTGCCCTGACCTCATTGACCTTCTTGGTTACTTCTACAAAAAACTCAAATTTGTGAGATATGATCTCCCATGCACAAAACCCATGCCTTTCCAAATGCATGCATATGTTATCCCTCAGAATCCTCTCCAGTGACTTACCACAGTTGTGCGACTCGTGTAGATGGAACATGTTTGTCAGTGTGGGCAAGTTGGGTCAAAGGGCCTGTTTCCACGCTCTATTGGTCCAGAGCTCATATGTTTTTCTTTGTCGCCCTTCGGCACAAAATTAGCCAACCCCCAGTCTTCCATCACTTCTTCTGTGGCTAATGATGATGATGCATACCTTTTTAGCCAGAGCTCGCACAATTTCTTCTTGAAGATCTTCATTAATTTTTCCAAATTCCCTAGTCCTCCTGTTTATCTCAACGATAAAAACAGAGGAGAAATATTAATTGAGAACTTCACTCAACTCCTGTGGTACTACACAAACATGTCCACTTTGGCCTTTGATGGGGCCTAATTTCTCCCCAGATTCTTTTTTGCTGAATATACTCAAAATTATTTTTGGATTCTCCTTAATCATATATCTGCCGGAGCTGTCTCATGCCCCTTTTTGGCCTTTATGATTTCCTTTTTCAGAAGACACTGCATCCATTACACTTCTCGAGGAATTCACCACCATAAACTGCCTGTACTGGACTTGAGCCTCCGTTTTTTTCTGACCAGGGCCTCAGTATCTCTTGTCATCAAGGATTCCCTGCTTCTGCCAGCCTTGCTTTGCTCTGCAGCAACATGTAGACCTTGAAATCTTGCTATCTCACATTTTAAAATCCTCCTGCCTGCGAGACTACCCTTTGCCCACAAACAACCTATTCCAATCAACTTTTGCAAGCTCTTGTTAAATACTGTCAAAATTCACCTTGCCTCAATTTAGAACATTAACTTGGGGGCCCGTTATGTCCTATTCCATTGCTATTAAAATCTAATAGAATTATGGCCATTGGTCCCATAGTGCTCCCCCACTGATAGCTCAATCAGTTGCCCTGCCCTATTTCCCAAGAATGGGTCAGTTTTGCCTACTACGTAGTAGCGCCCTCTATGTACTGCCTGAGGAACCATTCCTGAATTAACTTTGCATTCCACCCCACTTAAACACTTAGCACAATGGCAGTTCTCCGTCTACATTAGGAAAGTTAAAATCCTCCACTATGACAGGCATATTATTATTGCAACTACCCATAATCTCCCTGAAAATTTGTTCCTCGAATTCTTGTTGATTATTTGTGGGCCTATAGTACAATACCAACCAGTGATCATCCCCTTTCTTATTTCTCAACTCCATCCATATAGCTTCACCAGATGATTCCTCTGTAATTTAATTCCCGCCAACTGTTGTGATGTTCTCCTGAAGTTAAAATGCACCTACCTATTCTCTGTTCTCCACCTCTAACCTGCCTGCAGCACCTGTAGCATGGAACATTAAGTTTCCTGTCCTGTCACACCCCAAGCCATGTTTCGGTAATGGCTATAACATCCCAGTCCCATGCCCCAAATTCATGCGTCTTATCTGTTGGTTACTATTTTTAAATACATATCGGCACTGATGTATATTTTTCATTGTCGATTTTTATTTGGCAATCAACTCTTCAGGCATTGCTTTCTCACATTCGCTAAATAATATCCGAGTCTGTGACATACTTTGGTTTTCCAGACAATTTTGTATTGTCAGCAAATTTAGCTATTCTGCTTGCAAACCTCTCAAGGTCATTGATGATGATTATGAATAGTAGAAGCGTCGGGACTAATTCCTGTGGGACCCAACTAGTTGTAACCCTTTGATCATGTGTTTGAACCCCAAGCCTAGTTGATAACATGAACCTGCCAGCCACACTTCTGGTGTGCTATTTTTATGAAGGAAATTTGGAGGGAAAACATTGCCTTGCTTATAAATTTATAGGTAAATATAGGTTCACAAGTATACTTTGAATGAAGGGTGCAGGGAGGGAGGGTGATAGTGATGGTTCAGGGAGAACTAAGAGAGGAAGGTAATGTGAAAGCTAAAGGCGTAATTAGAAATGATTTGGAAAAATTAAAAAAAATCCTAACAAAACAAAACAACAACATTTTCAAAATTATGTAAAAAATAGTTTTTAAAAAGGGTTATATGGTGTTTGATTTATACATGAACATGCTTATGGGAATTTTGAGCTACTTGATTGGTTTTAATCTGCCTGAGCAAAAAAAAAGATGGTAATAAGATAAGCACAAGGTGACCAACATTATATGCAGGTTAGCTCACTATTCATGGGAGGTGACCCTGCCTCCCATGTAGCGTTGTATTTGCTTAATCAGCTTTGTCACATATGGCAGTGGTTGAAGAAAAATGTCCATAACAAGTAGCAAAAAAGGCAACTTCAGATGGGTATAAATGCAGGCCCTACCAGTTTTATAAACAATCCAAAATGAAGATATATTGAAGTCACCAACTAATTTCTGTAACCAGATCAAATGTTAATGTTTATAATCCTGCCATCCTCAAATCTTTCTCTTCTTTATTCCTTAATAATCTCCATAAAACACAAAATAGTAAATAGAATTATTTACTAAGAGAGACATTTATACATAACGGCTAAAACAAATGAAAAATGAAAAGATGTAGACGATGTGAACAAGAATAACAGACAATTTAAAACACACAAAATCAAAGTGCAGCATTTGAGAAATTACAGGATGGAGATTAAATTATTGGATTAACTTGAAAATCATAATTTTCATTTATTTTTTATTGTTGCTAGAATTGGTTATATTCACCCTGTCCTTGTAAGTGAGAGAGGTTTTGTATGAAACATTATCACATTAGTTTTTTTAGTCTTTGGTTAGTCCAGGAATTATTTTCAGGATAGTGAGTTTAATTTCACATTTAATATTATTCTTAAAATTCCAATTTATTTGAAGTTCTAACTTTTAAACCTGTCAATATCCAGAAGGCTTTCTGTGTAACAATGGTCATGACCGGTATCAGCCTGCTAATCATAACTTTTCAGTTTTTAGGTTTTGCTGAAAATGTCATGAAAATACCAAAATGAGTGATGCAAAAGCCTGATAAGTCTTTTATCAGAATACTACCAGGTGTGGGTAGCCGTTGTATAATGTAGTACAGGATGTCCAACTTGACAACGTAAGGTAATTACCATGCAATCAATTCTTAAGGAACTGTCAAAAATGCAGACATAACTACTGAAAATTTTAAAAAAAACCTGCAGATGCTTGAAATCCGAAACGAAAGAAAATGTTGGAAACACTCAGTGGGTCAGGCAGCATCTCCTGAAAGAGAAATAGAATTAACATTTCAGGTTGAGATTAATTCTCTTTCCACAGATGTGATATAACATTCTAGTTGGGAATGAAACAAACATTTTTTTTAATGGCTGCTGCCATGTTTTATTACCTTTATAAATAGGTTATGAGTAAAATAAGGAAGATGGCTGAGGATTGCACTGGAAAAAGTGAAGCAGCCAATAAAAAGTGCAATTCTCAGGAATTATTAAACAAAAACCTTGCTCTCATGGTGTTTATTTCTTAAATAGTTTTGAACTATTGATCTATCTGTAGGTAATTGATAATATTTAGGCTGGGATCATGTTTGAAGGCAGGGATCATATTTTAAATAAGCATGTACACATTAACCGAGCATAAGATATGGTCCACATCTTATTGTTGGAAATGCTCTGTAATATTTATCTTTGACTGACATCATAGCTGAGTTCGGCAATAGGCCTAGGCAATAGGTAATCAGGCTGCATAGCAAGATAACCTTTAAACCATTAAGCCCAGCAAATACTGTACATTAAATGAAGGCAGTGGTGTGCCCTTTACTCTATGTTGTGGCAATGTACATGCATAATTTGTGCTGAAAACTAATATTTATACCTATTATGAATAATATTCTATGGATGTACTTGAAAATAATAGCAAATATCTCAACCTGCCTTTATGAGTTTGAAAGGAGGTGGAGGTAGAGGTCGGGGATGGGGCCCTGGTACGCCTGGAACAAGAATTGTTCGACGTACCCGACAAAGAGGCAGGCGTAGCTGGGGCCCATGCGCGTGCCCATAGCTACGCCTTGTATTTGGAGGAAATGGGAGGAGTCAAACGAGAAGTTATTGAGGGTAAGGACCAACTCCGCTAGGCGGAGGAGAGTATCGGTGGACGGGTATAGGTTGCTCCTCCGGTCGAGGAAGAACCGGTGGGCTGTGAGTTTGAATGTATTTACATACTTAAAATGTTGGGATGGGTTCAGATCAAATTATTCTTTGATCTTTCACTGCTACATGATTAATTACAGGGCAGTGAGCATCAACGTATGTTAGACGTGCCTTTACAAACCACATAAACAAATGACTGATACAGGTAAGCTCCAAATGCTATTTAGGATTTCCTTATTTTTGTTATGTTAAGTAATGAACAGGCCACATGCAGAGATTTCCTCAAGAAAGTTTTGGACTTTGACGGGATCCAAACTATGTTAGGCAAGTTACATCAAGTTACCCGATTAGCAATTGCAAGACTTAAGGTGCAAAGAGTTTAGCCTCGTCTGTGGGCTTCTGAATTCAGTTACACAGTTGTTGTGTAGCAGCAGGCTTCAAAACACCCAATTAACACAGCCTTAGAAATGGAGGGACTCACTATTTCTTTTAACCAGACTTTCAGTTTTGGGAAACAGGCTGTTTACAAACCTTGCCAAGAAGACTGCACCACTCAGTTCACGAGAGATAAATTTTCAGCTAAACTTTATTCTCATCAATGGAAGCTTAGCAGTGACAAATAAAATAGGAAAAGCTCACACCCCTTGGCAGAATGAGCAGACGTAAGCATCAGTTTCTGTCAATAGAACACAATCGTTAGTCCAACATTCTGCCTCACTGCACTCTCCTAAAAAGATTGATTTATCTGCTCTCACATTTCTTTGGGGCAAACTTTTTTTTTGCAACTGAAACCAATTAGTGGGCACGGCACTTGTAGAGCAGAATGTAGGTCAACATCAAGTAATAAAAAAGTATCGACTTTTTTCCATCTGTAAGCAGCATGAAAGGGGTGCCATGGCCTTGTCTTACATGAAAAGAGGTCCATTAATTTCACTTATTTCAAGAAAGCCTGTCAAATACTAATGCTTCCATTGCACTTTTCCCATAAAGTATATTGACACAAATCCCAGCCCCGGTATAACAGGTTTACCATATTTCAGCTGGGAAAATGTCTGTGTAATGATTTTTAATTCCCGCCTGCACAGAAATTGCCATTTAGATGTCTTAAAGCTGCTTTGCTTTGGAGACAAAATGCAACTTTATTAACACGAGATGACTCTCTAAAGAGAGACTGATCTCTTCATCATCACGGCTAATGGAATGAGTGGAAACGATCGCACTTGCATGACTTTCCTGGAGTTACCTGGATTCATAAGTAAATGAATGCAGTGAAAGGATTAGATCCTACACACACAATGGAAAATTGAAACTTGCCATAATTCAAGTCAAATTCCAAAATGGCAGTTCACATCACATACACAGTAAGTATGTTATCGCCGTTTATTTCCTCCTTCATTGGAGAATCAAGCACCTATTTTATATTTAAATTTTAAATGTTGGCCATGGTTAAATTTTTTTAATGTGACAGTCACATTTTTTTTAATACATTAAAAAAATTATCATCCCACATGCATTTCAGTAAAAAAAGTTAGGACACTGGAGGGTGAAGGAGATCTGTAGTCAGATGTAGAAACCTCGTTGAAAAATTGGGATCTTTCTTTCTTTGGAAGTTGCTTTTACAGACCTCAATAGTGAAGCAGTGTTAGAAACTGGAGGTGAGATCAGGTTCACATCTTATTAAAGAAATGTTGTCTTGCTTTCTATTATTGCAATAAAAGCCCCAATGAATAACCATGCTACAAAAGAACAGGCTTTCTGAAAATAATACATATGTTGCAAAGTGAAAATACTGCACATGCCGGAACACATAAATTAAAGTGAAAATGCCGGAAATATTCAGCAGGTCAGGTGGTATCAGTGAAGAGAGATAGAGTTAATGTATCAGGTCAATGACCTTCCATCACAATGGTTAACCAAAGCATGGAAATGCTCCATGGTGCAGTTTTACAAATGTTCTTCTACGTTAATGACCTGAAAGTGGGTTGTAAAAATTGAATGCCGTCAAAGTTGAAGAATATTAGTACATTTGTTTGACACTTGTGGAGATTCTTCCCGTCTTCCACAATAGGCCACCTACACTTGCAGTAAAGTGGTTGTGAAAAGACAAGCTAATGCTCTGTGCAGGTTATTGATCCTGTGCTTCATGCCTGAAACAAATGAAGTGAAGAAATGTGAGGATATGATCATTTCCTGAGATATCAATTCAGGACCTTACCACAAAGGCCACTTCTGGTGTAGCAAAAGCACTGCATTCCTGTAAAAGTGAAGGGTTCATTACTAATAACAATAATTCACTGGCTGTCCTTTTTGAAACATCAGCCATTCCCAAGTCTGTATTGAAGAATGGAATTTCAGACCGTGTTTGGTAATTGCTACAACATACAAGCTTAAGTACTGATTAGCAAGGTTTGACCTTATAAGAGGGCATGTTATGTCAAGCAACAAGATACAGCTGATTTAAGTAACTGCTTATTTACATAATGCTGTAATGTAGAGTTGTCAGTACTTATCAACACTGATTATTGTGCCTTTTCTACCCTGTCATCAGACACAATTCAACAATATTCCATATTTTCACCTTTCCTGAGGTAATGAAATCCTGCTAAATTATTTATTTGATCATTTGAAGGCTATTTTCTATCTTCATTCCCATTGTTCTGGATTTCTACTAGTATCTACACTATTTTAAAGACTTTTATTGGGCCTTCTTTTCAAAGCAAAGAAACTTCGAGTTGCAATGAAAGGTGTAGGATTTTTTTTCTTCATATACAATATTGAAGTTTATAAAGCAAAATTGCTGGGCTAACGTAGGAAATGATGATGTGAGTCTCAATGAGCTACACAGAGACCTGAGTTTTAAATGTAATACTACAAACAGTAATGCAGAGGAGACAGGGTGGGAGAATTTCCTGGGAGTCCTGAGCTCAAAGCACCTTGTGTTGTTATACGCTCTAAACACAAATATAACAACATATGATCAAAAATTAATTTTGAATAGTTACAATTTACCTCAGTATGTGTGTAGGCATGGCATATGTCTTACATTTTGGCGATAGTTCCACCGAGTAACATAAAGTTATATATTTAAAAATAGAAGCTCATCTATAATTGACAAGACCAACTCTGCACATACAACCATGATTGTTATTGGTATCGGTTTATTATTGTCGCAAGTACAAAGATGCAGTGAAAAGCTCTGTTTGCATGCTATCCAGTCAACTCATACTGTACACAAGCACAATTGAGCCATACACAGCCAACATAATGAATAGGACAAAATAGTTTGTACAGATGGACAAAAAGTTTTTTGGGCCAAACAATCAGAAAAAAGTATGGTAAAGACCAATTTTGATCTGTTAAGTTGCAAACTGACCAATATAGATCCTTCCTTGATCCCAGTCACAACAGTACAAAATATTTTAGTTCCATATAGTCTAATTAATATAACCCCATTGTTTGTACATTTGGGCAATGCGTACAAGAATCCTTTGGGATCTAGTAGTCATTGTTAGTCAAACAGAGAACACAGGTACTTAGGAAAGGAAATTGTATCCGGTTTCTAATGAGAAAAGAACAAGAGTTTTCCAGCTTTGGCAAAAGTTGCACTTTATCAGATACTGGCAATTGGGTAATGTACTGATGGCTGAAGAATCAAAGGAAAGGGGGAAGAGGTGGAGCTGGATGTCTTCAACATCCATACACAGCTTCTTGCCTGGGGATGACTTCGCTGCGAGGGGGCATGTTAATGAGGAATAGCAGGGGGTTATATACTCAAAGGAGAATTATGGTGTATTTTCCGCAGATAATATATATCCTGGTGATATGTTGTTCTCAGTTAATTTCATAATAATTAATGCTGCTTTCACATCATTACATTTAATCTGGCGTATTTCTTTGGAGAATGCTGATTATGTGTACATTGCCTTATTCACAACCAGTACAAAAATTCGTTCAGGGAAAATAAGCAATTGATTAGGTTTGGTGAATAAAATATATGATAATTAACTATGGCCAAAGTAAACATCATCAAATTATTCACACAGCAGGGAATCTGCAGAAAATGTTTCTCTAATCTGGTTTCTTTAAAGCATACTATCTTTCAAGCACAAAACTATAATTACAGTTTCATATATATGCAATTAAAATTTGCACATTTTAATTAACTTTGAAGAATCTGTGAAATGGGATCCAAGAGTCTTTGATTAGTTTAATATATTTACAAAATAACATCTGGAAAAATATTACCCACCATGATTTACAGAAAATGGATTTGAGCTTTCAGAGGCGATATGTTTGGCGAAAGTGAAATTAAAATTGCAGACAGGAAATAAATCATGTTCTAATGATGATGTATATTTACATTGATTCATTAAAATATCTGTAAGAGTCCATAGAAAAACCTTCAAAAATGCAATATGCAGAGTTTTATGATTGCTTAATTTGGTCCCATACATTAATGCATGAAAAGTTTGAAATAGTCTAAACAAATTTGTGAATCTGTGTCCAATATCAGCACAAGGGCTTCATTCTGTAGTTACGTTACAACAATGGCTGCTTTTCAAAAGTACATCAGTAGCATTAAAAAATGCATTGGGACATCTTCACCTAAAAAAAAGACCTGTATAAATGCAATCCAGTCTTTTCTTTAAAAAGCCGCCAAGTCACCTTTCAGGATTCCTATGCAGAGTAGGAATTTTTCTCTGCCCTTGTAAATTCAGTGAGTCTTCAGACTTTAAAGATACAGCATGGAAATAGGCCCTTCGGGATGAAGGGTGATCAAGTCTGTCCGCAATCACCCAATACTCTAACACTACCCTGCACACTAGGGATAATTTACTATTTTACTGAAGCCAATTAACCTACAAGCCTGTACGTCTTTGGAGAGTGGGAGAAAACCAGAGCACCCGGAAAAAATTGACACAGCTACAGGGTGAACATACAAACTCCATACAGACAGCACGCGTATGGTGCTGTAAAGCAGCAACTCTATCACTGTGCCACTGTACCACACCCAAGTCAGAGTTTTATTGCACCGAAGCATTGTTCCATCATCAAGCAGCTAATTTAATCAATTTCATTTATTCTCTCCTAATTTCCATCAACACCCCCAGATTCGACTTACACACAAAGGTCAATTTACAATTAGTCAATTAACCTCGTTACAATCCTCGTTACTGATTACAATCAGTCCCGTTTATATCAACGGGTCGATGGTTGAAAGGGTCAAGAGCTTCAAATTCCTGGGCGTGCACATCTCAAGATCTTTCCTGGTCCGAGAACAACGATGCCATTATTAAGAAAGCACATCAGCGCCTCTACTTCCTGAGAAGATTACGGAGAGTCGGTTTGTCAAGGAGGACTCTCTCTAACTTCTACAGGTGCACAGTAGAGAGCTTGGTTCGGCAACTTGAGTGCCCTGGAGAGGAAAAGACTACAAAAAGTAGTAAACACTGCCCAGTCCATCATCGGCTCTGACCTCCCTTCCATCGAGGGGATGTACCACAGTCGCTGCCTCAAAAAGGCTGGCAGCATCATCAAGGACCCACAACATCCTGGCCACACACTCATCTCCCTACTACCTTCAGGTAGAAGGTACAGGGGCCTTAAGACTGCAACGACCAGGTTCAGGAACAGCTACTTCCCCACAGCCATCAGGCTATTAAACCTGACTCGGACATAACACTGAACTTTACTAGCCAATACTGTTATTTGCACTTTATCAGTATATTGACCATTGTGTATATATTTATAGAATGCCTTGTAGTAAATGCCTACTATGTTCTGTTGTGCTCAAGCAAAGCAAGAATTTCATTGTCCTACCAGGGACACATGACAATAAACTCACTTGACTTGACTTGACCTAACAAGCTGCAGGTCTTTGGAATGTGAAGGGAAACCAGAGCATCCAAAGAAAGCTCATGTGGTCACAGTGGAAACGTTCAAACTCCACTCAAATAGCAATGGAGGTCAGGGTTGAACACCAGTCGCTGGAGCTACAAAATTACTGTTCTACTAGATGTGCCCTTTAGTTATTTATCATCAAACTTATAAAAAGACGAAATATTCCAGGTTTTGACCTATTTATTTACCTTAGCCCCTTATTTTTTAAATGCTGAAAAAGGACAGTTTAGGCAGGGAGATAAGACTGATTATATCTTATTACGTTTCTTTTTTTTTCAGCATATGAGATAATAATTCATACCTTTTCCACACATTTGCATATTTGGAATTTCTAAACAAATGGGGAATAATCTAAACAAGGTTATTAATAAAGCTGAAAACAAAGTGCTGCTGGAACTCAATGCGTCAGGTAACATTGAGTTAGCATTGGAGGAGGGAATGGACAGACAGCATTTTGGGCTGAGACACCTCTTCAGACTGAAGGAGTAAGCGGGAGAAAGCTGGAAAGGAGAGGTGGGGTGGACCTCAAACTCCCTCCTACAGTCACGTGTCTTCCCTCAGCACTTACTTTTGCCACCAAAACATTACCCCATCTCTCTTTTCCAGCTTTCTTCTCCCTACTCCAGTCTGAAAAAGAGTCCTGGAACAAAATATCCAAAATGTCATCTGTCCATTCCCTCCACCGATGCTGCCTGAACTGCTGAGTTCCTCCAGCATTTTGGTTTTTGCTTAACATTCCAGCATCTGCAGTTTTCTTGTCTCCATCAATAAAGCTGCCTTTTTTCTATCGCTAAAAATGGAACAGAATAATACTCACACATGATCCCTGACTTACGGTTTAAATGGGCTATTCCAAACCTGCTAGAACAATACGTTGAGGGCATATGCCTTTATTTCCTCTTCCAAAGAAAATACTTTTTGACCAGGATGTTGAAACTGAAATATCTGGTTATATCTGCACAGAGTGGCTTTGTCAACATGTAAGGTAATGCCTAACCATGACCACCAGTTGTAGACTCCCACAGGTAAATACCAGTTACAGTCTATTTGCAGAAAATCAATTGTATGCACATTACTGAGAATGCACTCATTTGTTTACACCCTTAATTCAAACAGCTGAGTTTATTGAGTTAAGGTATTTCAATAAATTGCAAAAGCTGGAATCCAAGTGTGGAAGATACAAATGAACTATTTCTCTTGTGAACATTTGTAAATCATTGAAGTGATAAGAACAAATGGAGCTCTAACTGTTGAAAGAATTTTATGGATCTGTAAAACTCAAATCATTTTCCTATATTTGACCATTCTCATGGGAAAGAATGGTTGACCCAACTTTAGTTCATTTGTGGTTATCCTCCACTTAATTATTTGCCCAATTGCCATGGACAAAAGACTTTCCACTGGCCATAATTTCCCTTAGTTCTTGAAAACTTCAATTAGATCACCATTTTAACCTTCTGAGTAAAACCCTGGTTGGTGTAATTTCTCCTCTTAATGTAGCCCTTTTTGTCCAGTTCACGTTTCGGTAAATCTGTGCTTAAATCCCTCCCGTGTTCAGATCTATAAAAGTCTGTAGAAGGTGCAACCCAAAATAGTTTTTCTCTCTTTCGTACACCCTATGCATTCAATCTTATATCTGTGCCTCTCTAAGCAACTCCTTAATTTACTGGAATCAGCCTGCTTCTGCCAACATTTAAACGCCATGTGCCAACATTTTTCTAAATCTTTTTTTTGTAGGTCTGAACCTCCTCATAACAACTAGCATCCTAATGAGTCTGCACTGGGTTCTCACCATTTCCTCAATATCTTTTCTACGATTGGAATGTAAAAAAAGGCACTTATTATTACTGTTTTTTCCCAAATGTCTTAACATAGTGTACCAGTTTTAAGGTCAGGACTTTCCTAATTAAGTTAAGAAATGCTGAGAGTAAATTGCCTATAATTACCAAATGTGAGCAACTTTGGAATTCCAACATGACTACAGAAATCCTGACAATAATTTTCCAGAAGCAATCCAGTTTTTGGACTGTACATAGAACCTGGTCAGTTGCCCAGTACATAAACTGGGTAAATTTGTTCATTGATCCTGCACAGATTAGCCCTAGCATAAGAACAGAAGGATTATTCGTTTGAATGGACCAGAATGGCGGAGCAGAAAAGTATTGTTTCTTTTTTAATTAATTGAATTTTCTTTATTGTTTTAATTATTCAAACACATGTTGTGATTATAGAAACATTTTTAGTTATTTATTTTTGTTAATTGTTTAATTGACTTTTTAAAACAATGTTTGAACTTTTCCTGAATGTTAAGGACTTTTAGAAACATTCAAAAGTGAAAAATGGCAAGACTGGGGGGTTGGCTTTACCTGTATCAAAGGTTTTAGGTGTTTCAGAGGCTAGGTTTATTCTTGGTCACCCACGTGATAGCCCTGCACCATGCAAGCCTCACTACTTGAGGTGTGGAACTTCCAAATCAAAAATTCCAATTCTGGGATCTCCAAAGGTTACCATTAAAAGGAGTTCAATGCTGATGTAAATTATTAAAATATGCAATGCACAATATTACCTTTGATTTCTTTTAGAATAAACAATAATTATAAACCTTGGAATAATTTTCAGAGTCTTCTTGATCTCCAACAGGTTTTGTGCCTAATTAGATTATGAACTTTTATTTTCAACTCAAAGAAGTGTCTGTTTATTTATAAGAATTTCTAGGACTTGGTACTTCACTTCCTGAAGTCTGTACTGCATCTAACTCATGAACAACTTTATGTTCATCAGATTTGGTTTATCTCATACAAATCATTTGATCTACACTGGTTCCTGTGATGATAAAAGATGACTTGGGGATACTGTCCAAAAAATGGCATTAAACAATTAATTGATTCCATTGCAGTGTTTTTTTTATCGAAGGTAGACACAAAATGCTGGATTAACTCAGCAGGACAAGCAGCATCTCTGTAGAGAAGGAATGGGTGACGTTTTGGGTCGAGGCCCTTCTTTTATCATTAGAAGCTCACTGAAAATATTTTTTCTTGAATTGAAATGCTATTATCATTCTGCATCCCAACTTAATATTTCAGTTCCACATCAGTACATTCTGCAAAATATAAGTATTGGTGTATTATTGCCACTTGTACTGGAAAACTTTGGATTGTGTACTATCCAGACTAATAACATACAAAGGTAGTGCAAAACCGAAAAAAATACAGAATATAGTGCAACAACGTCACAGAAAGTGGAGTTTTTAAAAAGTCCCAGGGCTACAACAAAGTAGATTGGAAGATCATGAATTCATCCTTAGTACATGAGAGGTCCACACAAGAGTATGATATCAGCAGAGAGGAAATGCTTCTTGAATCTGACGGTATGTGCTTTCAAGATGTTGTATCTTCTGCCCGGCAGGAGAGAGGTGAAGAGAGAATAACTAGGGTGTGAGTGGTCAATAAGTCTGTAATTTCTTGCAATCTTGGACAGAGTAGTTGCCATAGCAAGCTGTGATGCATCCAGATGAGATCATTTCTACGATGCATCTCTGGAAATCAATCAGATGTTTGTTAAGAGATCCTTTCTGAGTCATATGTACAATTTCAGATGTAGTAACTGGAAAGACATTTGCAATTGGATTCAATCTGTATCTTATCTGCACTTACAACAGATAAGTTGTATTTTTAGTATTTGGTGAATTGGTAATGATCCTTTATCTTTATTGTAGCTTTCAAAACGTTACATGAATAAAAGAAGTATGAATTGATTTTCACATGTAATTAATTTCCGGAATAATTCCTCCAAAAATCGGAAGACTTTATTCTTTTGTACTTGTGGCAATTAACAAATCATTTTGATTACACAAGCAATGATCCACTCCTTTAAGATGTTATCCAATTTGACCTTGAAAAGCTTGTGGAAAGGTTGATTACTGAAGTAATTTGTACATGAGCAGGCACTTCTGGGTGTGCTGATACTCAGGAACTGCTGGCTATTTTTGTCAACATATATCTGAGTATAACCATAAGAAACATTATATTTTGTGAATACCTCTGATCCTGCTAACTCCATGTTTGAGTACAGTAAGGTAGATAGCAGATATTGATCATCTACTGGACGAAAAAGAATAGGTGACATTTTGGTTCGAGACATTTCTTCAGTCTCTACTGAAGAGAGAAAAAAGTTAGGCTAAAGCACAAAGTGTTGGAGGAACAGTGGGTCAGGCGGCATCTGGGGAGAGCATGAACTGGCGACATTTTGAGAGGAGACCCTTCTCTGGACAAGTTAGGCTAGTCTATAATCGAATAAGTTGCTGCAGCACATGAGATAGTTCATTTAGCCCAATGTAGAGCAATTCCGAGCTATTCTCATTACCCTGAAAATGATTTTATATTTATCCAATCTCCATTTTAAAAGTCACTATCAAATCCCTCTATTTGCATTCGTTGAATGTGTCTGGATTCTGCACAGCGCAGTAGCATTTCTCTCAGTTTTCTCTGCTCCAAGGAGAACAATCCAAATTCTCATATCCAATCTTGTAACTGAAAATTACCATCCTGCTACCAATTTAGGAACACAACAACAGCAATGCTGGAAGAACTCAGCCAGTCGAGCAACACCTACATGTCAAATCTTTAAGGGACTGGACAGGCTAGATGTAGGAAAAATGTCCCTGATGTTGGGGGAAGTTCAGAACCAGGGGTCACAGTTTAAGAATACGGGGTAGGCCATTTAGGACTGAGATGAGGAAAAACGTTTTTACCAAGAGAGTTGTGAATCTGTGGAATTCTCTGCCACAGAAGGGAGTGGAGGCCAATTCACTGGATATATTCAAGAGAGAGTTAGATTTAGCTCTTAAGGCTAACAGAATCAAGGGATATGGGGAGAAAGCAGGAACGGGGTACTGATTTTGGATGATCAGCCATGATCATATTGAATGGCGATGCTGGCTCCAAGGGCCGAATGGCTTACTCCTGCACTTATTTTCTATGTTTCTATGTTTCTACTCGAAATGTCACCTATTATTTTTCTCCATAGATGCTGTCTGACCTGCTGAGTTACTCCAGCTTTTTGTGTCTATCTTTGGTTGATACCAGCATCTGCAGTTCCTTCCTACACATTGTTCATCTACTGTTTGGTTCATGTAACTGTCGTCTTCACATATCTACAATAATATGTCTGTTATAGCACAGTCACCATTGGTGTTAACATGCTCAGTCTGGTCAATCTTCACAAGCTCATGATTTAGTCTAGTCTAAGCATTTTTTTCTTAGTCTAACTCTTTAAAATGCTATAGTCCAGCGACGCATTTTGTCTGATGTGAGTGTCTATGCTGTACACTGTTATGCCAATGTAGAAATTCAATAACATATCATTGTACCTTCCTAACAATGTGATAAATTAGGACTTCCAAACTTCGACACAGCCGATGAGAACATTCATCTAATCCATCTTGAGTTATCTCAGCCTTTCTCCGACCAGCTGCATCTAGTCATACGTGCAACGTGCATAAAACCTGGTCATTTCACAATTTCACTGTGTGGAAAGAATCAATGGCATATTGTAAGTGATTTTTGCATTCCAATCACCCACATAAGAAAGTGCTCTCCTTTTGAATTTTCATGCCTATGAATATAAAATTCAAATTTAAAGTAGTGGACAAATTGTTTGAATGCTATATAAGTCAAATTAAATTAGAGTTAATGGGAATGTTCAGAATATCAAGCAGGCCAATCAACATTTATGAAGAGGGAAAACAAGTTAATGTTTCGTCTCCTCAGATGCTACCTGATGAATTGAGTATTTCCTGTTTTTCTGTCTTTTCAGCATCTGCAGATTACATAATACTGCTCAATTCAGGAAATATTTTAACCATGATTTTAAATCTTTGCTAATAGATATCAAATGTAAACAGAGGCAGATGAATTTTCCACATTGACTCTGGACATCAGCAGGGCGTTCAAAATAGATTACCTTACTAAATATATTTCCGAGTCCTATAAAGCTCTCTTGCTAGGCTTACACTCTATACTGTTCTGACTAGCCAGTGACCTGAGCACAGGCAACCATAGTTACAATACTTAGAATGTAATTCTCTGCTACTACAATACAGCGCCCTCTGTCAAAATCCAAAAAGGATCATGACCTTGCTTTGTTCAGAACTGTCTGAAGTCATCAATGCAGACAACACCTGTCAGTCAAACCTATTTGTTTAAAGAGATCCCCAAGGTGTCAATCACTTAGGAAGTTTGAATTGAATAGCATGACATGCAGAACCCATTGATCAGTTGTGAAACACTCAATGATCTGTGAGACAGCCTCCATCCAAGGGCAATGCTCACAATCAACCTGGATTATCTAGACCTGGTCCTGTGGTGTGTATCAGTTAACTGTTCCTGCCTTAACCTTGCACCGATGACCCAAGAAAAATAATTGCCTTAACCTTGCACAGATAACCCAGAGGAAATAATACAATCTAATCAAAATGCTTGTATTTTTGCCACTATTTAAAATAAATATATTCCCAGAACAACAACAAAAATTAACTCTTTTTACTGAACTTGCTGCAGTGTTTGGAATTTAAGAATGCAGGTGGGAGAAAACGTAGCAAATAGGTGCAGGAGTAGGCCATTCGGCCCTTCAAGCCAGCACCGCTATTCAATATGATCATGGCTGATCATCCAAAATCAGTACCCCGTTCCTGCTTTCTCCCCATATCCCTTGATTCTGTTACCCCTGAGAGCTATATCTAACTCTCTCTTGAAAACTTCCAGTGAATTGGCACCCACTGCCTTCTGTGGCAGAGAATTGTATTCAAATTGTTCCATTCAAATTCCAAGCCATTCCAAGACTATAACTTACTTGTTACTGTGTCATATAAGCACTAGTTAGTAAGTGTTTGAAGCTAGCGGAACTCGAGCTCCGCATTGAGGAGCTGGAGATCCAACTTCATACGCTGCGGTACATCAGGGAGGGGGAGTATTACCTGGATGTTTTGTACCAGGGGATGGTCACACCGACCAGTTTAACTAATTCAGTAGTGAGTGAGCAAGGAAAGGAAGGTGTGGCCATAAGCGAGGCAGGTAGGGGGAACCAGGAGGAGATGCGGCAGGAGCCACAGCCCTTGTTCCTGACGAGCATGACCGAGGCTCTTACTCAATGTGAGGACGGGAACAGGGGCTGTGGGAGGGATGAGCAACCTGGCTGCAGCACCGTGGATCAGGGGGACATTCAAGAGGGGGGAGTTAGAAGAAATGCCGTTGTGATAGGGGATAGTATTATTCGGGGGGTAGATAAGGTTCTCTGTGGCCAGCAGAACATGTCCCGAAGGCTGTGTTGCCTACCCGGTGCTAGGGTTAAGGATATCTCTGCGATGCTGGAGAGAAATTTGCAGTGGGAGGGGGAGGATCCAGTGGTCGTGGTCCATGTGGGGACCAATGACATAGGAAGGACAAGGAAGGAGGATCTGCTGAAGGAGTTTGAGCAGTTAGGGAATAAATTAAAAAGCAGAACCTCGAGGGTACTGATCTCCGGATTGCTACCTGAGCCACGGGCCAAATCGGCGAGAGTACGTAAAATTAAAAAGCTGAATGCGTGGCTAAAAGACTGGTGTGGGAATAATGGGTTTGGTTTCTTGGGCCACTGGCACCAGTACTGGGACAGGGGGGATCTGTTCTGTAAGGACGGACTTCACCTGAACGGTGCTGGGACTGGGGTCCTGGCAAATCATATAACTAGGGCAGTAGAGAGGTCTTTAAACTAAGTAGCGGGGGGGAGGTATCAAGGGTGGTAATAACGGCAGGGGTAGAGGAAATAGAGCAGGGTATCAGTGGGGAAACGGAAAATCAAAATGTGACAGGAGGATTCAGAATGTGTGAAGATAAAGCTCTAGATGTAAAAGAGGCAAAAACAGAAAGGAAGGGTAGTAAAAATCATCTGAAAGTGCTGTATCTAAATGCACGGAGTATTCGAAATAAGATAAATGAATTAACGGTGCAATTAAGTATATATAGTTATGATATCGTGGCCATTACGGAGACATGGCTGCAAGGGGATCAGGACTGGGAGTTAAATATAGAGGGGTACTCGACAATTAGAAAAAATAGACAGGAAAGAAAGGGAGGAGGGGTGGCCCTTTTAATAAGGGAGGGAATAACGGCAATAGAGAGGAAGGATATTGCGTTGAAGGATCAGGATAGTGAAACAGCTTGGGTACAGATAGAGAATAACAAGGGGAAAAAAACACTAGTGGGTGTAATTTATAGACCTCCAAATAGCTGTGACGCTGTTAGTCAGAACATAAATCTGCAAATAGTTGACGCATGTAAAAAGGGAACTGCTGTAATCATGGGGGACTTCAATTTTCATATTAATTGGGCAAACCAAACTGGGCAGGGTAAACTAGAAGAAGAGTTTATAGAATGTATTAGAGACGGGTTCTTAGAACAGTATGTCACAGAACCGACAAGGGGGGAGGCAATCTTGGATCTGGTCCTGTGTAATGAAGCAGGATTAATTAAAAATGTCATAGTTAGGGACTCGTTGGGAACAAGTGACCACAATATGGTCGAATTCCATATTCAAATAGAAGGGGAGCAGGTTGAAACTCAGGCTAGGGTACTTAGTCTAAATAAGGGGGATTATGAAGGTATGAGGACTGAGCTGATCAAAGTTGACTGGGATAGCAGACTCAAGAATAAGACGGTACATGAGCAGTGGTGTACGTTTAAGGATCTACTGTATAACCTTCAAGAAAAATTTATTCCTATGAAGAAAAAAAGGGGTAAGGGTAAGAACAGTCAGCCATGGCTCAGTAAAACTATAAAGGATAGTATTCGGCTGAAGGCAAGGGCATATAAGGTAGCCAGAGATAGTGGGAGGGTAGAGGATTGGGAAGCATTTAAAGGTCAGCAAAAAATAACTAAGAGATTAATTAAGACGGGGAAAATAGACTATGAAAGGAATTTAGCGAACAACATAAAAACTAATAGTAAGAGTTTTTATAGCTATATAAAAAGAAAAAGGGTGGCTAAGGTGAACGTTGGTCCATTGGAGGGTGAGACTGGAGAGTTGTTGGTGGGGAACATGGAAATGGCAAAGGCATTAAACGAGTATTTTGTATCAGTCTTCACCATAGAAGACACAAAAAATATTCCAACGCTGGATAAACAGGGGGAGGTAGGAATGGAGGAGCTAAATACTATTAAGATCACCAAGGAGGTGGTATTAGGGAAATTAATGAGACTGAAGGAGGATAAATCCCCTGGGCCTGATGGATTACATCCAAGGGTTTTGAGGGAGATAGCGGTGGGGATTGTGGATGCATTGGTGATAATTTTCCAAAACTCCCTGGAGGCAGGAACGGTCCCAGTGGATTGGAAATTGGCCAATGTAACACCTATATTTAAAAAAGGAAGTAAACAGAAGGCGGGTAACTATAGACCGGTTAGTCTAACATCGGTGGTGGGTAAAATGTTAGAGACAATTATTAAAGAAACACTAACGGGGCACTTGGATAGACATGACTTCATCGGACAGAACCAGCATGGTTTTGTGAAGGGGAAGTCCTGTTTAACAAATCTGCTCGAATTCTTTGAGGAAGTAACAACCCGGGTGGATAAAGGGGAACCGGTGGATGTGGTATACTTGGACTTCCAAAAGGCTTTTGACAAGGTGCCACATAAGAGACTATTGCTAAAAATAAAAAATTATGGGATTGGGGGTAATATATTAGCATGGGTAGAGGATTGGCTAACAAATAGGAAGCAGAGAGTGGGGATAAATGGTTCATATTCGGGATGGCAACCGGTAACTAGCGGGGTTCCGCAAGGGTCGGTGCTGGGACCCCAGTTGTTCACAATTTATATAAATGATTTGGAGGAGGGAACCAAGTGTAATATATCAAAATTTGCGGACGATACAAAAATGGGAAGAAAAGTAGGGGATGAGGAGGATAGGAAGAGTCTGCAAAAGGATATAGATAAGCTAGGTGAGTGGGCAACAACTTGGCAGATGAAATTTAATACTAATAAATGTGAAGTCATACACTTTGGGAAAAAAAATGATAGGGCAAGTTATTTTCTAAATGAGGAGGAGCTGCGCTGTAATGCAACGCAAAGGGATCTAGGGGTAGTAGTACATGAATCACTAAAAGTTAGTATGCAGGTGCAGCAAGCTATCAGGAAGGCCAATGGAGTTTTGGCCTTTATTGCTAGGGGGATTGAGTATAAAAACACGGAGGTCTTGCTGCAGCTGTACACAGTATTAGTGAGACCACATTTGGAATACTGTGTACAGTTCTGGGGTCCATACTTAAGAAAGGATGTACTGGCCCTGGAGGCAGTGCAGCGAAGGTTTACAAGATTAATTCCTGCAATGAGGGGATTGACATATGAGGAAAGGTTAAGTAGGCTGGAACTCTACTCTTTGGAGTTTAGAAGAATGAGAGGCGATCTCATTGAAACATATAAGATCGTGAGGGGCCTTGATCGGGTGGATGCACCGAGGATGTTCCCAATGATCGGGGAAACTAGAACTAGGGGGCATAGTTGTAGAATAAGGGGGGGCTCTTTTAAAACTGAGATGAGGAAGAACTTCTTCACCCAGAGGGTGGTTAATTTATGGAATTCACTGCCCCAGGGAGCAGTGGAAGCAGAAACATTAAATATATTTAAGTCTAAAATAGATGGTTTTTAGCTGCCAAGGGGATAAGGGGCTGCGGGGAGAGGGCAGGGATATGGACCTAGGTAGGGTTAGTATAGTAAGACCTGAGTGATCTCCTGGACAAGTGTCGATCGCCTGGATTGGGGTCGGAGAGGAATTTCCCGGATTTTTTTCCCGAATTGGACCTGGGTTTTTATCCGGTTTTTTGCCTCCCCCAGGAGATCACTCAGTTCTTGGGGTGGAGAGGGGTGATAGAGCTACAAAGAGCTATATCTAACTCTCTCTTGAAAACTTCCAGTGAATTGGCACCCACTGCCTTCTGTGGCAGAGAATTTTATTCAAATTGTTCCATTCAAATTCCAAGCCATTCCAAGACTACTGTGTCTGTTACTGTGTCATATAAGCACTAGTTAGTATGAATGTTCAGTTCCATACAATCAACTTTGATTTCAGTCCAAGGTTTTGGTTCAGTGATCACTAGAGCCAGGATTTTGCTATAAATGCCATGTGCCTTTTCACGCATTTTTTGATGATTTCATCAGGATAATGCCTTTTTCACGATCGAGTGCCTAAATCAGCCTTTTTTTTGCAATTTTGCTAAAAGGTCGTGCTATTTTCTCTCGTTGTACCGTGATTACAATGACGTTTTCTATGTTAATGCGTTAATATTAATGTTATTATTAACGTGTAAACATAGTATAACTTACAAGAAAACCTGCACTACCGGGGCAAAACCCAGGGCGCCACCATCGGTCGTTCATGCTGCTGCCCACTGGTTCAGTTTTCTCCAACATCTATTTAAGAAAGAACTGCAGATGCTGGAAAAATTGAAGGTAGACAAAAAATGATGGAGAAACTCAGTGGGTAAGGCAGCATCTATGGAGAGAAGCAAAAGCGACGTGTCGGGTCGAGACCCTTCTTCAGACTGATATGGGGGGAGGGGCGGGAAATAGAAAGGAAGAGGTGGAGACAGTAGGACTGGAAGGAGAGCTGGGAAAGGGGAGGGGGAGTGAGGAGAAGGGCTATCTAATATTAGAGGAGTCAATGTTGATATTGCTGGGGTGTAGACTACCCAAGCGAAATACTCAAGCTTGCCTCCTCACTACATTTACTGGCGGCTCCAGTCGCAAATCTGAGTTTTCGAGTGATTTGTGCAAGGCATTCATTGATGCTGGAATTCCACTGTGGAAATTTGAAAACAAATTTCTGAGGTTTTTTAGAGAAATACACAGAGCAACCTATTCCGAGCGAGTCATCATTATGGAAAAATTATGTTGACGGCAGAAAATTAGAGATGAAGTTACACACAACAAAATATGGATCCCAATAGGCGAGACAACCGATGCTGTGGGCAGATATGTTGCTAATGTGGTCATCGGTACACTGGAGGCAGGTCAACCATCAAAGGAGTATTTGTTGACATCGAAGGTATTGGGGAAGTCAAACAGCTCAACTATTGCTCAGTTGTTTACATCTTCACTTGTTGTACTTTGGCCAGAAGGTATAAAACACAAGAATGTACTTCTGTTTGTGACTTAAAGTTTTATTCCCAAAAATGTTGCATTTGACATGCTTAGCTCAAGGACCTCATAGAATTGCCAAGCACAGACGTAGCTTGTTTCCAAATGTCGATCAACTAGTTTCCAATGTCAGGAAAATCTTCCTCAAAGTGCCGTCAGTGTGCAGTTGTTCAAGGAAATGGCACCTGAGATTCCGCTACTCCTCAGCCCATTTTGACATGGTTCTCTGCTGTACTCTACTATGCTGCAAATTTTGAAAAGATGAAAGAAATCGTTAACTGTTTTGAAGAATAATAATCTGCTGCAGTCAGGATCGTCAGTGAAATCATGCAGAAAAAGTCCCTCCACCGCGATCTTGTGTGTATTGCTTCCAATTTTGCAAACTTCCCACTAGCTATCACTTCTCTTGAGAAACGTGGCGAAACATTAGTGAATAACTTGCAGGTTTTCAACAAAGTAACTGACGATATTCGTAAAGTTCTTGGTGATGTGGGTAAAGACATACAAGGAAAATGTGAGAGAGTGATTTTAGCTAACAAAGATCTTGAAGAAATACAAAACATAGCTAAAGTTCTCAAAGGTAGTTGTAATGCACAAGATATCGATATGAATATAGAGTATGTAGCTTGTTTCGGGTATGCACCAGTGACCTCAGCTGGGGTAGAAAGAAGTTTTCACAACTGAAGCATATTCTGTCTGACAGACGGCATATTTTAACCAGATTATTTGAAAAAAAATGCTAGTAATTATGTGCAACCAGGCAACTAGTTTCATTTAATGTAGTATACCTTAAAATATTATTATTTTTAACCATTTTTTGGAGGTGGAAATAAATGTCTTTTATGCCTTTTTTTTGTCAATAAATGCCTTTTGTGCCTTTTTTGTAAATTTATTATGCCTTTTTGCCTGCCTATTTCAGAGTTTTTTAGTGCCTAAACATCCTGGCTCTAGTGATCACAAAGCATCAAGTCAGGATAAAATGCACCTATAAAAGGACCATGCAGTCAGGTGGTGTTTCAATCTACAGGTGTCTTTGCCCTTCTTAGTGGTGGAAATTGCTGACTTGAATTAGGATGGTGAATTGCCACAGTGCTATACATCTTGTACATTGTACTTTCTGCAGTCACAGTATCCTAGTCGTGAAGAGAGTGAATATTTAAGATGGCAGATGGAGCGTCAGACAAGCAGCGGCTTTGACCTGTGGCTGTTGGGGTATTTCATTGTACTGTATATTTCATTCAAGTTACAAACTTGGGTTGTTTTCCCTGGAATGACAGGCATTGAAGTGAGACCTGATTGATGTATATAAGAAACACACAGAGGAGGTAGACAGTCAGAATCTTTTTCCCCATGGAGAAAATGTTAAAGACTAGAGGTTTAAGGTGAGAGGGACAAAGATTAAAGAAGATGTGCGGGACAGTTTTTTGATGCAGAGGGTAGTGGGGGCCTGCAGTGTGCTGCCAGGGTGGCGGTGGAGCCAGAAACAATAGTGGTGTTTAAGGAGTTTTTATATAGGCACATACTGTAGATGCAGGGAACAGAGGGATAATGGATCATGTTCAGGCTCAGGAGGTTAGTTTAATGGCATAAATGTTTGTGGGTCTCAGGGCTTGTTCCTGTGCTGTACTATTCGATCTTCTAGGTTTTCAGTCAATAGTACTCCTAGGATGCTGATAATGGAGTAATTTTACATTGGTAACATGGTTGATAAGCAAAGGAAGATAGTTGGCTCTTCTGCTAATGAAGATGATCATAGCCTGGCACTTGCATGCCAATAAATGTAACTGCCACTTATTAATTCAAGTCTCATTGTTTTAAGTGTGGACATGGAATAGTCCATTATCTGTAAACCTACCATTGGATCTAAATACTGCCATAAACATCTTTGTTTGATTTTTTGATGGAAGGGAGATCACTGATGAGGCAAATGTAAATAGTCGACCCATGATTGCTGCCCTGCAGCAAAGTTTTTGGGCTATGATTCATGTTCATAACTCATAGTAGCAGAATTAGACCATTCAGCCCATCGAGTCTACTCCGCCATTCAATCATGCTGATCTATCTTTCCCTCTCAACACCCTTCTCCTGCCTTCCCCCACACTCTTACTAATCAAGAATGAGTGCATCTCTGCCTTGAAAATATCCATTGACATAGCCTCCACAGCCATTTGTGGCAATGAATTCCACAGATTCACCACCATCTGATTAAATAAATTCCTCCACATCTCCTTTCTATAGGTGTGTCCTTTTATTCTGAGGCTGTGTCCTCTGGTTCTAGTCTCTCCCACTGGTGGAAACATCCTCTCCACATCTACTCTCTCCAGGCCTTTCACTATTCAGTAAGTTTCAATGAGGTCCTTCTAAACTCCAGCAACTACAGACTCAGTGCTGTCAAACGCTGATCATACATTAACCCAATCATTCCTGGGTTCATGATGATTGGCTTCCTTAAACTACTCTGAACAGTAGATAATTTTCTCTCTGATTCCTACTGAATTTATTGTTATGAGGACCCTCGAGTACTGCTTGAATGCAATGGGCAGACCTTATCCCAGTTTTGGAATTCAGCTTTTTTTTCCACATTGGACTAATGCTGCAATTCGATTTGGAATCAAGTGATGGATAATTGCACAATTAATGAGTAGATTGTTGGAGAGTAAATGGCAATTAATTGGCGGGAGTAACTGTGACTCTCTGGGCTGGGGCCATAGTTGACTGGTTGGGTGGTCACTCCCTGGCGGGTGTGGATGCGGATACTCAGCGTGATGAAGTATGAGTCCTAAGAGGTGCACTGTACATTGGTGTGGCTGTCTAGTTGGACATGCTGAGGCCATAGTTCCGTGGCCACGGTCGCCGGACTGACCACATTAGCTGCAATGTATCTTGGGTTCTAGCACACAGCAAGCCTTACCTCCTCTCAAGGTCCCCGCTGGAAACGTCTCGCCTGGCAAACGAGACGGGTACATCAGCTGGCCGAGAACCCAACCCAGGCTACTGGAGAAAGCTCATCTTTCAAAGAAATGTTGGTTATGGGCAGCGGTGTACCAGGACACCAACGACCCCACAGTTGAGCTAGCAGCAGGCCTTCTGTGAGCGGCATGCTGCAACCCAGCCCATGTAACGCCTTGGGTAAAAACCCACCGCTTGGATGTCTTGCCAGCGGCCATCCGAGATCAGACTGGTAGATTTCCGCCTTTTGTCACGGCTTAAGTTTGTGGTCTCTCTGCTATAATATGGGAGCTGTTCATTCCATGCTTCTTAAGACCAAAGGCCTGACAGAGGGGATAATTTGATCCCTGACATTTACTCATCGTTGCGTAACACCTAATTTGGCATAAGATTGACACAAAAAGCTGGAATAACTCAGCGGGACAGGCAGTATTACTGGAGAGAAGGAATGGGTGATATTTCGGGTCAAGCCCCTTCTTCAGACTAGTTAGGGAAAAGGGAAAAGAGAGATCTAGGTGATGATGTAGAGAGATAAAGAACAATGAATGAAAGATAAGCAAAAAATTAACAATCATAAATGAAACAGGCCATTGTTATCTGTTTGTTGGGAGAAAATAAGAAGCTGGTGTGACTTGGGTAGGGGAGGATGGAGAGAGAGGTAATGCTGGGCATAGTGGACAGACCACTTAAAGCTCCGAAAAAGGATGAATAGTCGGCTGATGACCAAATAAGGTCGGAGACCTTCACTAAACAAACAATAAAACCGAACTATGCTAGTGATCGGGGGGGGGGCATCCACATTTTCAGGTGTTTGCTACTATTTGAGTTAAATTAGAATAATTTGGTTAAAGATTCCGATAGTTTTGGATCTTAAGTCTTCAGCCCAATGGTCATCAGGACCAATAGCTTTTATTGCACTTAGCCATTTCTTGATATCACCCACAAAGAATTGAATTAATTGAGCACACAAGCTTTGGTGGTGATTGAAAATACATAGCTGTTGGCTGAAGATGTTTGCTAGTGCTATGTCCTTGCCTTTCACAACATCAAATAAAGTGAGACTAAATCCATGAATCTTTGCCCGGTTGATGTGGTTATGTTCTTTTTTTATGCTCATTGTGTGGGAGATGTTGGCAATGTAGCATTGACTAACCATCCATCAATTCCTTAAGACAACATGGTTCCGATTTTATTTAAACAATCATTCATATTGCGATAGTATAGCTCTGACATTGATATTACAGTAAATAGGAGACAAGGATTATGACTCAGCAGTGTAAGATCAGCATGGATATATGAAGGGGAAATCATGCTTGACTAACCTTCTGGAATTTTTTGAGGATGTAACAAGTAGAATAGATAATAGAGAGCCAGTGGATGATGTGTACCTGGACTTTCAAAAAGCATTTGACAAGGTCCTTCACAAGAGATTAGTGTGCAAAATCAGAGCACATGGTATTAGGTGTAGGGTGGATAGAGAACTGGTTGGCAGACAGGAAGCAAAGAGTAGGAATTAACGGGTCCTTTTCAGAATGGCAGGCAGTGACTAGTAGGATGCCACAAGGCTCGGTGCTGGGACCCCAGTTATTTACAATATATATTAACGATTTATATGAGGGAATTAAATGTGGCATCTCCAAGTTTGCGGATGATACAAAGCTGGGTGGCAGTATGAGCTATGATGAGGATGCTATGAGGCTGCAGGGTGACGGATAGGTTGAGTGAGTGGGCAGATGCATGGCAGATGCAGTATAATGTGGATAAATGTGAGGTTATCCACTGGTGGCAAGAACAGGAAGGCAGATTATTATCTGAATGGTGTCAGATTAGAAAAAGGGGAGGTGCAACGAGACCTGGGTGTGCTTGTACATCAGTCACTGAAAGTAAGCATGCAGGTACAGCAGGCAGTGAAGAAAGCTGATGGCATGTTGGCCTTCATTGCGGGAAGAGTTGAGTTTCGGAGCAAGGAGGTCCTACTGTAGTTGCACAGGGTCCTGGTGAGACCACACCTGGAGTATTGTGTGCAATTTTGGTCTCCTAATTTGAGGAAGGACATTATTGCTAATGGGAGTGTGGCGTAGATTCACCTGGTTAATTCCCGGGATGGCGGGACTGACATAGGATAAAAGAATGGGTCGACTGGGTTTGTATTCACTGGAATTTAGAAGGATGAGAGAGGATCTTATGGAAACATAAAATTCTTAAAGGAATGGACAGGCTAGATGCAGGAAAAATGTTCCTGATGTTGGCGGAGTCCAAAACCAGGGTTCACAGTTTAAGAATAAGGGGTAAGCCATTTCGGACTCCGATGAGGAAAACATTTTACAACCAGAGAGTTGTGAATCTGTGGAATTCTCTGTCACAGAATGCAGTGGATGCCAATTTACTGGATGTTTTCAAGAGAGAGTTAGAATTAGCTCTTAGGGCTAAAGGAATCAAGGGATATGGGGTAAAAGCAGGGATGTGGTACTGATTTCAGATGATCAGCCATGATCATATTGAGTATGCTGGCTCAAAGGGCCGAATGCCCGACTCCTGCACCTATTTTTCTATTTTTCTATTTTTTTTATTTCTATGACATAGAAGTAGAATCAGGCCATTCGGCCCATCGAGCCTGCTCCACCATTTGATCATGCTGATCTATTTTCTCTCTCAACCCCATTCTCCTGCCTTCTCCCTGTGCATTTGACACCCTCACCGTTATGAACCTATCAATCTCCACTTTAAAAATACCCAGTGACTTGGTCTTCACAGCTGTCTGTGGCAATGAATTCAAGATACAAGATACAAGATACATTTATTTGTCACATGTGCCAGTTGGCACAGTGAAATGTAATCACCATACAGCCATACAATAAAAATGAAGAACACAACATAGAGTTGATAGAGTTCAATATAAAACATCCCCACACAGCAGAATTAAAGTTTCCCACTGTGAGGGGAGGCACCAAAGTCAGTCATCTTCCTCTAATGTTCTAATGATCCCCAATGTTCACCCGTGGTCGGGGTCTCCCCGAGCCCTCCGCAGTCGCCGCTACGGGCGGCCTGATGTTCAGGCCCGCACGCCTGGGTGATGTAAGTCCGACGTCGGGGCTGGGGGACCTCCTCAGCAGCCTGGACATCCAAGTCGGCCACCTCCTACCAGAGTCCGCGGCTCCCAAAGTCCGCAGGCCGCGCTGGGCGGAGATGCAACGCTGGCGGCCCTCGGCAAAGGGCCCCACTGATTCCACAGCTTCACCACACTCTGGCGAAGAAATTCCATCTCATCTCCATTCTAAACATACATCCCTTTATTCTGAGGTTGTGCCCTCTGATCCTAGACTCTTCCACTACTAGAAACATCCTCTCCACATCCACTCTATCTAGGCCTGATTATTGATTAGAAGATATTTAGCATAAATTACTTCTCTGGCAATAGAATGCAAGATTTATAGTGATTAAGAGGTGTTTTTCTTAGGTTTAACTAATACATGACGAAAGAATAAAACTAAAGAGAATATGAAGCAGTTGTGTAATTGCATCCCAATATTCTCCGAACATCAGCTGCTCATGTCCTTTTTCTGAGTTCCTTCATAGTATTACGTGCAGATGAATTTGGGAATCATTACCTGTGTAATTTCTGATTACTGAGTCTTTGCACCCTCACTATTGATCAACCCATCGAGCAGTCCCGTGGGATTAATCCCATAATTCAGCTGGAAAAACAGTAATGTTTCAGATGTCCACCTGCTACATGGCTCCTGAAGGATGTTTCAGCATGTTCAGGCCTTTTGAGAATTGCATTACCTATGCTCCACCAAAACGACATTGAGAAAAGTTTTATTGCAAATCATAGACATACGCTTAGATAAAAGGAACAGGTGAAAGGTGAGTAATTATATTATCTTCAAATATTAGTAAGCAGGTTTTCACGCTATCTCAGCAATCAGTTAATGTTGAGTGATTTTAACCTCAAATATGGAAAATATAGGTTTGAGTTAAAATATGAAAACATTTAGAATGAACTTAACTTATTGTAGGTGCACTCACTTTTTGTTATAATGGAATTGAGGCAATTCACAAGGGACCAAAGAGCCAGGACATTTGGGAAAACTATTTACTGAGGTAGTATGCTATTATTATAAAGTTATTTTGATGCTGAAAAGACTCTCCTGGACTTTGGCAACAAGGTATATGAAAAGAGTCAAGAACATTTTTAGTAGGTGTGTTTAGTGTTTTTACAGCATGGCATCTGGATCAAGAGAAACTAGAGCATCCAAAATTATTTCTGTGTCATCTTATTCCATTTCCAACCTTGTCAATCTCTCTTAAACTCCATCCTAATGGTCAATGACTGACCACAAATCCATGATCATGAACCCTCTACTATGATACCTTCTCCACAATCTCACACAATCTGTTTATCCTCCCTTCGACTCTCTTTGTTGCTTGCATCCTGCTCTATCCAACCCAACTCACCACTATAACCGGAGCTACATGTTTCACAGATTCAAACCAACAGTTTCAGGTGGAAATGCAGAGGTGAAAGTGAAAATGTGTCCACCTGTTGAACCTGGAGTGCAATCGTACTCCTGGATTTCCCAGTCATGTCCGCTAAATGAATGAATCCTTCAGATAAGATCAAATTTATTATTTGGGGAGATTACCTGTTCCTGGGTACTTTTGGGAAGCTCTTCTTTCAATAGAAAGATAAAGAACATAGATCATAGAACAGTACAATACAGGAACAGGCCCTTCAGTCCAAGATGTCTAAGATGAACATGATGCTAAATTAAACTAATCCCTGCTACCTGTGCATGATCGACATCTTTCCATTTCCTGCATATTCACATGCCTGTCTAAAAGCTTCTTAATTACCACTATCATATCTGCTTCTGCCATCACTATAAGCAGCTCGTTCCAAGCACTTACCAGTCTCTGTGTAAAACATACTTGCTTTGCACATCTCCAATAAACTTTCCCACTCTAACAAAGCTGTGCCCTCTTGTATTTGACTATACTCTCTAGTAGTTGAATAGATTGATAGAAAAATAGATGAACCACACAAGCACGCAGTCAGGCCTAGCAAAGGTTACAGGTCCGATCATGTTTCTCAACCAGATCTTTAAGGCCAATATGGCCCAGCAAAGATGAAAGAAAAGTTAGAATACAGGATAATAGTTTGAAGTTATTTTGTTTGTTGACCAAAGCATCGCTGATGTGGAGAAGCGTATTGCTTTCATTATTTTGTGTTATTTTACAAAGTGAGCTGTACTAATGGAACTAAGTGAATCTGATCATAACAGTTGCACTGAATGTTCATTCACTGTGAAATAACATAGCTTAATGATTCGTATCTAGCCTCATCTCACCCAGTGTTCGGTTCATTGTCAGGAAGATTGAGGGAGCACAAGGGGATATTGTTGTTAGATTCTTGGTTTCTGCAGTTAAACATGGGTACATGCTCACATGGATGCCCACTTATGGAGTGAAAACCATCAATGTACCTGAGACAAGCCACCATATGCGAGAAGTGAGACACCAAACTTATAAAAAGATTGATACGTTGAAAGAAATCGAGTTCTAGTGATGTGTGACCTGATACATTTTGGAAACAAACAGAAGAATTACATTGTAAAGAATTAAAATATCAAAAATGATTTTTTTTTGTCAATGGTACCAGCATTAAATCCTCAACCTATTGGGAAGTGGTCTGTCATTGTTTTTTATCAATACAGAAAGTGTTGCAAGAGCAGTGATTCTGTTCTTATTTCAATAAGAATTTATGTTGCTGCTATTTCTGCACATAAGTGTGAATCTATTTAGCTATTCATAAGGGTCTGTGGTATTGCAGTGCTTCATGTATTTTTAAGAATATGAAACACCTATGAAAAGTTGTTAGAATTGAGTATTTCCATTGCATGGGAGACACGGCATTGAATATTAAGAGTGGGAAAATGCTGTGCACATTTGGCTTGGCACAGAGATCCCTGTCTCAAAGCTCCCAGCTTGATTACTGCTGGAGAAGTGATGAAAATAGCAGGCTCAATCTGGAGTGTAAATTTTTTTTGGTGAATTTGTTTGTAAAATTGATTTTTTATGCGGTGGAACTCTAAATGTTGAAACAAGCGAATAAATATTCAACAGCACCAAAAGCAGTCCTCAGAAGACCACTTGTCAGATCCCCTTCTTTGACTATTTCCAACCCTACTGTTTCACTTATCTAACAGAACATGGAGCCTGGTGACTCCTACAGAAAAAAGAGAATGTCAATGATTTTAAAGAGGTGCATGCTCTCCACTAGATAAGTGATTATGGCTTTCAAGAATCTAACTGCACAGAATTGCAGCCCTTGGAAAAAATACTTTGAGTGTTCTTCTTTATAGAGTTTCAGCATGGATATTTTTATAGAAGGCTGAAGCGGTTAAATAACTTGTGAAAAGGTCCTTATGAAATATAGAAATGCAAAAGGAAATTATGTCAGCTTTGTGCGATTTGGCACCAATATAATTTGCAGCCTCTAAGTTAATAATGTGGGCATTGAGACTAAGGGATATAGGCAGAACTTCTGATTTAATATAAAGAACTATAAAGTATAACGTGTGTCAGGGGTTATGGGGAGAAGGCAGGAGAATGGTGTTAGGAGGGAGAGATAGATCAGCCATGACTGAATGGTGGAGTAGATTTGATGGGCTGAATGGCCTAATTCTGCTGATATTATTATTTTTTTAAAGGCATAAAAGATTTTCAAAGAAGATGAACTTCAAGTGATGAAGGAGACAATAATGTTCACAAAATGACCAGCTATTGGTTGGACAAAAAAAATAAATCAGGATGGACATTCCTGCTCCAAAATTTGACTTGCTTTCCCACTGTCTGAACCATTCCACCAAATGCAACTTCTTAAAATCTAAACCGAGATGCAAAATGTATGGCTGGGAATGATATATGAGAAAGGACATTCCTGTTCAGCCCAAGGCTTTTTCATGTTCCTAAAAGGAAGTCTATATTAGTATTCATCCTGCATTCTCAGTACTATCTTAAGCACTGATTCATTGATTGATAGGTTGACACGATATTACCCAGAGGGTCAATGATTTTGAAGTATTGAATGATTAATCCAGCATTTCCCTATTGAATTTAAATAGTGTTGTATGGAATACACAGCACAAAATACACCATCCGACACCATTGATCTATGCTAGTGTTTAAAGTCCACAGAAGCATCCTGTCATTATAATTATTTCTTCCCAACCTACCCTACCCTACCATCTCCCAAGTCGCTTGATTCCCATGTAAGCATGAAGCCTCCCTTTAACTGTGTTAATGCTGTCAGCTACAAACTCCCCAGATGATAGAGCATTTCAAATTCTCACCACTCTCTGTGTAAAGAAGTCTTTTAAAATATTTTTGTTTGATCTCTTAGTGGCCATCATATATTTATACTCCCACTGGAAGTGGGAGAAACAATTGACCTAAATCCTTTCTATTGAACTCCTTCGTAAATTGACAGACCTTTTCAGTTTACGTTACAGTCTTCTCTTTCATAGTTAAAAAGTCCCCAGCCAGTCTGGTCTTTGTTGTTAGCTACACTCCCTCAGTTCCAGTAACATCCTGCAAATCTTTTCAATGTGTTTTGATGCATGCATTCCAGAACAACATTACTTTAGTTTAGTTTATTATTGAAAAGCTTTTTTGTTATGAAAGTCAGCGAAAAGACTACACAGGATTACAATCAAGCCGTCCACACTGTACATATACAGGATAAAGGGTATAATGTTTACTGCATGATAAAGTCCAGTAAAGTCAGATTAGAGATAGGGTCCAATAGGGTCGATGGGAGATCAGGACTGTTCTCCAGATAGTGAGAGTTCCCTGATCACATTTGGGAAGAAACTGTCCCTGAATCTGGAGGTGTGTGTTTTCACACTTCTGTACCTTTTGCCTGATGGGAGAGGGAAGAAGAGGGAGTGGCTGGAGTGAGACTGGTCCTTGATTATGCTGCTGGCCTTGACAAGGCTGCATGATACCTGGATGGAGTCAATGGAAGGGAGGTTGGTTTGTGCAATGGATTGGGTTGCATCCACAATTCTCTGCAATTTCTTGCTGTCTTGGATGGAGCTATTCCCAAGCCATGCGTGTGATGCATCCCGATAAAAGGCTTTCTCCGACGATTCTGCAGAAGTTGGTGAGGGTTATTGGGGACATTCTGAACTTCCTAAACCTTCTAAAGAATTTAATTCTTTGTGTGGTTTAATCAAGATATCTATACATTTATTATTTGTATCCTTTTGCATTTTGTACTCAGCACTTTATGTGTGCTCTTCATTGCATTATCATTGTTGTGTTTGCTGCTTTTGGCAATTTATGTTTTCCCAGATCACTTTGTTCATTACCCTGAAGATAGACACAAAATGCTGGAGTGACTCATTGGGTCAGGCAGCATCACTGGAGAAAAGGAATGCGTGACGTTTTGGGTCTTTGCTCTATAGTTTTATATATTGTATATCAGGAAATGAATGGCATAGTATGTGCTACATCATCTTATGCTGCATTAAGTTTTACTTCCCTTTTATTTATTCACATTGCTGGCCTCTCTATTTGGGTGCAGTTGGTGATATGTATTCTCCAACATTGTATAATCTTCAAATTCAATCATTATAGCTCCAAATCAACTATATGCTAAACAAAGGAGACAGTTTTGTGGGACAGCATTTATGCTCATATCGAGAAACCCTCCTTGGCTTTTATGCTCTACCTTCTGTTTTGGAGGCACTTCTCAAACAATTTTGCAGACTGTCCCCAAATCTACATATTCTGACCTGTGTCACCTGTCTGTTACATTATGCTTTTACATAGAACCATAGAAACATAGAAAATAGGTGCAGGAGGAGGCCATTCGGCCCTTCGAGACAGCACCGCCATTCATTGCGATCATGGCTGATCGTCCCCAATCAATCACCCGTGCCTGCCTTCTCCCCATATCCCTTGATTCCACTGGCCCCTAGAGCTCTATCTAACTCTCTTAAATCCACCCAGTGATTTGGCCTCCACTGCCCTCTGTGGCAGGGAATTCCACAAATTCACAACTCTCTGGGTGAAAACGTTTTTTCTCACCTCAGTCTTAAATGGCCTCGCCTTTATTCTAAGACTGTGGCCCCTGGTTCTGGACTCGCCCAACATTGGGAACATTTTTCCTCCATTTAGCTTGTCCAGTCCTTTTATAATTTTATATGTTTCTATAAGAACCCCCCTCATCCTTCTAAACTACAGTGAATACAAGCCCAGTCTTTTCAATCTTTCCTCATATGACAGTCCCGCCATCCCAGGGATCAATCTTGTGAACCTACGCTGCACTGCCTCAGTCACAAGGATGTCATTCCTCAAATTAGGAGACCAAAACTGTACGCAATACTCCAGATGTGGTCTTATCAGAGCCCTATACAACTGCAGAAGAACCTCTCTACTCCTGTACTGAAATCCTCTTGTTATGAAGGCCAACATTCCATTAGCTTTCTTCACTGCCTGCTGTACCTGCACGCCAACTTTCAGTGACCGGTGTACAAGGACACCCAGGTCTCGCAGTACCTCCCCCTTACCTAACCTAACCCCATTGAGATAATAATCTGCCCCCTTGTTTTTGCCACCAAAGTGGATAACCTCACATTTATCTTTATTATACTGCATCTGCCACGCATCTGCCCACTCACTCAACCTGTCCTAACATTCTCTTCACAGTTCACACTGCCACCCAGCTTTGTGTCATCCGCAAACTTGCTAGTGTTGCTCCTAATTCCCTCTTCCAAATCATTAATATATATGATAAACAGTTGCGGCCCCAACACCGAGCCTTGCGGCACTCCGCTCGCCACTGCCTGCCATTCTGAAAAGGACCTGTTCACTCCTACTCTTTGCTTCCTGTCTGCCAACCAATTTTCTATCCACGTCAACACCCTATCCCCAATACCATGTGCTCTAATTTAAGTCACCAGTCTCCCATGCGGGACCTTATCAAAGGCTTTCTGAAAGTGTAGATACACTACATCCACTGGCTCCCTTCATCCAATTTACTTGTCACATCCTCAAAAAATTCTAGAAGATTAGTCAAGCATGATTTTCCTTTCATAAATCCATGCTGTCTTGGACTAATCCTTTTACTGCTATCCAAATGCCCCATTATTACCTCTTTAATAATTGACTCCAGCATCTTTCCCACCACCGAAGTCAGGCTAACTGGTCTGTAATTCCCCGTTTTCTCTCTCGCTCCTTTCTTGAAAAGTGGGATAACATTAGCTATCCTCCAATCCACAGGAATTGATCCTGAATCTATTGAACATTGGAAAATGATCACCAATGCGTCCACTATTTCTAGAGCCACCTCCCTGAGGACCCTGGGATGCAGTCCATCAGGCCCAGGGGATTTATCATCCTTCAGTCTTATTAGCCTACCCAATACTATTTCTCGCCTAATGAAAATTTATTTCAGTTCCTCGACCCCCTTAGATCCTCTGTCCTCCAGTACTTCTGGGAGATTGTTTGTGTCTTCCTTAGTGAAGACAGATCCGAAGTACCTGTTCAACTCTTCTGCCATTTCCTTGTTCCCCATAATAATTTCACCCGTGTCTGCCTTCAAGGGACCCACATTTGACCAAAGACCTTCTGATAGTCTTTCTTATCTTCTTGAAGTTCAGTTACAGGAAACCTGCCGCCTGTCAAACAAGCAGTAAGACGAATTAGAAAGAGTAACGGGATCAAGAGGTATGCTGCTGAGGTGGAACTGGGTTCTGCCATTGCACATGTGAAAATTGGCAGTATTTTCCGGTGACGTTGCTCAGAGGCAACAAGTAAATGGGATAAAGGAAATAACCAATAATATATCCCTGGGGGACATATAACTGAGATACAATATCTTTTCATTGTCCCTATCATTTCAATGTCATCACCTGAGAGAATTGTCCTGCTCATCCCTTGGTGAATATATCCCTAGTTTTTTTTGTTATTTATATCTGTATAATGCTGTACTTTATACATTCTTCAGCATTTTCATACTGCGATTTCTCCTTATCTTTCTAAATGTCATTTATGATCTGGCTTACCTCTCTCTATACACCTACTTGCTCTGATCAGCTTTAGATATTTTGTACTAAATTTCTGTGCATATAAGCCAGCGCTTTATATTTTAAAAACTTTAGCTAGAGTAAATGATACTCCTTCCATAAACAAATGTTCAGTGGATAATAGTATTATTCAGTGAATAATACTTGTTTTATATGGCTTAATAAATTCAGCATGTTTTACTAATATGCTATTTATACATTGTTCAGCAGTGATATATTAACATTTGCTTGAACTCACTAGATTAAAAAAGACTACAATTATTTTTCCTAAAATGTTAGACAAATTTTTTATTTTACGCTTTATCATTTATGTTTTATCAAATTTGTATACTGCTTCAAAGTGTACATTTGGCTGGTCTGGAATCTGCAGTATTTGAAAAAATATTTATTTCTTCTTTCCAATCAACTTTTGTTCAAATTTGTTCTCCACCAGCTCATCAACATATGCCCTGACATTTAATTACTAGCCATGCAAGGGTTGTATTTTTTTTTAAATCGCTCTCATGAGTGGCCATAATGTAAGCCTCACACCAAGGGAACACCAGAAGGCCCTCAGTTTCCATAGCAACCGTACCAGTTATAAAGCATGAATCCAGTAAAACTAAAAATATCTAAATTTCCAAACGGAACTAGAATGAGGTCATGATTGCTGTTGTGCTACTTGCATTTATCATTAATGGTTTGACTGATAAATGTGATAAATGTGATTAAAAGCCTCGTCGGTTCCAGAAGCAACACCCTGATTTAAGCTGTCATGGCTTACAAGAACATTCCTCAAACACACAACACAAATAGCTTCGACATAATATTCAATAATGTTTTATCAACATCTTTTCTCAAAACAGTAAATGTTTTTTTTAATATCTAGGCAGACCGGCTGCTATGTCATTTTATCCCTTGCATGTCTCTCACGATGGTGTTCCTAGGATGCCTATTCCACCTGAGAGAACAAGTTAGTCCCCTCTGCCTATTCTGCTTTTCATTTAAGTACAAAGAGCAACTATAGGGTGAAGAAGTATCTGACGAAGGGTCTTGACCCGAAACGTCACCCATTCCTTCGCTGCATAGATGCTGCCTCACCCGCTGAGTTTCTCCAGCTTTTTGTCTACATTCGATTTTTCCAGCATCTGCAGTTCTTTCCTAAACTATAGGGGGGATCACTTGGTAATTAACCCTCCCTAATGGCAAAACGCATGAGCTCCTAGTTAGCACCTGTCCTCAAAAGCATGGGGAAGATTAAGAACTTAAATAGACATAAAATTTGCGTAACACCATAGTCTTGCAATCTGAAACCCAGTGCATCACTTTTCAAATGATCTGATCAGGACTTCGAAGGTTGATAAAAATGCTGGAGAAACTCAGCAGGTGAGGTGGCATCTATGGAGCGAAAGAATAGGTGACGTTTCGTGTCACAACCCTTCTTCATACTTCTGATTTGATATTCAAAGTTAGATTATTAATCTTGCTCAAATTTAAACTGTGGTACCCACAATCATTTTCCTATGAGTTACTTCTTATCTTTATGTATGGAATAAAAATTATTTTCCACTAATTTGTCATATTTATTTTCTTTCCACAACATGTATCTCAAACTTAAATGTCTAATTGAGACATTCTAGAGTCAAAGTCACACAGCACGGAAAAAGGCCCCTCCAGCCCAACTCTTCCATGCTGACCAAGGTGCTCTATCTCGGCTGGTCGGTCACCTTTGCCTGTGTTTGGCCAATATCCCTCTGAAGCTTTCCTACCCATGTACATCCAAATGTTGTTTAAATGTTGTTAATGTACATGCCTCAACTACTTTCTGTAGCAGCTTGTTCCATGAATTCCCCCAGTCCCTGTGTGATAAAGTTGCCCCTTATGTTTGTATTAAATCATCCAATTCTCACTTAAACCTATGCTCCCTACTTCTTAATTCTCCTTTCCTGGGATAGCATTTACCCTATCTATTCCTATCATGGATCTATAAGATCGCACTTCTACTTTCTGTAGACCTTATCTTATCTTGTCATCACCTTCTTCACATCCTCCTTGCTGAAGCCATTGAGCCAAGACCTCAACCCTCAAACACTGCACTTGCACCTCAAAACAAAGCCTCTCCTAAGAGGCCGCTCCATTCATGCCTTCTTTTATACACCAATTACAGCAGTTACTCCGCTTTTTAAATCTTCCGTGTGGCTCCACCTCAGCTGCTCACTTGCATACTATTTGGCTTATTGAATCAGGATTCCTTCCCCTGATTGTCATTGTCATTAGTCGTTAGTTTACTGTCATATGTATCGGGGTAAAGTGAAAAATGTTGTTCCATGCTTACCAGTCAGCGGAAAGACAATACATGATTACAATCGAGCCATCCGCAGCGTAATATATGATGAGGGGAATATCGCGAATGACATTTAGTGCAAGATAAAGTCAGTAAAGTCTGATCAAAGATAGTCCGATGGTCCACAATGAGGTAGATGGTAGCTCAGGACTGCTATCTTGTTGTTGGTGAGATGACATCCTCAGCATGACATCCTAAAACATTCTGCCAATTTAAGTGTATAGGTTGAAAGGGTTAACAGCATTTGGCTGTGCCATCTATTAAAAGTCTAATATAGTGTTTTTGTTAAACTGAAGGCTTAAGCTTTCTAAATTAGTATCCCTTGTGGAATAGACAGCAGCCGAGCAACTTTCTTTATTATTCAAGTTTCACTGAAATATCGTGCAGTTGCTTAATCTCAATGGTTCAAGGGTGCTTTTATTGTCATGTGTGCAAACGCAGCGAAGTTCCTTTCCCAAGCACAGTCCAATACCGTACACTGACATACCGAATGTCCGCAATCTTCTCAGGAAGTAAAGGCGTTGATGGGATTTCTTCATAATTGCATCAGTGTGCTGGGTCCAAGAAATATCTTCAGAGATATGCACATCCAGGAATTTGAAGCTTTTTACTCTCTCCACCACCATCCCATCAATGAAGATTGGCCTGTGGATCCTCGTCCTTCCTCTTCCAAAGTCCACAATCAGAGGCTTGGTTTTACTGACAAAGTTTTGAGAACAAAGTTGTTGTTCCGGCACCATTTGGTCAGTCGATCGACCTCCCTCCTATACTTTGACTCATCGTCATCTGTAATTCGTCTAACAACTGTGGTATTGTCGGCGAACTTGAAAATGGAGTTCGAACTGTGTCCGGCTATACAGTCGTGACTATAGAGTGAGTAGAGCAGGGGGCCGAGCACGCAGCCTTCAGGTGCTTCCATGCTGATGGTTATTGAAGAAGAAGTGTTGCTGCCAATTCATACATATTGTGGTCTGTTGATGAGGAAGTCGAGGATCCAGTTGCAGAGGGATGCCATAAAGGCCCGTTGCCTGTCTGTAATATCTGATTGTAATTACCAGGAACAATAATAAAACTAGACATTACAATAGCATTATTTTTTGCAAACTAACCATTTTTTTCCAGGTCCACAGTGTATGATCCTATTATCAAGTGGTCAGCACAGTAAAAGATTGTTATTGGAATTCTTGAAGCTTTTCTGCTTTCTCAGCATCTCAGTCCATTCTTGGATGACTTTCATAGAGAGGTGTGCTCCTTGGTGATATCACTACTACTAGTTTATAAGTGGATCACAGGCTACCATCTGACACACAATTCATATTACAAGCAATAAAACTCATACCTGATATTAGAGGAAAGGAAAGTAGACAAGGCAGGGAATTCTTATTTACCAAGGGAAGTACTTTAATATTTTAGCTTCATTTTATCTTTGTAATAATCTTCATTCCTTGAGCTTCTCTTTAGAGCCTATGACCATCCACTTGAGGAAGTAAATGTGAACTTGTCAATCATTTCAGCTGGAAGCAAGTAACTGTAGCATGTTCCCTCAGCACAGTATAATGGTTCAAAATATTGTTAGGTTATTGTTCAAAGATTCAAAGGTTCATTTATTGTCACATACACCAATTGTATTCAAATTCGAATTGTTTAATAATAATAATATTGTTATCAGACTAATTGTTCTAGTGCATTGTGTCAATATTGCTGTGACTTACCCAGGCATATACAGTAGAGTTACGAAATCAGAACACCATGCAATGGTAACAGCAGAGATGGAGGCCATTCAGCCCATTGAATCTGTACCTATTGTAAGCAGGGGCAATCCAACTGATCCTATTTTCCAGTCCTCTCCTCCATAAGTTATTTCCTTCAGATACTTACCCAGCTGCCCTTTTAATGCTACAATTGAATTTGCCTCCCCTCTGGCAATACATTCCAGATCCTAATCTTATCCAGTGTAAGAACATTTTTCCTCAAATCACTTTTAGTTCAGGTTCACCCACCAACACTACCACCACTTGATCAGGCTCATTGTCTCAAATCAGGTACTGTGATGCCTCTTTCCTTGTTGTGCCAGAATATATTGACTTGGAATGTTTTCCTGAACACTCATTAGAAGCACCCTGTGTCTCTGTATTCTAGTGATGCACTGCTATAGTCTTCATAATCAATACTCGCATTCTCCCTCATTTCCCTCCATCAGAACATTTGACTTATTGAGGGATATTGTATTCAATTCAATTCAATTCAATTCAACTTTAATTGTCATTGCACAGATACAAGTATGGGTACAACGAAATGCAGTCTAGCGTCTGCTCGTAGCAATATTGCAATATAGAAATAAAAACACAGAACAAGAACAATATACAGAATAAAATACAGAATAAAATACAGAATAAGCAAACAATGTGGACGGAGAGACTGGAGAAATCTATCGGCGGGACTCCGAGTTCAGCAATGTGATAGTGTTGTTAAAGAAGCTGTTCCTCATCCTGCTTGTACGAGACCTGAGGCTTCTGTACCGCCTCCCTGATGGGAGGAGGGCAAACAGTCCATGGTTAGGGTGGGAGGGGTCCTTGATGATCTTCCCGGCCTGTCTCAGACACTGTTTTCAGTGGAGGGCATCCATTGCAGGGAGCGGGGCACCGATGATGTACTGAGCGGTCTTCACCACCCCTTGTAGTGCCTTCCTGTCAGCTACCGTACAACTACTGTACCATACCGTGATGCAGGTGGTCAGGATGCTTTCGATGGTACAGCGGTAAAAGTTGGTCAGGATCTGGGGGGACAGGTGAGCTTTCTTGAGCCTCCTCAGGAAGTAAAGGCGCTGCTGCGCCTTCTTGATCAGTTTGGAGGTATTGAGGGACCAGGACAAATCCTCCGAGATGTGTACCCTGAGGAATTTGTAGTTGGAGACGCGCTCCACCTCAGTCCCGTTTATATGGATGGGGGTATGTCTGCCCCCTCTGTTCTTCCTGAAGTCAACAATAATTTCCTTCGTCTTCATGGAGTTGAGGACGAGGTTATTGTTGGCACGCCAGACTGCCAGGTGCTGGACCTCCTCCTTGCCACAATTCATTGCCACAGTGCAAAAATTGTTACACAGTTACTAAAGGCCAAAACCTTTCCCGTCAATAAATATTGTACTCCCTGAATTCCTAAAGGATTCAACAGATTTCACATTTCAATTAAAATATGATACTGGTCAAACTTCTCAGGTTATAGCACAAATGGCAAAGTTACAACAAGTGAACCAGAAGAGACCCCATTTCAAGTTGTCTGGTACTTTAGGATGAATATAAACAGAAATTCAGTGTGTTACTCACACAGGGAACTGAGATAAAATATCAGTTCCTACGTACATTGACAACTAACGACAATCAAGTGTCGGCTGGTGATATGGTATTAGGTCATTTCAGTTTGGCTATACAGTAATAACATGGTGACAGTCTATAACCTACGGTGGAAGGGCAGCAAACCACTCTCTTCCATCAGCTCCACAAACTATCAGCAACGTTTTCTTTTATCATAGTTTTCGGGGTTTTTTAGAAAACTGTTTTACTTTGCATAAATTACATAGCTTGAAAATTACACAGTAATGTTTCTGCCATCTGATAGATGACATTCATAACCCACTCAAGCATTGCTCTCGTGGTACACATTACCTGAAGTTGATAACCTGAAGTCTAAAGGGGCTGTCCCACTTGGGCGACCTAATCTGCGAGTTTAGAAGAGTGTCTTCGACCTTCAAACTCGCAGCACGGTCGACACTTGGTCCTTGGAGGTCCTATGAGGCCACTGGAACTCTCCTTCATGCTCGAGGGAAGTTCCCGAATACACGTGGCCTCAGCTAGGTCGCGGAAAATTTTTCAGCATGCTGAAAAATTTTCCGCGAGTAAAATTTGGTCGGCATGGGTCTTTTAAACTCATAGTGCAGTGGAGTGGGGTCCCTATTTAGTTACAGGCTGTCGATGGCAGCCGTAGGCAATCTCCTTCGCTGACCGGGCATTTTGATTGGCTCATTGGAGTTTTCAGGACCAAGGAAGACGTACCGGTAGGTAAAAGTGTCTCCACTACTTCTCCCCCCCTCTTCTTCCCTCCGTCTCTCCCCTTCTCTCCCCTTCTCTATCCTTCTCTCCCCTCTCTCCCCTTCCCCCCCCTCCCCCACTCTCTCTAAAGGACTTACCGTTACTGTGCAGCCGTTTTACTTTCTTCATCGCGGGTGTGAGTTTCAGACAGTGCTCCCCCACTTTCCCTGGCCCCCGCCTTTGCAATGTGTTTGTGTGTGTGTGCGGTCGATCGATCCAGCTCACGGTTTCAACACGGATGGTCGATCCAGCTCGAGGCTTTCCAGGCGAGTGCCCTCAAGCTTGAAGGTCGAAGACACTCTTCTGGACTCGCGGATTAGGCCGCCCAAGTGGGACAGCCCCTTAAGTATCTTCTTTGTCCTTCACCTTAGGTTCTCCTCAGGTTTACTTCTTTGCCTACACGGCTGATTGGGAAATTTAAAATCACGCGGTATTCCCAAAGATGTATTTTCCTTGCAAAGGCTCTCCCAATATAACCATGCCCATATAGAGGCATAGAGGCATACTGCTTGGAGGCATGATGCATACTGCCTTTGGCCCAACTTGCCCATGCTGACCAAACTGCCCTATGTCCATTAGTCCCACCTGCCTGCATATGGCCCATATCCTTCTAAACCTTTCCCATCCATACACTAGCCCAAATGTATTTTAAATATTGTGATAGTACCTGCCTCAACTACCTCCTATGGCAGCTTGTTCTTCTCTGTTCGTTCTGACTCCTGGTTCAAATATGTTATTTTGGATTTTGTTTTCCAATCCAATTCCTTCCATATCATGGCAAGGAAATATGGTAATGTTCATTTCAGAGCTTTCTGTTTTAAAAGCAGATGAAACATTGGGTGCATGATACAAGATACAAGATACAAGATACATGTATTTGTCACATGTGCCAGTTGGCACAGTGAAATGTGTGGTCACCATACAGCCATACAATAAAAGTAAACAACACAACACACGATAGAGTTCAACATAAAACATCCCCACACAGCAGAATCAAAGTTAGCCACTGTGAGGAAAGGCACCAAAGTCAGTCATCTTCCTCTAATGTTCCCCAATGTTCACCCGTGGTCGGGGCCTCCCCGAGCCCACCGCAGTCGCCGCTACGGGCAGCCCGATGTTCAGGCCCGCTCGCCGGGGTGATGTAAGTCCGACGTCGGGGCTGGGGGACCTCAGCGGCCTGGACATCAGAGTTGGCCACCTCCTACCGGAGTCCGCGGCTCCCAAAGTCCGCAGGCCATGCTGGGCGGAGATTCAACGCTGGCGGCCCTCGGTAAAGGGCCCCAGGACTCCGCGATGTTGTTCAGCACCGGCCGCGCTGGAATCTCTCCCAAACCGCAGCTCCACGATGTTGGAGCAGCGGCCCAACGCTCCGGAGCTCCAAACGGCGATCCAGGTCGGCATCGCCCGCTCCGCGGTGAATTCAGCGCTGCGCCGCCGCTGTTGTAGCTCTGGTTCGGTTCCCGGCCCCCGGCAGGAAAGGCCGCTCCGATCCAGGTGGTAGGCCGCGAGGAGGGGGGCGAGGACGCGACTTGGAGAAATAGTCGCGTCCCCGCCAGGAAGCGACTGGGAAACAGTTTCCCCCTTACCTTACTCCCCTCCCCCACATAGAAAAGTTAAAGTTTCCCCCAAAAACAGACTTTAAACTAACTAAAAATTAAAAAAAGATTGAAAAGACAAACAGGCTGTAGGCAGTGGCTGCCGTCAATGCCCCTAGTGGTCTCCTTAGGAGATTTACAGCCCTTTGAGCCTTTTCTGCCATTCAATCTAATATGATCTTGGCAGCAACTTTACTGTCTGGTCCCCATTTCTATTGACTGACATATCGTCGAAAATTCTGCTTGTCTCAGCCTTGAATATAATCAATGAGTTAGACTCCTTGACTCTTTAAGGCAAATAAGTCGAAAGATCTAGATCCTTTAAAAGGAGATATTCTGCCTCATTTTTCTTATATAGGGGACTTTATTCCTAAATTATAATCCTTTGTTCTGTACAAGAATTTGTGACCACGGCTGAAATATCATGTGCAGTTTTGGTCACCAAACTATAGGATAGATGCTATTAAGCTGGAAAGGGTGCAGAAAAGATTCACAAAGATGATACAGGGCCTGGACGACTTAAGTTATAAGGAGTGACTGGATAGACTGGGGAGTGTAGGAGGCTGAAGGATAACTTATAGAGATCTATAAAACCTGTGGCTAATTGTGTGCCTCAGGATTCAGTGCTGGGCCCATTGCTGTTTGTCATCTATAGCAATGATTTGAGTGAAAATGTACAATATATGATCAGTAAGTTTGCAGATTACACTAAAGTAGGTGGTATTATAGGTAGCAAAGATGGTTGTCAAGGCTCCAAGGAATGTTGTGGAGCAGTGGGCTTTAGGAATGCAGGTACATAGTTCTTTGTAAGTGGCACCACAGGTTGATAGGATGGTCAAGAAGGCTTTCGGCATATTGGCCTTCATGAAGCACAGTAATGAGTATAGAAGTTGGGAGGTCATGTTACAGTTGTACAAGATGTTGGTGAGGCCACCAGTTTTGGTCACCCTGTTATAGGAAAGATGTTGTTAAGCTGGAAAGGTACGATTCTGACATAGATAAGACAAATAGTCACAGTGTTTTTTTCAGAAACAGCTTCTTCCCGACAGCCATCAGGTTATTAAACACAACAACAAATAAGCTCTGAACCACAACAGACTATTATTATTACTGTACTATATTTGTTTATTTATTGAGTATGTGTGCATGTGTATATATACACACTGAACTTTTTTTCTCCCGTTATGTACCATGTTTACATATTCTGTTGTGCTGCAGCAAGCAAGAATTTCACTGTCCTATCTGGGACATATGACAATAAAACACTCTTGACTCTTGAGGGTAGGGGAGTCTAAAACTTGAGATTATAGATTTATGATGCGAGGGTAAAAAATTTAAGGGGAACTGTAATACACAGAGGTTGGTGATTATGTGGAACGATCTGGCAGAGGAAGTTGTAGAGGCGGGTACAATTAGAATCATAGAGTGATACAGCATGGAAACAGGCCCTTTGGCCCAACTTGCCCACACCGGTCAACATGTCCCAGCTACACTAGTCCCACCTTCCAGCATTTGGTCAATATCCCTCCAAACCTGTCCTATCCATGTACCTGTTTAACTGCTTCTTAAATGTTGGGATAGTCTCGGCCTCAACTATCTCCTCTGGCAGCTTGATCCATACATCCACCACCCTTTGTGTGAAAAAGGTACCCCTCAGATTCCTATTAAATCTTTTCCCCTTCAACAAACCTATGTCCTCTGGTCCTCGATTCTGGGCAAGAGACTCTGTGCATCTACCCTATCTATTCCTCTCATGATCTTATACATCTTCATAAGATCACCCCTCATCCTCCTGTGCTCCAAAGTCTCAGCATATTCAACCTCATACCCTTTGGCTCATCCCCTCTAGTCCTGGCATCATCCTCATAAATCTTCTCGGTACCCTTTCCAGCTTGACAACATCTTTCCTATAATATGGTGCCCAGAACTGAACACAGTACTCTAATTACAATTACAACATTTAAAAGGCATTTGGAGGATTATCTTCGGAATAACGGAAGATGATCCAGAACTAAATGTGTTTCAAAAGAAATTAATGGACTATGGGTTAATAACTGGAAAAAAGCTAATTCTAAAATTTTGGAAGAAGGCTCCAATACCAACTATAAATATGTGGATTTCAAATATGTTTGAAACATTACACCTAGAAGAGATAAGACTCCTCCTAGCAGGTAAACCAGATCACTTCCACCTGACGTGGTCTGCATTTATAGAATTATTACAAACATAGGGTGCAAAAGTACTTAAAAAAAAATAAAAAAAATTGAGGTCAGGTAAGGGGGGATGATAGTTGAAGAGTTGGTATGTCCTATTTACGTAATACTCAAAAAAATATATATATATATTTTTTTCTTTTTCCTCTCTTTCTCTTTTTTTTCCTAGGGCCTATCTCTTAACTCTTTTTTTTTAGTTTTTAATTTCGCTCTTATAGGGTCTTCGTCCTTTTTTGTTGTTACATTTTCTACACTTTTCTACACTTTCACTTTTTCCTTCACTTTCTTCTTTCTTTCAATCTTTTCCTTTTCTAGTGTAAAAAAAAAAAATAAAGGGAGTACATTAATTGTAAGAAGATACAAATGACGAGTATTAATGTATGTGGTTGTAATGTAATGTACTTCTAATAAATAAAAATAAAAAAAATAAAAAAAAATAAAAGGCATTTGGAAAGGTCATGGATAGAATGGGTTCAGAGGGATGTGGTCCAAATTCAGACAACTGGGACTAGCTCAGGTATGCAACATGGTTGGCATGGATGAATTGGGCTGCAGGACCTGTTTCCTTACTGTATAACCCCATGACTCTGTAATGGGCCTGTCCTACTTTTAATAAGCCAGAGATATGCAGCTGTGAAGTTCGGCGAACATTTAACATTAAAGGTTCTGAATCCTTGGTTCTGAAAACTCTTGCTTGCGCTTTTTTTCCCCAATGAGCCAATGAAAATGACCTGTCAGCAAAGTCGATTAACTGAAACTACCTACGACTACCTCGACTACCTACAACTACAGGGCGACCCCACTACAACTGCACCTACGACAACAGGATTATTGATTTTCTCCATGGCGACCAATTTGTTGAAAAATTGAAAAATTTGCATCTACCATACTGAGGCTGCTACTAGTTCCCAGAATGCGGGAACTCCTCGCGACCATGAAGGAGACTCACCAGAGACCACCAGCGAACATGTGGTGACCATGTGGCGAGCGCAGAGTCTCCTGCACTCGCCTAAAAAGTCGCCGAAGTGGGTAAGGCCCATAACTCCAGTCATCCACATATGGAATTTTAAATGGACATGTCTCCTTCTCATTGGATCATTAACAAACTCTATGGTTGTATTGATGTCGATGATCCTATTGCAAACTCCAGCTCCCACGATGGAGCTGGTGAGATGCTCACCATTTTAGTGCTAAATACTATATTGTAATTGTACTGACTGCAGATGCAAAGAAAGTCAACACTGACAAGTGCCAGCCAAGTGACCAGTCTTCTGGCACAAAGCATTTAAATTACAGCTGCTGGAAAAAATCACCTATGAAATGAGCTGAAGATTTAAAATTTCAAACAAAGGATAAGAGTAAAGGTAACCTTCTACAAAGTGACATCTGTATTACCTGTGGGACTATGCAAAGCTCTTTATCTCTTAATTTTGAATAGTCCTTGAACAATTTCAATTTATCCTGTCACCTGATGATCCTGGATGGTTCCTTAAAGTCGGATTCAAAGATTGATTTACTTTGGACTTGATAGAAACAGCACGGAAACAGGCCCTTCAGCCCACCGAGTCCGCGCCGACCAGCGATCATCCCGTACACTAGCACTATGCTACACACTAGGTATAATTTACAATTTACGGAGGCCAATTAACTTATGAACCTGTACGAGTTTGGAGTGTGGGAGGAAACCGGAGCACCCAGAAAAAACCCATGCGGTCACAGGGAGAACGTACAAACTCTGTACAGATAGCACCCATAGTCAGGATCGAAGCTGGGTTTCTGGCGCTGTAAGGCAGCAAATCTACTGCTGTGCTACTGTGATTTCTGCAGAACCAGTACAAGAATCATTCGGTAGTTAGAATTTGCTAAGGATGTGTGGGGAAGCACTTTTGCAGTGATGTCTGGAGATTTTGGAGACATTCCCTTTGATGTGCTGTGGTTTTCTAAATATTAAATGAAGCACATTCTTAACCTCATGTATTCATTCCATGATCTAAAAGTCAGAGATAAAATCATAAGCCAAGTTATTGAGCAGAAATATGCACAGGTTAATGCCAAATCATCAGCTCTTTGCTCTCTGATGCACCTTCTCTTGGGATGAATGAGATCAAATACTTCAGACAGTTGGACATTTCATTTCAATGTTGTGTTATTACTGCATACTATTTTTTCCCGTTGTATACAAGATATTTAGGGAATATATGCTCAGAATAGTTAAGCAACGGGAAGCCTATTAAAGTGTAGGAAAATAGAAGTAACACTAACATAGTGCACTTCAGTATTTCTTTTATTTTCTCTTCTGATGTTTGAGTTCTTGTGAGCCTGTGCATTATTGCTTTACAATTTTTATATCAATGGAAACCTAACAGAAGGATATCAAGTAAGCCAAAAATATTAAGCAGCTGCAATACATTAGTGTCACAGTACTAGGTGTCACATGTTTATAGAATCATAGAGTCATAGAGTGATACAGTGTGGAAACAGGCCCTTCGGCCCAACTTGCCCACACCTGCCAACATGTCCCAGCTATTCTAGTCGCACTTGCCTGTGTTTGGTCCATATCCCTCCAAACCTGTCTTACCCATGTACCTGTCTAACTGTTTCTTAAACATCAGCATAGTCCCAGCCTCCACTACCTCCTCTGGCAGCTTGTTCCGTATACCCACCACGCATTGTGTGAAAAAGTTAACCCTCAGATTCCTACTAAATATTTTGCCCTTCACCTTATATTTATGTCGTCTGGTTCTCGATTCTCCTACTCTGGGCTATAAACTCTGTGTATCTACAGTACCTGATCTATTCCTCTCATGATTTTATACACCTCTATAAGATCACCCCTCATCCTCCTGCGCTCCAAGGAAGAGAGTCCCAGCCTACTCAACGTCTCCCTAAAGCTCCAACCCTCTAGTCCTGGCGACAATCACGTAAATCTTCACTGTACCCTTTCCAGCTTGACAACATCTTTCCTATAATATGGTGCCCAGAACTGAACACAATACTCTAAATGCAGTCTCACCAACGTCTTATATAACTGCAACTTGATCTCCCAACTTCTATACTCATTATGTATTATGATACACAGAGACAATTTTTCCTTGCTTTGGTGAAAGAAAGTTGGGAAAGAAATGTAATGATACAATTAAGATATGTGAATGTCGACAAGCTGCTGTGATGAATGTTTGTGAGCCGAATGTTCAGAAGGCTTAAATTCGACATTATCACCAAAATCTTGGAGAGATTTTAGAAGAATAGCTTGTACTTTGTTAGATCTGGGGTAAACCTACCTACAGGAGATACTTTTAAAGGGGAAATGGGGAATTATATGAAGAACATTGTAAAAGGATATGGGAAATGGGTAGGGAATGAATCAAAGCAACTGGCCACTTCAGAGATCCATCATAGTTGCAATAGGCCCGCAGCATTCTCTACTTTTACAATAGGATTCTAGTTATAATGGGAAAGATTTTCTTTAGAAATTCCACCACCTCTGACCAAAATGTATAAGACCCCAAGTGCAGTCGAAGCTTTGGAGTCCAATAATGCAACTTCAGCTTCGTCCAATTACTCAGTAATTTGGCTGGGACATCTGCCCACCAAACCCATATCTGGTTAGACTTGGCATTTGTTCAACAGCTCTGTACATTCCATGCATGTAGTGCAGTTTTAATGCACTTTATACGTGCAATCCATTTCTAGGTTAACTTGGCCACACAAGTTAAAATACAATTCAAAAACCTGTTGGAGATACCATTGAAATAATTGATAAATTCACATTTTTAGAATAAAAACATTGTGAAGATTTGTGAAAAGACAGGAGAATGGTTTTGAAATGAATTATTAGTAAGCTAACAGGAGTATCACTATTGCCTTCCTCCTAAATACACAGGTTATCCGAAGGATTTTATCCCATTTGCAATACAATACAATACAATACAATACAATACAATACAATACAATATGGTTTTATTCATCACATTGCACATAAAGTGCAAGTGGAATGAATTTGCCAGCAGCGGTACAATGAGAAAGAACACACAAAACACAATAATAATTTAACACAAACATACACCACAGCATTCATCACTGGTGGAAGGCACAACATTTGGCCAATCCTCCTCCATTGGATCTACTGTGCAAGGCTCTACTGTGCTTCTCCAAATTCTGCTCTGTGATTGGAATTACCATTTGGCTGGCAACAATGGTATCAGTACATGGAGCATCATTTCCTCACACTAATCTGTTTGAGTCTTTAAAGAAAATCTTTAAACTAGGATAGAATGCTGTCTTTTGGGAATGCCAGTTAACCTGGCCTATATGATAGTCTCATGTCAGAAAAATGGACAACATCTGGAGGTCTTTTGAAAGTAGACACCAGTTTAAGTCTTTCTGTGAAAAGCTTTTGCATGTGACATTAATTTTCACAGTAAAACTGTCTTACATGGTTTTAAAAAGTTCAGGTCTTGGTGCATTTGCTGCAGTTTTGACACGCAGTCAACTATTAAAGGTTCAGTTTAAACCTTAGCATTTGCAGTGGCTTGTGTCCCCAGGTTAAATCCTGTGTTTCTGTGCTTAGCAAAGTATCCTATATTTTCCAATTTGCACTGTTTGGTTTATCTCCCAAATCTATTTTGGTTTATCTCCAAAATCTATTTCAAATGGATTAATTTTAAATTGTATGTATATCCAACGGAAAATGAGTAAACAAAATTTTAAGACATTTGTGTAAATCAAAAATAAATGGAGGTTTGGTTTTACCCAACTTTCTGTTTTATTTTTGGGCAGTTAATATTAAAAATATGAATTTCTGGTTGGAAGAAATAGAACAACAACCAGATTAGTTAAAAATGGAAAAGGAAGACTGTTTGCCTTTTGATATCGGGTCGATATTATTTGCTACATCTAAATTAAACAAAAAAATTTATAGGGAAAACCCTATAATATTTAGTACCATACGAATTTGGAAACAATTAAAAAAGACATTAAAATTAGATAATTTATCACTATTTCTCCTGATTGTGAATAACCCTTTGTTTAAACCCTCATGGTTGGACAGGGGTTTTACACAATGGAAGAATTATGGAATTAAAAATATGGGACAACTTTATAAGGAAGGCACTTTTCTGACATTTCAGGAGTTGCAACAGACTTACGGACTTCGAGGAAATGATTATTTCAGATATCTTCAACTCAGAGATTATGTAAAATCAAATACTCAAAACTTTCGAATTAGAAATTCAGAAATTCTTGACGAATGTTGGAATAAACATCCTAATACAGAAAAATTAATATCTTATATATATAATATCTTATTAGACAGTGACATTCCATCGACGGACTTACACAGACAAACATGGGAAAAAGAATTAAATGAAATAATAACGAAAGATACTTGGGAAGAAAGTTTACAACAGATACATCAATGTTCATTAAATGCCAGACATTCTTTAATACAATTTAAAGTAATACATAGATTACATTATTCAAAAACAAAATTACATAAAATCTTTCAACATATCTCACCTATATGTGATAAATGCCAACATTTAGAAGCCACCTTATCTCATATGTTTGCAAACTGTACAAAAATTAAAAAATTCTGGGTAAATATTTTTAGTATAATATCTAAAGTGACCAGCACACAAGTGGACCCGGATTCAAAATTTATAATACTCGGAACATCAGAATTAAATCAAACATTTACAACAACACAAAGAAACTTTATTGATTATAGTATAATAACAGGATTAATTTTAAATTGTATGTATATCCAACGGAAAATGAGTAAACAAAATTTTTAATTTTATTTTTTTATTTTTTACACTAATAAAGGGAAAGGATGAGATTGAGAGAAAGAAGAAAGTGAAGGAAAAAAGTGAAAGTGTAAAAAACGTGACAACAAAAAAACAAAAAACAAAGACCCTATAAGAAAGAAATTAAAAACAAAAAGAAAGAGTTAAGAAATAGACCCTAAAAAAGAAGAAAAAAGAGAAAGAGGGAAAAGAGAAAAACAAATACTTTTTTGTAAGCATCACGCAAATGGGATATACCAACTCTCCAGCTTTCATCCCCCCTTACCTGACCTCAGTTTTTTTTTTAGTACTTTTGCACCCTATACTTGTAATAATTCTATAAATGCAGACCACGTCAGGTGGAAGTGATCTGGTTTACCTGCCAGGAGGAGTCTTATCTCTTCTAGGTGTAATGTTTCGAACATATTTGAAATCCACATGTTTATAGTTGGTATTGGAGCGTTTTTCCAGAATTTTAGGATTAACTTTTTTCCAGTTATTAACCCATAGTCTATTAATTTCTTTTGGAACACATTTAGTTCTGGACTATCTTCCATTGTTCCGAAGATAATCCATTCTGCTTTGGGTATCAGTAAACAAAATGTAATATAATAGCATTGCGTTTCAGCAAATAAATACTCCATTGTGATATTCTGCCAGTAACAAATCCACGGGCTTATTTTTGAGAGTTCACAAGTTATAGGAGTAGAATTAGGCCATTCGGCCCATCGAGTCTCCTCCGCCATTCAATCATGGCTGATCTCTGCCTCCTAATCCCATTTTCCTGCCTTCTCCCCATAACCCTTGACACCCGTTCTAATCAAGAATTTGTTTATCTCTGCCTTAAAAATATCCAGCGACTTGGCCTCCACAGCCCTCTGTGGCAATGAGTTCCACAGATTAACTACTCTTTGACTAAAGAAGTTCCTCCTCACCTCCTTTCTGAAAGAGCGTCCTTTAATTCTGAGGCTATGACCTCTGGTCCTAGACTCTCCCACCAGTGGAAACATGCTTTCCTTATCCACTCATTATGCCTCTCATTATTTTGTAAGTTTTAATGAGGTCCCCCCTCAACCTTCTAAACTCCAGTGTGTAGAGGCCCAGTGCTGTCAAACGTTCATCAGATGCTAACCCACTCATTCCTGGAATCATTCTTGGAAACCTCCTCTGGACCCTCTTCAGAGCCAGCACATCCTTCCTCAAATATGGGCCCAAATGTGCACACAGTACTCCAAATATGGCCTGACCAGCACCTTAAAGAGCCTCAGCAGTACCTTACAGAGTCGCAGCGAGGCTATTGTTGGAAATATTATAATAATATTTTATATGTGCTGTTGATTTACTGTATTTTATATTTAATTTTAATAACTTAATTATTTGATATCTGAACAATCATAGCTGAAGCATTCATATTCTTGTACTTAATGCTGTATATTTAAAATAAATGAAAAAATGCTGTTTGTTTATGATGTTATATTTTCTCTTTCTAGCAGTTCAAATCTGTTTTTACATCCATTTATCTTTTTGAGAAGTTTCAAAAAACATATTCCAAAGCTGGAGAAGTGTTCTAAGAAACATGGGGAAGCACATCTTGCCACGATGTGTCGAACAAGTCAACTGCTTCTTTCCTTCATGTGCACAATAAAAAATCCCATTGGAGTAATGAGAAAATGGTAACCTCCCAGTTATTGATTACATATAATGTATATTGCAGAAAAAGTACTAACCTATTAAAAATAAACTGGCAATGTCTCTGTGATTGAAATACTAATATATTGTTATGGTGTTTTTTTAGTCTGAGTGGTTCTTTGTTTTATTAAAGGAGATGACTTCTCCCGCCCTAATTTTCCTCAGTATAGGTAAGGTTGAAACAAGAAACTGCAGATGCCAGTTTACACAAAAGGACACAAAGTGCTGGAGTAACTCAGCGGGTCGGGCAGCATCCCTGGAGAACATGGATAGGTGACATTTCGGGTCGCGACCCTTCTTCAGACTGATAAGGTGTAGTATATGAAGGTCTCGACCCGAAACATCACCCATTCCTTTCCTCCAAAGATGCTGCCTGTTACTCCAGCTTTTTGTGTCTATCTGTAGTATATGTCAGGTTGTTCAGCCTCTCTATACTGAGTCAGTTAGTGAGAGAGCAGCCTTTCACACCGTTTGTGGTAAAGTAATTTTTGAATATGACAGATTCTGTTAATCAGAATTGCTACTTTTTCCATGATCTCATATTCAGAGAAAATGCAGGTAAATGTTACTTTCCAGATAAAATGTAATAACATCTGTGTGTACCTGGTAATTTGGTAATTATCTAAAATGCAGACTATTCAAACATGTTTACTTTTGCACAAGGGAGAATTTAAACAGATTTGACTTTAGCTTATAAAATTTGATGAAAAATTTGATTCGCAAAGTAGATGCATTTGGATCAGAATACAAACACATAGACTTTTACAACGATGTTGCCTGGACCTGAAGGCTTGAGCTTTAGGGAGAGATTGGGCAGGCTAGGACTTTATTCCCTGAAGTACTGGAGGCTGAGTGAACTTTTGAAGGTATATAAAATCATAAGAGAAATAGATGGGGTGAATACTATCCCAAGGTAGGGGAATCAAGAACCAGACTTTAGAGATATAGAAACAGGCCCTTCGGCCACCGAATTTCCATCGACCAGTGGTCGCCCCCATACACTAACACTATCCTACACACTAGGGACAATTTACAACTAGAGGGCACAGGTTTAAGATGAGAGGGGAAAGATTTATTAGGAACCTGAGGGGCAACATTTTCACACAGAGGGTGGTAAGCATATGGAATGAAGTAGTTGAGACAGGTACAATAACAACATTTTAAAATAAATTTAGACAGGAACATGGATAAGAAAGGTTTAGAGAGATATGGGGCAAGTGCAGGCAAATGGGACTAGCTTAAATGAGGCATCTTGTTCGGCATGGAAAGGTTGTCTGAATCGCCTGTATGCATGCTGTATGACTCTGTGACTCCACAACCACATAGCAAACAGACCATTTCTCTCTAGTCAGTAGAAAGATACAATTTATCCCCATTGCAACCAAAAGATAAATTTTAAAATGAAGCATAATGATTCACTTTACAATGAAATAACTTTTAGCTCAAACACTTCAACTACCTTTAAAAAAAAAACTTTAGTTGAGAACTTCAAAATAAACTGTTGAAGAATATAAGAAAAAGATAACAAGTGAAAATGACTTATGATTATTTGAGTACTGCCATAATAATTTTCAACATCTCACTGATATCTCTTAAGTGCAGGAAGATTTTTTTTACCTTTCACCAATTTTTTCCCATCACATTATTCACATAAAGAAAGGCCTTTTTACGAGGTGTATAATGTTGAGCATTTTAGGTCTTTGGCTAAGAATTTTCCAAAATCAAAACATAAATCAGTGTTAAATAAATCTCTGAAATGCAGGACATTTTCAGACAATTCCCCAGCACTGTAAAGAGAGAATAGAGGGGAGGGGGTGTGTGAATATTTTTGGGTAATAATTTTACTTAAGTTGAGCTGCATAAATCTCAGACAAACTTAGAAAAATGATATAAGAATATAAATGAGTAAAATATACTGTTGGTTGCCTTTTAGATGTTAGCCCAATCATAAAAATATTCTCTCGGTTTCCAAAATTATATTGAGCCATTCAATCCGCCCCCCACCTCCACCATAACCACCCCCACTTCAACTTCTGAAAAATTGTAGAATTTATCAACAGAATTGTGGATTGTTTCAATAAAATAGAAATACATTGCTTTTATCATTGATTAAAGCGCCGCTGTTATCACTGCAATGGTACTTCAAAAATGTTCATTTTCAGAGCATGTGTTCCTTGGAGAAATGATTGTGAAATGGTTCTGCTGTACTTTTGTGGATTCCATTTAAATTAAAGGCTGGACCACTGCAGAGAATAAATGTGCTTTAATTTCAGTGAGTGAAAAGGCGAACCCAGGTTGAACCCCTATTGTCATTTAATTTCAGAAAATAATTCTGAGTGCTTTATTCTGTATAGGGGCCGAGCACCAGTCACACACAAAGGCCGGGCAGACTGTTGATGAATAAAAACGCCAGAGCAATTTTGGATGTGAGTGCTATCTCTTTGATTACTCAAGCTCCAAGGTAGTCCATCACACCACAATAATTCACCCGCTGTTGACTCTCACCTCACTACCGCATTTGTCCCATCATTCCGATTAGAAACAGCAATGCCCTTATCAGATTAATCTCATACAAGTCTAAATCTGACCTCTGAATAAAAAAAGCCTTACGAGGCTGAGTATCATTGCAAGCAAGCAAGCTTCAACAGCTGACAGCACTCGGCATGGATCATCCTAAAATGGGTCGTCTAATACATTTATGCCATCCTATCATAACATTGTCTGAGAACACTGCTTCCCCGCATGGGTCTGTTTTGCTGTGTTGCCTTTATGCATATTTTTTCAAGCAGAAAATAGATGACAAGGGTCAAAGTTGAAGAGACCTGTCTGAGTACAGAAACTGCGTCTTTGGAACCAGTAATGGGTGAAGGAATCAACACAGAATAACTCAGGGGATTTGTTTGTTTCGAAAGAATAAAGAAACTTGGTTTTCAAAAGTCATGACCATATTTACTGTGCTGTAATTCAACAAGAGATGTCCCGCAATAAAAATAATGTTTCTGCAGGATTTTCATGCAGATAATCTCTGTAAACTTAAAAGATTTAGGATGGTCCCGGAGAACTGGGAAATTGTATATGTTACATCCTTATTCAAAAGAAGGCTGTTTGGGATTTAAACCAAATATCTGTAGACTTATCGGTCTGAAGATCAAGAAATCAGTGGGCAGATAAACTGTTACTAATTGCTGTCAAAGCCAGAATGGATTTGAGAATGGGAGTTAACATCTAACTAACTGGGTAGAGCTTTAAGATGAAGGAGAAGAGGGAAATGCAGTTATAGAGTCATAGATTGAAAGTGTGCAAACAGGCCCTTTGGCCCAACTTGCCCACACCGACCAATATGTCCCAGCTACACTTCTTCCACCTGCCAGCATTTGGTCCATATCCCTCCAAACCTGTCCTATCCATGTACCTGTCTAACTTTTTATAAATGTTGCGATAGTCCCTGCCTCAACTACCTCCCCAGCAGCTTGATCCATACATCCACCACCCTTTGTGTGAAAAAGTTACCCCTCAGATTCCTATTCAATCTTTTCCCCTTCACCTTAAACCTAAGTCCTCTGGTTCTCAATTTATCTACTCTGGGCAAGAGACTCTGTGCATCTACCCGATTTATTCCTCTCATGATTTTATACACCTCTATAAGATCACCACTCATCCTCCTGTGCTCCAAAGAATAGAGTTCCAGCCTACTCAACCTCTGCCGATAGCTCAGACCTTCTAGTCCTGGCAACATCCTCGTAAATCTTCTCTGCACCCTTTCCAGCTTGACAACATCTTTCCTATAACACAGTGCCCAGAACCGAACACAATACTCTAAATGCGGCCTCACCAACATCTTATACAATTGCAACATGACCTGCCAACTTCTATACTCAATACTCTGTCTGATGAAGGCCAATGTGCCTAAAGTCTTTTTGACCACCTGATCTACCTGCGACTCCACCTTCAAAGAACTATGCACCTGCACTCCTAGATCCCTCTGCTCTACAACACTACCCAGAGCCCCAACATTCACTGTGTTGGTTCTGCCCATCAGGGGGGGGGGGGCAGGGGACACACGTCCCCCCCCTGTTTTGAGAGGTGGGGACGTGTGTCCCCATTTTTTGTAATCTGGATTTTAAAACCTGGTGAAATCTCTGCTTTCCGTGAGACAGTGGAGGTGGGACATCTGATCGAGGGCGCCGATTGGATGTGAGAGACGTCGGTCAGCAGGCAATGGGGGCGGGACCATAATAATTCAGCACGATGATTGGAGGAGGGAAGTGTCGGTCAGAGGCGGAGGTAGGGGGGTGGGACTGAGGATGGAGCGCGGTGATTGGAGGAGGGAGACGTCCGTGGAGCAAAGATCAGAGCGGAGCTTGAATTGCAAGCCCAGGTCAAGCGAAAAACACTCGGCTGCCCTGGACACAGACCTGCGCCTCATCCGCAGCCAGGATCGATCCCGGGTCTCCAGCGCTGTAATCGCTGCCGCACCGCCACTGGACCATCCCCGTCCCCACCCGAGTGCCCACACCCCCACGCCCGGGGGTGGCCAGAGACGTTGGGAGCGGTGCCCCCAGGCCCACAGCCAGTGCAGTGAAGCAGCGCTACATCTAGCTCAACTCTGCCTGCCAACGAGGGCCCAGGTTTACAGCCAGCGCGGAGAAGCAGCGCTAGCTCCACGGCTCCGACTGGTGTCCCGTCAGTCCAGGCAGGGCTGTAGGTTATCCCGGCGAGACAGGCAGAGTCGAGCTGCATTTAGCGCTGCTTCTCCGCGCTGGCTGTGGGCCATATGCGATTTTTCGGCAACTGCCGTCACCCGTCACTAATTACCATCCATAGGGCCCACGGCAGAAGCCTCGTGTGTGTGTGTGCGCTTGCGCGCACGGCTGCCAAGAAATTGTGTCCCCCGGTCCCCCCCATGTTTGATAGCGATTTCCGTGCCTGCTGCCCATGTTAGACTTCCCAAAATGCAACACCTCACATTTCTCTGCATTAAATTCCATCAACCATTCCTCAGCCCACCTGCCCAATCAATCAAGATCCTGCTGCAAATTTACACAACCATCTTCACTATCTGGTTGATGTGGTACAAAATCATTTCCAGAAGGTATATAAGAAAGTGCCACATCAAAGGGCTGGCATCAGGATTGAAGGCCATAAAATAAAAGAGTTTGTGGTGCAGCACAGGTAGAAAATTAACCAAGTAACAGGAAACAAAGTGATATCAGAAGGCCTTTGGACAAAGAACATCTTATACAAACATCTTATACAACTGCAACATGATCTCCCAACTTCTGTACTCAAAACTCTAGCTGATGAAGGGTAATGTGCTAAAAGCCTTTTTGACCACCTGATCTAACTGTGAATCCACCTTCAAGGAACCATGCACCTGCACTCCTGGATCCCTCTGCTGTACAACACTACCCAGAGCCCTACCATTCACTGTGTAGATGCTGCAAGCCAAGCTATCCAATCTCTCATTTCCATCTGAGGTTACATCCTAGTTTATCACCTCTGCACCCTCTGCAGTGCAATTAGATAATTGGATTAGAGGGAATAAAAACACAACATGCTGGAGTAAATCAGCGGGTCAGTCAGCATTTCTGGAGAACATGGACAGGTGACGTTTTGGGTTAGGACCATTCGGCAGACTCAGACCTTTTCTCTGGAGATGCTGCCTGACCCAAGCTGAGTTACTCCAGCACTTTGTGTCTTGTTTGTAAACCAGCATCTGCAGTTCCTTGAATCCACACTGGAATAGAAAAGTCTGCAAGAGGATCGTAGAGGTATTTTAAATCATGCAGAGGTGGGAAAGAAAAGGTTGAGAGAAACTACCCCCAATTGGTGGAGGGGTCAGGAAATAGGGAGCATAGAATGAAGGTGATTGGCAAAAGAACCAAAAGTGACATGAACAATTGTTTTTTTTTAACAGAGTATTAGTTAAATTCTAGCAGTATAGGCATATTCAAATGATGTGTTTAAAGTTTGCTGAAAAAGTAACTGAAAGGAAAAAAATGTAATGGAAAGAAGGTGGGAATGTGAAGCTGGCTGTGTGTCACTTACATAGAGTCAGTACAGCATTGATGAGCTGAATGCCCCTCCATGCTGAAACCATCATTGAGAGTGTTAATGGAAAATTGTGGTATAACTACAGAAATTTTATTTTGTTTAGTTTAGAAATACAGCGTGGAAACAGGCCCTTCCGCCCACTGAGTCCAATGCGATCAACAATCACCCATACACGTGTTCTATCCTACACACTAGGAACAATTTACAAAAACCAATTAACCTATAAACCCGCACGTCTCTGGAATGTGGGAAGAAATTGAAGCATCCGGAGAAAACCCATGCGGTCACAGGGAGAATGCACAAACTCTGTAGAGACAGCACTTGTAGTCAGGATCGAACCTAGGTTTCTGGAGTTAAAAAGAAGCAACTCTACCGCTGCGCCACTGTTCTGCCACCATTCTTTTAATATTTTTCAAGTAACTAACATTCTATACAAGCAATATAAATATCAAAAAATGTCAGTTAATTTTGCTGAAGAACATAAGATAGAGGAGCAGGTGTTCAGCTGCTGGAGAAACATGCGATGCATCAAGCCATTCAGTAAATTCTCTTCTGATCCTTGACCCCATCGACCTTTTGGGAAGTGATTCAGCAGCAAATTTATAAACTTCTTGCATTAATTGGTGCACTGAGAATAGAGAATGTATTTCTAATCCAGGAGGGAAGCTCCACCTTGATATGGAGACAAAGTGCAGAGAATTATGTCACACATTATGTAAAGGTAGGCTAATGGGAGGTACAGCAGAGGTTTCACAGCTTGAAGAAGACCAGCAAAGTAAATCAAAATGCCATCGTAAAATTGTAATAGGACATAGATGTAGCGATGAATTTTAAATGAGATTATTAAAGATTTGGGCTAACACAAAAACATGGTGCAGATAGAGATATGCTCAAAAGATGCAACATGAGAAATAGCATATGCAAAATACATTCTTATGAAAATTACCTGCCTTTTTGCAGAGGATGTATACTTCAGGAAGAAATTGCAAAGCAGAATCACTCAGGTTTCACATACACTCTGGTTTTTGGCACAAAAGGAGGACAGAAGTGGGGGGGGGGGGACAGTAGAGTTGCTGGCTTACAGCACCAAAGATCTGGGGTTGATCCTAACTACGGGTGTGGTCTGTGCAGATTATACACATTCTCCATGTGACCACGTGGGTTTTCTCCGGGTGCTCTAATTTCCTCCCACATTGCAAATTTCTCCCACATCGAAGGGCCGAATGGCCTACTCCTGCACCTATTTTCTATGTATCTATGTATCTATGTATTGCAAAGATATGCAGGTTTGTAGGTTAATTGGCTTCTCTAAATTGTCCCTAGTGTGTAAGATGCGAAACTGGGATAACAGAGAACTAGTGTATGGGGTGATTGTGGTCGGCGTCAACCCGTAGACTGAAAGCCCTATTTCCGTAATATCTCTAAACGAAACTAAGTCATTTGGCTCAGCATTCTGGTACAAAAAAGTAATATAATCAAAGGCCGAATAATGAAATTAACAGGAAAGGAGGTTACATGAAGGATTGTACTTGTGGAGGTAGAGTGATACGTAAAGAAAATGTGATGCACATGGAATATCTATTCTATATGCTAATCATGTTATATCAAAGAATCTCTTCACACTGACTGTGGATGAGAACTCACTAGCAGTAATGATACTCAAATAGAGTCATACATACAGCATGGAAACAGGGCCTTCAGCCCAACTTGCCCACTACACTAGTCCCACATGCCTGTGTTTGGCCCATATCCCTCTAAACCTATCCTATCCATCAACCTATCTAAATGTTTCTTAAACATTACAATAGTACCTGCCTCAACTATCTCCTCTGGAAGCTCGTTCCATATACCCACAACCCTTTGTGTAAAGAAAATTACTCCTTAGATTCCTAATCAATCTTTCCCTTCTCACCTTAAACCTATATCCACTAGTTCTTGATTCCCCTATGGGGAAAAAACTGTGCATTTACCTGATCTATTCCTCTCATGATTTTGTACACCTCTATAAGGTCACCCCTCATCCTCCTGCACTACATATAATTATTTCTGCTCTGTATCGACAGCCCATAAATAATAAAATGAATATAATTTTTTTTATCCATTGACGAGGATGTTGCCAGCCCTCGGGGGCCTGACCTATAGGGGGAGGTTGAGCAGACTGGGACTCGATTGAGCAGGCAACATCATGGTAAACCTCTTCTGCACCTTCTTCTAAACCTTTGCATCCCTCCTGGGTGTGCCGACCAGAACCTAATACAATATTCCAAATGTGGCTAAACTAATATTTTGCACAGCTGCAACATGACTTCCCACCTTTTTATTCGATGCCCCAACTGATGAAGGTAAAGATGCAATATGCCTTCTTCACACCCTATCCACGTGTTGCCACTGTTAAGAAGCTATGAGCTTATACCCCAAAGTATCTGTACATCAATGCTCTCAAGGGTTCTGCCATTTACTATATATTTGTCTCTTTGTATTTGACCTCCAAAAATGCAACACCTCACGCTTGTCTGAATGAAACTCCATCTGCCATTTCTCCACCCATGTTTTCAATATATCCTGTTGTATACTTTGGCAACTTTCATCAGTATCCACAATGCCATCAATTTTCATGTTGTCCGCAAACGTAATAATCAAACCACCTACATTTTCATCCAAGTCATTTATATATATATATATACTGGACTAAGTGGGACCCGTTGGGTCCCAGCATCACACGGGAGGGCTGGTCACCCAACGCAATATTCCACCTCTCCACCAATTCCAATATTGCTCGCCAGTTGGGGGGGGGGTTCTGTTGCGCTAGTATGGGTGTTGTGGGCCGAAGGTATTGGTTTTCAGAGGGCTAGTATAGACATTGTGGGCTGAATGGATTCTTGGGCTGGCAGCTCAGTCACTGAGGCCTGGAAGTACAGTCACTCGGACCTGGCAGGCTGGCAGCTTAGAAACTGCCAGAAATTCTGCCCAAAACATGTGACAGACTGAGAGAGAAGGGGGAGAGGGTGGACTGAATGGATTATTGGGCTGGCAGTTCAGTCACTTATGGCTGGTGGGCTGGCAGTTCACTTACTCACAGTTCGTGGGCTGGCAGTGCAGTCACTCACGCCTGGTAAGCTGGCAGTTCACTCAGTCACCCCTCTTCCCTTCACCCCCCCCACTCTGCTCCTTGTCATTCACACACACACAGACTCATGCACACACACAGACTCATTCACACACACACACAGACTCATTCATACACACAGACTCATTCACACATACACACACACACAGACTCACTCAAACAGACACAGACTCACTCTCACACACCCAGACTCATTCACACAAACACACAGAGACGCATTCACACACACGCACACACACACACACACACACACACACACACACACACACACACACACACACACACACACACACACACTCATTCACACACACATACAGACTCATTCACACACACACACAGACTCATTCACACACACACACATACACACACACAGACTCATTCACACACACACACATACACACACACACAGACTCATTCACACACACACAGAGACTCATTCACACACACACACGCAGACTCATTCACACACACACACACTCATTCACACACACACACACAGACTCATTCACTAACACACACTCACCCAATACTAAAATGCCAAGTAACCTCAGAACGTGTTGAATAGACAGTGTGTAAAACAAATGTTTAAAGCCTCCTGTAGAGGCTGCTGGTGCTGAAGCAAAAACATGCTTTAAATAACATCCAACAACACACTCACCATAGACAGAGCAATTCTCCTGAATTATTCAACAGCGCCTGCACTCAGCGCCATCTTGACGTCACCGTCTGAGTGAGCCACCACACTTCTGGGTTGTATAGTCCCTCCCCCCTGCCCCCAGCGGGGGCAGCAGAGAGAATGGCGATTTTTTTTTAAACATTAATATCTCTCGGATTTTTCATCAATGGGAAAAATCCTCTGGTCCAGTCTGGCAGAGGGGGACTCTGAGCGAGGTGGCCAAAAATGACGGCCATAAGTGGCGGCGTTCTCTCGGAAATCACATCGCAGTGAGTCAAAAGCGGTCAAGATCTTACTTTTAGTAATAGAGATATTACAAATACCAGAGGTCTCAGCACAGATCCTGGTGGAACACGTGTAAGAAGGAACTGCAGATGCTGATTTAAACCAAAGATAGACACAAAAACGTGGAGTAACTCAGTGGGACAGGCAGCATCTCTGGAGAGAAAGAATGGGTGACGTTTTGGGTTGAGACCCAGTCTGTAGAAGTGTCTCGACCCAAAACGTCACCCATTCCTTCTCTCTAGAGATGCTGCCTGCCCTGCTGAGTTACTGCTGGTGTTCCAGCATTTTGCGTTCATCTGCTTGTGGAACACCACTGCTGCTCACATACCTTCAGTCAGGGAAATACCCACTATCCATTACCCTCTGTTTTCCAGGAACCAATCCAAATTATTACTTCACCAACAACCCCATGTGTCACAAATCTTCTGCGCCTGTCTACCATGAGGGACATTGTCAAATGTTCTACTAAAGTCAATTACCTTCACTTCCTCAAAAAAATTGTGAGGGAGGATCACTCCTGCACAATACCATGCTGACTTTCCAGAACAAGTCTGTGTTTTCCCAAATGTGAGTGAAACCGGTACCTAAGAATCTTCTTCAATAATTCCCCTACCACTGATGTAAGGCTCACAGGCCTATACTTTCCTGGTTGGTCTCTAAAGACCTTCTTAAAGGAACAACAGTGGCTATTCTCCAGTCATCTGGGACCTCACCATTTGTACAACTCCTGCACTAATCTCACAATCCCATCCAGGAACAGATCTGTCTGCATATTCACTGCTCCTGCTGTTAAACCCAACATCCTCACTGCAGCCCTTGACTGAATGTCTGAATGATGCAATGCAGAAACCATTGTTTAGTTGAATTTAGAGAAACAGCATGGAAACATGCCCTTCAGCCCACCAGGTCCGCGTTAAACAATGATCACCCGTACATTAATTCTATCCTACATACAAGGGCAATTTACAGAAGCCAATTACAAACCTGCACATTAACCTACAAACCTGTACATCTTTGGAATGTGGGAAGAAACCGGAACACCCGGAGGAAGCCCACACGGTCACGGGAAGAATGTACAAACTCCATACAGACAGCGCCCGGAGTCAGGATCGAACCCGGGTCTCTTGCGCTGTAAGGCACCAACTCTACTGTTGCACCACTGTGCCGCCCATTGAGTTTACTTTGATACAAGACTGAAAGGGGAAGAGCAACAAGATCAATGAAAGATTATCATCTGGAAATGTTACAGCTAGGTTGATGTGCTAACTGCACCTTCAATGGAACAATGTGCTTGAATCCTTTCCCACCACCTTTGTCGGGGCACTGTCAACAAAAAGGCTGCAATTGCTCATTTGGAAGATATCGTGATTTTGGGGCAATCTAAATTAAGTATAAATGTGATTATTGGTATAAATTAAGTAGATAGAATCTAGTTCATTTGTTACAGGAATCCAGAACAAAGAGGAATTAGCTCAAATTTAGAAAAACGGCAACAGTGCAATGCCAGGAAAAATCCTCTTCACTAAAAAAAGACGGTGGAAATATTTTGAAGTTTTGCGTCCACCACTACTTTCTGATCATCCCGGCAATAAGTATATATAAACTACATTTGTGTGATTTATTTGAAAAAATATCACTTAATTTATACAAATTCTCAATTTTTCTTTAAGTGAATGCATGGAAGACACATCCCAGAGACTAGCCACTTCCCTTTATCTCTCTGCAAAATATTTATTATTGGCAGCTCGCCCATTTTCTAACCTAGTTGTCACATTTGAACCAACAGTTCACAGTCAACCTAGAGGAATAATTTAGGCTCACTGGAAGAAGGCCACAGGGAATGTACTGTTGGTTAAAAGAGTATTTTCCTCTCTATTTTTTAGTACAGAGAAACAATAACATTGTTTTTTTTAATTCTTATTAACATTTTAAAGAGTTATCAAGAAACAAAACAACCTCTTCCAATTGGGCAGAATTTCTTTCACACTCACAGTGCTACTCGGATGATAAATACTGTGGTGTACATTTTCTGTAATTTTATGTCGAGCGTTATTGAACCATGGCATTGCATTGCTTGAGATTTCTATATAGTAATCCGATGAAATTCCTCTTTTACTGAAAGTGTTGAAAGCTGGCAACGAGTTTGAATTTTCAGAATTATCACCATTTCAGAGCTTTAGTTAGCTATTAATTATGATTTGGACATAATCCTGTTTTCCTGTTTCTAAATGCTGTTCATGAATGGTGTTCTCCTCCCATTGGCACATTGTAATACTGCAAGATTCTGCAAACCCACTGACATTTTGATGCAAAATTATTGTGGTTTATTGCTCAATGGATCTGTTCCAAATTTGTTCATCAACATCAGTTTGCCAGTCGATGTTACAAAATGAGTTAAATGCAGAACACAGTCTTCACTGAGAAACAGGGAAATGGTGCTGTAAGCTCACAAAAAAATTTCCACTCGGATTGTCATTAAACTAGAATTGTAACCTTCAACTAATCCACTAAGAGGAAGAAACACTGGTCAAGATTGTAAACCTGCAAACTTTGGCTTCAGCTACATGTTTTCTTTTTATTCTGAGCTGTAAAAGTCACAGAGCTTGTAATTTAAACTAGCCTAGTGACAAATTGGTCAATTATAATGCTATTAAGGCTGTACTAGTTTTTTAACTGAACTCTCCACTAGGGGGATTTTCAAGATGGTAGCCAGTCATCTCTGAAGAAATGAGGGGCAACTCAAATAATTTAGTGGGGATAGGGAATATTAAAGAGCCTTCACCCTCATTAACATCAATATAATGATGCATAAAGACTACATGATTGTCAGCAATATTAGGCAATAAAAATATTCATCTGCTGAAGCTGTCTGTAACTTGCTCAATACTTAGTACTTGCAGTTATTTCTTCTTACGAGTGAAAATGATTACATATCACTGGCATTTGCAACTGAACCTCTATTTAGTTTAGTTTAGTTTAGTTTGGAGATAAAACGGCGAAACAGGCCCTTCGGCCCACCGAGTCCACACCAACCAACGATCCCCACACATTAACACTACCCTACACACACTAGGGACAATTTACATTTACACCAAGCCAACTAACCTTCATAACCTGTATGTATTTGGAATGTGGGAGGAAACTGAAGATCTTGGAGAAAATCCACGCAGTCACGGGGAGAACGTACAAACTCCTTACAGACAGCACCTGTAGTCAGCATCGAATCCGGGTCTCCGGCGCTGTAAGGCAGCAACTCTACCATCGTGCCGGCCCACTGCTCTGCTTAAATTGTTCTTAATCTGCAACTTTTATATCACCACAATCTTTTGGTTTGTTTTTAACTTATAACATGCATAGATAGGTAAACCAGCAAGGAAACAGGATTCAATAGGCAAGAGTGTTTAACTGATTGATGTCCCGACAACAGATCAATTACATTCTCAATTACAGTAGCTTAATAGACCCTTAAAACACAGTAACACGCAGATAATATATAATATTCAAAAATACAATGAACTGATATTAAGATAACCATAATAGTGCAAAAACCAAAGTCCATAGTGCAACTGAAGACAGTCCATAGAAGATCATTGTTGCTGAGGTTAGTGTTCTGTAGTGTTCAAGTGTCTGATGGTTGTTGGGAAGAAGCTGTTCTTGAACCTGGTGGACATTTCAGTCTCCTGTACTTACTCCCTGAAGGTATCAGTGAAATGACAGCGTGATCAGGGTGGTGCGGATCTTTGATGATATTGGCTGACTTTTTGAGGCAGTGCCTCCATGTAGATCCATTCAATGGTGGGAAGTCAGTACCTGTGATGGACCAGGCTACCTCTGTGTCTACCACTCTCTGCAGTCTACTTCAACCCAGATCATTCGAGATAATACTTTCTTCAGGTCAATGGACTGGCAATCGCAAGTCTTACCCAACAGTAAATTAACCAGAAAATACATAGCATTACCTCAGAAGCTATTGCAATCCTATCTGATTTCTCTCATTATCTTTATTTCAGCAGCATTTTTTTTTTAATTAATGGAGTTCATCTAATCAAAACACAGCCTTGTACATATAGTATCAGTGAACAAAATACAGAGATAAGTAACATCCTTCCCCATATATTTCCTCATTTCCTCTTCACACCACTTATGGTTTAACAGCTACTGCAGAGCAACTTCAAGCGAAAAACTATAGGCATTGACCACATTTAAATCATTTAGCACTCAACCTTTCTTTAAACTCGCCGACCTCCACTGCTTTTAACCTGAACTACTTAATGCAGAGCCAGGTTACAAAAGCCTAATGACCAGTGACACCAGCTCAAGTAAATTTTCCATTATTACCAAACTCCACCATGTCAGTGTCATTGGAAGCCTGCACTTCCTTAATGTTTTCTGGCCCAGACAGTGATAAATGGACTCTAGTGGCACTCTCACTACATTCATCATAGCCTGGGAAAAAAACCCATCGGGAAAAAAAAGACTAAGCAAAATGAAGGGATTTCTTTTAGCAGGCTGGAGTCATACAGCACTAAGCTGACCTGCTAATCTGTACTAGCTAAATTGGTTCTGCCTCACAGGCACAATATCTTTGCAGAAGTCATTATTATCCCATTGGCAGTGGCTTGCACTTATGGATCACAGAATGCATTGTCATTTAAAGATCATAGAAATCCCCCCCCCCCCACCTCTCCCATCCCCCTACCTCCCCCTCCTGTACCCGCTGTGTTTTTTCTTCACTGCTTGGTGTCACTTAGAGATCAATTTGTGAAGGGCCATCCATCGAGAATTCACCCTGGCTCAGGTTCGGAAAGGGCCCACTGCCAAGAAAGAGGAAGTGCAATAGGTGGGACAATGGGATGCCAGCAGTTTACTCACTCACACACTGACAGCTGTATGCAAAAGAAGGCAATGCTGGATTGAAGTGGACCTGTTCACTGCGAGCAATCTGTCCACAATGAGACCTGGGGAAAAAAAATCAGAGCACAGGTTTATTGTTGAAAGCGGATCAAATGATACAACAGTGCAGCTTGTCGAGTCAACAGGAGGGGGTAGGGGTCTGGGTGGAGTAGAAATAAAACAAACCAATGGTATTGGGACTGCGAAGCAAAAGATAAAGAATTGGATGATCGCAGGGTATTTTCATGCGTACATTTTTTAAAACAAATTATCTGGTTTCCAATAAAATAATCAAGGATTAAATGTCACACTGTTGTACTGACAATGCTTTATTTGAAAATAAAGATAAGTTAAATCTATAACATTTTAAATTTAAATTAATGAAGTAAAAAAAAGCACTGCCACGAAGGTCTCAAAACAATACCGAGGTATGAATAAAAAGACATTTCAGAGTAAAATATGAGTTAACTTTCAAGACCTTGATGTCGCTTCCTTAGGTGTGAATGAGGATTGACAGCCAGTGCGAGAATATCAACAATATTAAATATGAACTGACATCTGAGAAGGTTTCTCTAAAGATATGGAGACTGCAAAATTAAATGTGACTTCAAAGTGGTTCTTTAAAATCTGTGGTGAATTTAAAAACTGTCACTGCTCTCTCGACCTGCTGAGGTTGTAGTAATCTGTGCAATCCTTGTCTGCTAGAGGTTTATACAAAGATGTGCCAAAGTAGAGTGTGAGTAGCAAAAAAACCATCGGAAACATTTCCAAAAGAAGTGTTTTAACAATTTAACTTAGAAGATTTGTAACATAGACGATTCGCTTGAAAAAGGACTGAGACTTTTTAACCAAATATTCCAGTTCGGCTTTTCTCATTTTTCTTCTATTTTTCACATCTTGTCCTTTAACTTTCAACATTTCTGGTGTGCGTATATCCTGTAGCTAAACGTTGAGGCCAGAATCAGAACTGGTTTCACTCCTTTTCTTGTGGAAAATTTTCAACAATTATTACGGTGTAGAAAGAACTAATTAAAACTCATATATTGGTTTGTATAACCTTTGGATGTCATAAAACACTTTGGAGCCTTTTGAAGTATTTTCTTGCTTCTGAAGTGCAGTCATGAATGTATTGTAGAAAACGTTGCCAAAAACTAACACATAGTAAATTCTCTTACGTAGCACTGACATGTGACCAAATATTCTGCACTTTAATGCTATTGGTTGATAGTTAGATATTGGTCAGGATAATGAGGGAAATCTGCTGGTTCTTGTCCAACCAAAACCATAAAATCTTTGGTAACTACCTGAGAGGACAAACAGAGGTTCAGTTTAATGCTTGAAAAGACAGTATGGCTTTCAACACTCCCTCAGCACAGCATTGAGGAGTCAGGCCAAACGATGTGCTTGTGTCTGGGATTGGATTTGAATCCAAAACATTCTAATTGAGAGGAAGGAGCTTTGCCACTAAACCAAGGCTGATCTTTACCACTATAGACAGCAGACATATTCTGGACTTGATTTGATTTGATTTTCATCAAAAACAGATAACAATGAGAACATGAGAAGATGGGAGATACGTTTTGAGAGTGACTGCCTCGATTGTGGTCCTTGGAACAGTGATTACGCCCATAAATGTTCAAGGAAGACCATCCGTTTAATGCATCCATTTACAAGTGCCTGGGTGATAATTCTATCTTTGGATCCTTCTCAAAGTACTTTGAATCATGAGGAATTCACCAGCGCTGGGCAGATGTCCCAGGACCCATGGCTGCATTGAGCAGAAGTCTGTGCTTTGGCCAATGCCAGCCACAGGCTTGTCAGATGACAGGTGGGAGATGGAAGTAGAATGGGGTTGAGAGGGAAAGATAGACCAGCCATGATTGAATGGTGGAATAGACTTGATGGGTCAAATGGCCTAATTCTGTCCTATAACATGAACTTATATGGGCAAAGCCTTGTAGAGGATCTGCCCCATATTGGTCACAAGGAGAAATTTGGAGAAAATGTGAAGAACAGGAATATCCTACCTTTCCCATCAGGAATCTACTGCTTTGGAAACCCTTTCATGTTGGAATTTTCAGAAAATCATTTGCTTGTAACTTGTTAATGCCTTTTCTTTGTCTCTTTTTGTGTGGCATAGCAAGACCACTGTCTTGGTGTCTAAATTATTGGGCAAAGTAGATTAAAATGTTTCACAATGCAAGATGGAAAAGAAAATACCAGAAAAATAAGATGTTGGTCAGTCCCCTTTGGATATGGATCACGTACAGGTAAACGAGATTAATGTATCTTGCCTTCATGTTCGGTGGGGACATTGAGCTGAAAGGCCTGTTCCTGTGCTGTACTCTTCTATATTCTTTGCTATGGTCTCACATTCAAATTCTTGATTTTTCTATGGTGTAGCTGTCGCGTTGAATAGATTAGAACGTATTATTTGTCACGGTGGTTTTATTTCAAGCTTGTCTGCAGTGATTTAGTGCTCTTTTTAAATACAGAGAAAGGAACACTTCCTAATAATGCTTTCTGCCATAAAGTTGTCACAAAAGAGAGCCCTGCATTGTTAACACAAATCGTTACTGGTATTTTCGCTTTGACAATTCCCAGGTGCCGCTGTGTTTGACTGACATCAAGGACGCACTTCCAAAGCAGTAAGCGGCCCATGTAAAGCACAGCAATTCCTTCCACATCATTTTGATCTGTGTCTGCTAAAGTTCAAAGATCAACAGCCGAATGACAAGCCTTCTTCAATCTCTGTGGTGTCACAGCAGGAAGTATGTCAGAAATTTCTGAGCAAGTCCTCTGTGAATTCCTACCTGTCTGCCTCTCTCTTATCTCCTAGTTGTGAACAGATTGGTGGACCTGTTATAAAAAGCCCAACGAAGAATCATATCAGAATCTTATTTCTTTGTAATTTTGCACTCCAACAGCCAAAAGTCAGAAAAAATTTATCAGGCCTACTAGATGTTAATGTACAAAAGGGTTTCCTGTACAGTTGTTAGCAACTGGGATCTTTGATAATAGAATCACAAGAGTTATTTGAAAGAAACTTTCAGGCATATTTTAACTCCTGCTGTCACTGAGGAAGCTGCAGTGAATGTAACAAATTGACAGTCCATTCCTCTGATGCACTGTGTTGAGAAAGTGGACGTTTTTTGGCCCTGCTTATATGTTACTCTAGCAGCCATCTTGACATTACTGACTGTATCAGGACAGGACAGGCCTCAAGAAGGAAGACCCCTTAATCATTCATCAGTGAATGGCCCATTACATTATATATGTGTTTTAGTGTTCAATAACATATCTAGTTCAGCCCAGATCCAATATTTAACTCAGAACTTGTTAGAGAATAACTATAGGATGCATTAATTTTTGTGATTTTTGTCTTAAATGAAGCGAGAAAGAGTCTTCGAATCTAAATTAAATTTGTGACCTGCAATTTAATCTTGGTGACTAGGGATTTGATTATAAAGGACATTGGTTATTAAGGTTGGTGTGGTACACACACACACAAGCATGTTCTTTAATGGAACCTTACTGTATTTTATATTTTTGCCCTGATTTGATCCTTTCTCTTGGTATTTAGTTCACATTGATCTTGGAAAATAATCAATGTTAATAAAGGCTATTATATTAATATTTGCTTAAAATGTACTTAATTTAAGCTATTAAGTTTTCAAAAATGATACGTTCAGAAATAGGGTGGCACAGTGGCGCAGCTATAGAGCTGGTGTCTCACAGCGCCAGAGAGCTTGGGTCGCTCCTGACTATGAGAGCTGTCCGTGTGGAGTCGTACGTTCTTAATGCGACTGCATAGGTTTTCTCCAGATGCTCTGGTTTCTTCCCACGTTCCAAAGTTTTGGAAAGCAGGTTTGTAGGTTAATTGGCTTCTGTAAATTGCCCATGTGGGTGGGTGCAAAGGTGGGATAACATGAAATTAGTGTGTGGGTGATTGATGATCAGCGTGGACTCAGTGGGCTGAAGGACCTGTTTCCATGCTGTATCTCTAAACTCTAAGAAATGCATTTGAAACCTGTGATACCCAATATATTTGTGCATCATGTGGATTTCTGTCATGAGATTCTTTTCCCCTCCTTTAATTAACGTAATTTTCTCGTATTGCAGAATGAAGTTAAATATCTTCTGAAATTGCATCTCATTTTAAAAGGAAATATTAATTTCTTTCCATGTATTTGCAATAATCATGACCCCTGACTCAATTATTAAGAGATTATATTTTGTAAAACTAAAACTAAGAATGAATACCTAATTTGATGTGACATAAATAAGAATGAGAGATAAATTCGAATTGAGAAAAAATACTTACCGTGAAACGTGTTTAAACCACTCTCCAGTATGCAAATGAAAGTTAAACGAGACTTCACTGGTTGGACATTCTGTCATTTTACTACCAGATTAGAATAGGTATCAGGTCAAATATTGACACCTATCTGTTAGCTTTTAAAACTTGGGCAATGGCCTTGTGCTGAAGTTTGAGTCGTGGAATGTAGCCGACTCATTTTAAATAAACATAATTTTTTTTTCACAATTGAAACCAGCCTTGTCAATTCTGATGGTCACAAACTGTATATCTTTGGTATAAACCAGCACCTGCAGTTCCTTGTTATTACATTGTCAATTTTGATGTACATTTTACACTAAACCAGGACAATTCTGATCTTTCAAACTGAGCATCAAGACCTACAACTGCCTGTGCATAACTGCGTGATCACAACCATAATTTCTCTCCCTCAAATTTGCCAAGTGTAATTTCAGACCTCTGAGGGAAACCTAATTGGGATTAAAATAACTTTACTTGTTTATAGGCAAAACAAAAGAGAATTTGGTGGAGATATAAAATTAAATTTGCCCTTGTGAATCGATGAGCTTGATTTTGCATTCTATCTTGAAAGTTACTGCAGATATGCATTGCAATCTTTATTTGAAAAATTAGACATAGTGAAGTACACCAAGATAAAATGTTATCTCTGAAGCAGGAGAGAATTTAGAAGTGCCAGGAAGCAGTATACATTTTAATCTCATGTCATTCCAAAATGCACAGGATATATTTCATGTTATTTGATAACTCCACCTAAGTCTCAAATATGTTCAATTCTCCACTTGCAACTGGAATAATTGGGCGGCACAGTGGTAGAGTTGCTGCCTTACAGCACCAGAGGCCTGGCTTCGATCCTGACTACAGATACTGCCCATACGGAGCTTGTACATTCTCCTCATGACCACGTGCGTTTTCACCAGATCCTATGGATCCCTCCCACTCTTCAAAGACATACAGGTTTGTAGGTTAATTGGCTTCAGTACAAATTGTAAATTGTCCCTTGTGTGTAGGATAGTGCTAGTGTATGTGGATTGTCAGTCAGCACGGAGTCCATGGGCTGAAGGGCCTGTTTCTGCACTGTATCTTCATACTAAACTAAACTTTTTCCAGATTACATTTATCTATAAACATTATTGCAACTTCACATCTAATCTGATAGGTATTTTTACTTCACACAGCAAGCCTATACCCTCTGGATTGTGTAGGTAAAGAAATAACCAGTGCTTCACATTCTTTTCCATTGGTAAGCTGATTTTTCCCATTATAGCTCACCTCACCTGTGGCCATCTGTGAGATGTGAAAACACTTACTTACACTCCACATAATATATATTTCACTTTACATTTGCATAATAAAGTATTTCAAACAGCAGATATAATTTTCTGTTCAAATGAAACCACAAACCAATATCAAATAAATAAAATCACAAAATGGTCGCATTTTGGCTAGGAGCCTTCGCTTTATAAACAACTTCTATGATGAAGTCCACAGTGAACCTTGCAGGGTTCAAATTTTAATATTTTATTAACTTTCCTCTGGAGACTATACATTTTGTAACATATCTGCGAGATGAATTACTATTGTCCGTATGAATGGGCGGCACAGTGGCGCAGTGGGTAAAACTGCTGCCTCACAGTGTCAGATAGCCACCAAGTGGTCACAGGAGTGGAAGGCAACCTCATCTCCATTACACAGCTACATCTCTTCACCAGATAAAAGCTGTCCAGGGTCTGACCTCCCCAGAGGAGCATGGGTGAAGCTCAACAGGCTTCGTACTGGAGTTGGGCGTTTCAATACCAGCATGTGGAGATTAGGACTCCGCCAGAGCCCAGCCTGTGAATGCGGAGCAGAACAACAGACAGCCAACCATGTCATCTCTGGGTGCCCGTTCTACCACCCACCAAATGGAGCTCAGGGCCCGGCAGACATTGACGCAGAGAGAACAACCTGGCTGTTCAACATCCGACGAGATCTAACTATTCCTTTGGTTTATGTTTCATTCGCAAGAAGAACACAGCGTCAGAGACCCAGTTTAATCCTAATCACAGGTGCTGTCTTGTGGAGTTTGCACGTTCTTGCCGTGACTGCATGGGTTTCTTCCAAGTGCTCCTGTTTCCTCCCACATCCCAAAGACGTGCTGGTTTGTAAGTTGATTTTGGCCTCTGTAAATTGCCCCTAGGGGGTGGATGCAAAGTGGGATAACATAGAATTAGATAAATGGGTAATTGATGGTCAGCGTGGACTCGATGAGCTAAAGGGCCTGTTTCCATGCTTTATCTCTAAATCTTTAAAACCCAATCCAGGTTACTTCATCAAATATCCCCAAATGACCCCATGTCTATCTAGTTCGGAGCCTATTTGGAGGTTGTAGTGTTTAATCACGTAATGGTTGACCAAAGCAATTTGAGATGGCATGGTCAATGGGAGGTTGGGGAATTCTATACAGTCAGCGCACAAAGGAGAAAATGTCAGTGAACTTGGAGGACCATACAGCAGCATGGGCTATGAAGGTAAGTTGACATAGACCTTGAAAATGCCACTAGTGTGAATAGAAAATAGAAAAAAATATCCAATGTGAAATGTGGGTGAATGGTGGAGAAGGAAGAATTAAAATGAGTGACGAAAGTGATGGAACAAGACCAGACATTCCAATGGAGCAGAAGAACATGGCACAGATTTAGGTATGATGAGCACAACTGCGACTTCCAGGGAAAATAGAAATAGATACTCCCCGAGTAGGAAGGCAAGATTTGGTATGAAGTGCTATCAATCCACAGCCAGGTTTCTGACAAGGCCATCATCCAACAATGCAGTCATCCAAAGGTGTTTCTGTCAGGCAAGGGGCTTGTTTACAAGGATGGACATTCTGAAGATTGGTGCAGAATAGGCAGTAAATCAGGAAGTAGACAGGTAAGAGAAAAAGGAGTTCCACTCAGTGATTTTTAGTTTAGTTTAGTTTAGAGATACAGCACAGAAAAAGGCCCTTCGGCCCACCGAATCTGCATTGACCAGCGATCCACGAACATTAACACTATCCTACACACACTGGGGACAATTTACACTTATACCAAGCCAATTAACCTACTAGCCTGTACGTCTTTGGTGTGTGGGAGGAAACCGAAGATCTCAGAGAAAACCTACGCAGATCACGGGGAGAACATACAAACTCCACACAGACAAGCACATGTAGCCAGGATTGAGCCCAGGTGTCTGGCGTTGTAAGTGCTGTAAGGCAGTCACTCTACCGCCCTGCAGTGGTGGTGCTCGTTAAACAACACTGTCAAGCTTCAGTGGGCTGTTGCAAAGCTGCCAAGAGAAAGAGAGGGAATCGAACCTGAGACATGATAAAGAGGATAGGAAGATTGAAGGGTAGGAGTAGGAGGTTGGGAGGTAGTTTGTGGCTGGCTGAAAGGGGAGATGAGTCAAAGAGGAAAGAAGAAAAAAAAACGGTGGAACATGCAGATGTTGAGTTTGGGTTCATTGTGGCAGTAATACAAGTTTATTCATCTCGCTGGATAATAGCCCAATGAAAGGTTAAAGCATAGTTATTGCTTTTCTTTTAACTTGGGTTATTCAGAAGCACTTGCTTTGATAAAATGAATCAGTGAATTATAGGTCTGGATTATGGGTCACCGGCTGCTAGTGCTCTGTGACAGTGTTGACAAGTTGTTCTTTTTTTCTCCATACAGACTTTTTATTATATTCAGTAACCAGAGAATTTAAGGCTGAAGTTTAGTTTAGTATGGATCATCAGTTTAAAGATACAGCATGGAAACAGGCCCTCTAGCCCACTGATCACATGTTCCAACTAGTTCCATGTTATCCCATTCCCTACAAACTAGGGAGCAATTTACGGAGGCCAATTTTAGGGATGTGGGAGGAAACGAGCACCAGGTGGAAAACACCATGGTCACACAGGGAGAACGTGCAAACTCCACATAAACAGCACCCGAGGTCAGGATCGAGCTCAGGTCTCTGGCTCTGTGAGGCAGCTGCTCTACCAGCTGTGCCACTGTGCAAGCAATAGTTCTAGCTAGAAATGACAATAAACAAGATTTTTTTCCAGCATCAACACTACATAATACGAGATGATTCTTATCCACTCTTTCTCATCCACTCCCTACACACTGCGGAAATTTTTAAAGAAGCTAATTAATCTAGGAACCGGCTGTCTTTGGGATGTGGGAGGAAACCAGAGTACATAGAGGGAACCCATGCAGTGACAGGGAGAACGTGCAAACTCCATACAGACAGCACCGGAGGTCAGGATCGATCCTGGGTCTCTGGCGCTGTAAAGTAGCAGCCCTACCAGCAGCATTACTGTGCTGCCCACTAATTATTGAAGTAATTATCTTTTCATAATCTTCAAGACAAAGTATATCGATTCTACTATTTTTACATTTTCATTGCCTGCATTCAGACTAATCCAGATGCTGTTCACTGTTAAAATGCTTTATTATAGTCAGTGTGTTGATAAACATTGAAGGAATCCAATGCATCAGACTGTTGAGGTTTCTCAGAAGAATGTGGCACATCATTTGAATTAACGGGAAATCTGTGGAGTAGGTCAGAAAAATCTTTGATGGTTGCTAAATGAAAACCACTAATAATTCTAAAAGCTGGTTAATCGTGTAGCACTGTATTTTTAAAGCAGCCTCTCTCATTTCCATTTAATAATATGTTGTAACTAAGTTATGTGATACGTTCTTCGAGGGTAGGCAGTTCATCTTCAAGGTTAATGGAAGGGTCGAGTATGGGTGCAAACAACAGCATAGGTTTTGCAATGTGGCTTGTGACGATAGTGTGTAAGTGCTGGATCTTGGTTCAATGTTTCCTCATTAAGAAAAGAAAAATAAGTAGCAAAAGAGATCAACGGAGTCTGAAGAAGTGTCTCGACCTGAAACGTCACCCGTTCCTTCTTTCCAAAGATGATGCCTGACCTGCTGAGTTACTCCAGCAGTGCCTATCTTCGGATTAAACCAGCATCTGCAGTTCCTTCCTACACATTTTGTCTACTACTTTGAAAGTTGGATCAACCATTTTGCAGCCACTGGCTGAAACGTTCAATAAGAAAAGATACAGGAACAGACCTTAGATAGGTACGGAGGCATTGCCTCATGTTACATTGTGAAAGCCAAACTTATTTCAATAGCCAACTTCTGCAGGAAGGCAGCCAAAATAGCCGAGACTTGCAGAATGCTGGGACTGCTGGATATACGGGTAGTTTTTTTTTAATTCAAAGAACTTGGCATACCTGAAAAAAAATGGTGTAGCAGGGGCATGTTGATAGTGAAACATAGTCCTCCAAATGTTTAGTATAAGGCCCACCAGTATGTACTGTACATTTCTTGGATCTAATCACATATGCAGCAAATGTGCTGCCTCTGTAAGAGATTATTTAAAAAATAAAACACCTTTGTCTACTCATGGGATTCTGCCCCAGAACCACCGAAAGTGGGGAAGGAGCATCTAGTGCGGTATTCCCTGTGGGGATACCTCAGCTCTCAACGATAGGAGTATATGGAAGCCAAGTGTAAATGGAAGAGAAAGAGCATAACATTCAAACCTAGGCTTCGGTTTATTCGTGTCACCTGTGCAGAGGTACAATGAAAAGATTTTATTTATGTACTGTCCTGTCAAATTAGATCACACCAAAGACAAGTACAAAAGGCAGAGCAAAGAGAAAGATACCAGAATAAATTTGTAGAATAACAGTTCCAGAGTCCGATATCCACATTAAGGCGGGTTAGATCATTGGGAATGTGCTCCAGTTTATGGAAAGTCTTCACTAAGGAGGACACAAACAATCTTCCTGATATAGTAGTGCCCAGAGGATCTGGGGTGACGGTGGAACTGAAGGAAATCCACATTAGGCAGGAAATGGTGTTGGGTAGATTAATGGAACTGAAGGCTGATAAATCCCCAGGGCCTGATGGTCTGCATCCCAGGGTACTTAAGGAAGTGGCTCTAGAAATCGTGGACGCATTGGTAATAATTTTCCAATGTTCTATAGACTCAGGATCGGTTCCTGTGGGTTGGAGGGTAGCTAATGTTATCCCACTTATAAAGAAAGGCGGGAGAGAGAAAGCAGGGAATTATAGACCAGTTAGCCTGACATCGGTGGTGGGGAAGATGCTGGAGTCAATTATAAAAGATGAAATGGCCACACATTTGGATAACAATAACAGGATCGGTCCGAGTCAGCATGGATTTACGAAGGGGAAATCATGCTTGACTAATCTTATGGAATTTTGTGAGGATGTAACTAGGAAAATGGACAAGGGAGAGTCAGTGGATGTAGTGTACATGGACTTTCAGAAAGCATTTGTTAAGGTCCCACATAGGAGATTAGTGGGCAAAATTAGGGCACATGGTATTGGGGGTAGAGTGCTGACGGATAGAAAATTGGTTGGCAGACAGAAAACAAAGAGTAGGGATTAACAGGTCCTTTTCAGAATGGCAGGCAGTGACTAGTGGGGTACCGCAAGGCTCGGTGCTGGGACCGCAGCTATTTACAATATACATCAATGATTTGGATGAAGGGATTCAAAGTAACATTAGCAAATTTGCAGATGACACAAAGCTGGGTGGCAGTGTGAACTCTGAGGAGGATGCTATGAGAATGCAGGGTGACTTGGACAGGTTGGGGGAGTGGGCAGATGCATGGCAGATGAAGTTTAATGTGGATAAATGTGAGGTTATCCACTTTGGTATCAAAATCAACAAGGCAGATTACTATCTAAATGGCGACAAGTTGGGAAAAGGGGAAGTACAACAGGATCTGGGGGTCCTTGTTCATCAGTCAATGAAAGTAAGCATGCAGGTACAGCAGGCAGTGAAGAAAATAAATGGCATGTTGGCCTTTATAACACGAAGAGTCGAGTAAAGGAGCAAAGAGGTCCTTCTGCAGTTGTACAGAGCCCTAGTGAGAACACACCTGGAGTATTGTGTGCAGTTTTAGTCCCCTAATTTGAGGAAGGACATTCTTGCTATTGAGGGAGTGCAGCATAGGTTTACAAGGTTAATTCCCGGGATGGCGGGAATGTCATATGCTGAGAGAATGGAGAGGCTGGGCTTGTACACTCTGGAGTTTAGAAGGATGAGAGGTGATCTTATTGAAACATATAAGATTGTTAAGGGTTTGGACATGCTAGAGGCAGGAAACATGTTCCCGATGTTGGGGGAGTCCAGAACCAGGGGCCACAGTTTAAGAATAAGGGGTAAGCCATTTAGAACGGAGACGAGGAAACACATTTTCTCACAGAGAGTGATGAGCCTGTGGAATTCACTGCCTCAGAGGGCGATGGAGGCCGGTTCTCTGGATACTTTCAAGAGAGAGCTAGATAGGGCTCTTAAAGATAGCAGAGTCAGCGGATATGGGGAGAAGGCAGGAACGGGTACTGATTGGGGATGATCAGCCATGAAGGGCCTACTGCACCTATTGTCTATTGTCTATTGACTGCTCAGACGTCTGGGAACGGAGGGGAAAGATCAGTTCCTGAGTCAGGTGGTGCGTGCTTTCAGGCATCTTCTGTTTGGAAGGGGTCGAGAGTAGAAGAATGAGTGGTGTGGGAAAGGCCCTTGATTATTTTGGCTGCTTTCCTCAGTGTGCCAGTGTGCAGTGGAGATGGAGTCATTGGTGGAGAGTCTGGTCTGTGCGATGGACTCCTCCCCACCCTTTCTCCCTCCCTTCTCCCCTCCCCTCCCCTTCCCCTCCCCTCTCCTCCCCACTAGCAGCAGACTCCACAGAAGTGTGGGAGGGGGTTGCTGAAAAGAAAGGGAGATCCAATGTGGGGGGGGGGGGACGGGCAAAGAAGGAATGAGTACTTTTTGTAAAATTATCAGTGCCTTTGCACACCTTTGTGTACTTTGTATGCGAAAACAAACACTGCACCTAGCGACAAGAAGGTGTCATCATCAACATCATCCCACATTAGCCTCATCAGACACTTCCGAATTCCCTGGAGTGAAGACAAGTTATCAAGGACATAAGCTGAGGGCAGGGCTCTGGCCCTAACTACCTTCAGCTGCTTCATCAATAACTTTCCATCATTACGTCAGAAGTGGGGATGATAACTGATGATTGTACAATGATCCATTAGCGACTCTTTCGAAAATAAAGTCTGTGCTTGCATGCAGCAAGAACGCAAAACATTCAGGCAAATAGCATGCATTAATTTCACCCTTTAAATTCGAAGCAGTGATCATCCTGAACAAGAGAGAGAATCTAACCACCCATCGTTGACACTGAATGGCATCATAGTCTTAGAGCTTCCCCTTCATTAACACCTTCGAGGTCCCTATTGATCGAAACTCAACTCGTCTATCCATACAAATACTGTGCTTGCAAGGGCAGGTTAGAGGCTGGGTATCTTGTAGCAAATTACTTCTCTTCGATCTTCCCAACAGCCACAAAGTGTGTAGGTTAGCGGCACGGCGGTGCAGCGGTAGAGTTGTTGCCTTACAGCGAATGTAGTGCCGGTGACCCGGGTTCGATCCCGACTACGGGTGCTGTCGGTACCGAGTTTGTACGTTCTCCCCGTGACCTGCGTGGGTTTTCTCCGAGATCTTTGGTTTCCTCCCACACTCCAAAGACATACAGGTTTGTAGGTTAATTGGCTTGGTAAATGTAAAAATTGTCCTAAGTGTGTGTAGGATAGCGTTATTGCGCGGGGATCACTGGTCGGCGCGGACCTGGTAGGCCGAAGAGCCTGTTTCCGCACTGTATCTCTAAACTAAACTCTTCAGCTCATCAACTTCCAGCAGAGATTGGCCTGTTTGCCAGTAACCCAGCCACTACTAGAAACATTCCTCTTTGCACTAATGGTCTCAGTGTTAATCATTTACTTAATGCCCATCAGCAGCATCTCTCAATCCAGTGACCTCTACCAGCAGATAGAACAAGAACAGAGGGTATTTGGGAATAGATCATAAACGCATGAGCAGAATTAGGCCACTTGGCCCATCAAGTCTACTCCGCCATTCAATCACTGCTGATCTATGCTCTCCCTCCTAACCCCTTTCTCCTGCCTTCTCCCCATAACGCCCGACACCCATACTAATCAAGCATCTATCTATCTCTGCCTTAAAAAATATCTCTTCACTTGGTCTCCACAACATTCTGTGGCAAATCCTCGGATTCATCACCCTCCGTACCACTGCTGCAGACATCCTTCCAAGTCACACACCACCCTGAACTGGAAATATACTGCTGTCCCATCATCATCACCCAGTTTAAATCCTGGAACTGTATTATGAGAGAACCTTCACCAGAAACACTTCTGTGGCTCAAAAGGTTGGTCCTGCAAACGACACCCTCATCCTAACAAGTTAATACACAAATAAAAGTTCCTCAAGCATGTACAGGCACAGGACTTCTTTGTTTTTAGAGTTTTATGAAGCTTTCTTGTCCCTCAGCAAAAAGTTTCACTAAACTGTACACAGTGTTACAGTAGATAACTGGAAGTGCGGTGCAAGTTTTTGTTGATGGAACAAAAAATATCTTCCCTTCCCTCCTTTTATTTTCCTGTTATCCTGGTCTGCTGGGTATGTCCCACATCCTTATCATTTGCAACACATTACACTGACAAACCTATTTAGACTAGCCTATAATACAATTCTCATCAAAAGCCTTAAGGGCCTGTCCCACGAGCATGCGACTGCATGCGGCGGGCGCGACCTAACGTGGTCGCTTGAGCCGTACGGCCTCGCGGGGCCAGTCCTACTTCGATCGCCGGAGCCGTATGGAGTTGTGCGGGGCTGGTCCCGACATCGCGCGGGGCTCCGAAAAACTGACACTGTCCAAAAATCCCGCGCGACAACGGCCTGTCCGCCCGCAGCCGCATTGAGGACGTACGCAGCGTCTTGACGTCGTACGCAGCGTCTTGATGGTGTACGCCTAGCGGGTGGCGTTGCGCGATGGCATCACCGCCCGGCGTGCCGTTGCGTGATGACGTCACCGCCCGACGCCGTGCGACGTCCAAATTCAGTCGGCCCGCCTCCTGCCCAGCTGATTGGTGAGTATGATGTCGGGACCAGCCCCGCACAACTCCAGACGTCTCCGCGGTTGGAAGTGGGACCGGCCCCGCGGGGCCGTACGCCTCAAGCCACCACGTTTGGTCGCGCTAGACGCATGCAATCGCATGCTGAATACAATCAGCGAGGCAGTATTTCCCCCACAAAAAGCTATGCTAACTAGCCTTGATCATTGCATATCCCTGCATTTCTAAATGGTCATAAATCCTATCCCTGGGAAATGTTCTCCAATAATTTCCTAAAGCTCACAGGGCTGCAGTCACGTGTCTTTTTCCTGAAACCCCACTCTAATCAAGGAACAACATTAGCCTTCTTCTGGCACCTCATTTGATGTTAAGACAGATGCAGAAGCGTCCAAATTTCCCTTCATTAAACCACAACGAGTTGTTTACACCAATTAACCCTGACTTTAAACGAGTCAGGTGGGCATTTGTTAAGAGGTGATTACTTGATTGAAGTAAACAACTGTAGCCGTTAAAATGGACTACAACTGTTTCAACCTTTTATAGATTTTCTGCATGCAACCAGTTGGTCTGGAAACACGATGAGACAGGTAAATGTGGCTGGGACAAAGCAGAATCTTGAGGCAAGTGATGGCTCCTGTTCAATGAGCTGGTGTTGTGATGATTCTGATGAATGATGCAGGGATGAGGATGTGCTGCCTCTAGTGGACAGTTGTGTGATATCAGGAGCAAGCACTTGCAGCAAAGTATTAAACTGCCCTTGATACGAGTGGCAGTGCATTTCTTGTAGTGCAGTTTGTATTAGGCTCGCATGCAGTACCTGATAACTTTCTGCAATGATCATGCATTGACAGAAGTCAGTCCTTTAATCTTCACTGCGTGGGTTCCTGGATGTGGCTGTGAAAAATAGCCACTACTAGCAGTTTGCCTCGGGTGTCTTTGTAACTGTCTGGCAATCTACCACTCTAACCAGGCAATAATGTTATTGGGACTCCACCGAAGTAACTGCCGTCATCAATGTTGCTTGTATTCTTCGTCAACATTGGTATTGAAAGGACACAAAAAGCTGGAGTAACTCAGCGGGACAGATAACGTCTCTGGAGAGAAGGAATGGGTGACGTTTCGGGTCGAGACCCTTCTTCAGACATCTCGACCCGAAACGTCACCCATTCCTTCTCTCCAGAGATGCTGCCTGTCCTGCTGAGTTACTCCAGCTTTTTGTGTCAATCTTTGATTTAAACCAGCATCTGCAGTTCATTCCTACACATTTGGCATTGAAAGGGTTCCTTTTCACACTATCTCTTTCATTGGTTCTGTTTTAATAAATTAAAATTACTTCATTTACAGATGCTGTATGTGTATCTAAAGGACTTTTTTTTGCAATAGGCTTAAATGCAAATTGATACGGTATATTAAGTTAGTTTAGATAGTCTCATCTTAATAACAAAATCTCTAGAGAAGCTCTATTTTTACCAACAAATCAGACATTTGTGAAAAAAATTGCTGATTTTGAGATTCCTCAATAAATTTGGATCTGAAATATGCTTTATACATTTTTAACACTTAACAATGGGTTAGAAATTGCAGTTCCTAAATCAGTATTTCCAAAGAAAATTGATCCACTAACAATAAGCAGGTTAATGCATTGGTTTAAACAATAGACAGACAATAGTACTACTGAATGGTTAAGAATTATTTTCCCTGGATATAATTTCCAGGCCTCTTAAAATAGAGAGAGATTTATGTTTTGAATAATCACTTTAGATCCTGCCTCAATATTTTGGGTTGTGATGAAGCCTTGGATTTGAAAATGGTACTAACTCTTAAGGTCAGGTTTCTGGATGTTCACAGATGTGTGCAGCTACAGTCAAAATACTGCAGCACAGCTGACTTATTATCATAGCTCCTCGTGACACAGTCTATTTAGTGTGCAAATTGATATTTTGGGCATAAATTTCCAGCTAACTACCCTCTTAATACTACACATGGAACTTGTACACCTCCATATATCAAAATAATCAAGAATTTTTAAACCTCTTTTGGTGGTATAATATTCTTGCGTTTGAGTTTATACATAAATCATTATAAGCACATGTTGTTTACAGCAGATTGTTCCTGTTATTACCCTTAATGAATCTATCAGAGCTTGAATATTAATCCAAATTGTCAAAGTTGGCCACAGATTGTTACGGAGCAACTTATAAAAATCTATTTAAAAATATATTTATATTATTCATTGTTTTAAATATTGATTTAATGTAGCAAAATGTACTGGATAGTGCATTATTTCAAATTTACAGTGGAATAATTGAATGATTTTTATAAATTCCGAATATCCAGGTGATTAAAGAGACAAAACAAACTATAGTAATTAAATATAGATGACAGTTAAACCAAGCCTTTTCAGAAATCACAATGAAGTTAATAGATCTTTAGAAACTGGCTGGGAAATTGTGAAATTATACTTGTTTTTGTATCCGATTCCTATGCATCCTTTCTTTTCCATTGTAATTGAAGACATCTGTTAAAATAAAGGAGAGTGGATTTCTAAAACTTCAAGACTTTATACAATTACCTAACACTGCACAATTTCCAGTCAGTACTTTAAGATAAACACAAAATGCTGGAGTAACAGCAGGACAGGCAGCATCTCAGGAGAGAAGGAATGGGTGATTGCAGATCGAGACCCTTCTTCAGACTGTGCTTTAAGGGCCTGTCCCACTTAGGCGACTCTTTAGGCGACTGCCAGGGTCTAGATTTAATGGATTTCACCTATGACACCTGGCAACCACCTACGACAGCAAAAATTGTCGCACTGTTGCCGAAAAATTTTCAACATTTTGAAAATTTTGCTGCAGTCGCCCAAAAAATTGCCTGTGGAACAGGCCCATTAAGATGGTGCATTGGAAGTGCAGATTTCTACATTTTCTGCTTACCTTTGATCATTGATTTATTGGAGCTCAGCGTTCAGTGATGACAACAACAACTTGTACATAGATAGTGCCTTTAACGCAATAAGATGTTCAAAAGCACTTTGTGAAATTGGAAAATAACTCGGCACTACGAAGTGGGGTCAAAGGAACAAGGGGAGGTGACTGACCATTTAGATACAGACTAGTTCTCTCTCTCTGATATAGGGGGCAATCTTATTTTGAGCCATTGTAACTTGCATTAATGAACCCTGAGTGCAAACTAATAGTGCATTTGCACTCACAGCTTCAGTACTGAGCTATATTTGAAGGGAAGATAGACACAAAATGCTGGAGTAACTCAGCGGGTCAGGCAGCATCTCAGGACAGAACCAATGTGTAACGTTTCGGGTTGAGACCCTTCTTCAGTCTGCTCAGGGCTATCTGTGGTTTAAACCAGCATCTGCAGTTCCTTCCTACACTATGTATTTGAAGAGACTTGGATTGACTCCCAGGTACAGCAGGATTAAAGTAGAGCTTGAAAGGATTTTTTTTCGTCTTCAATTAGTTTGGTCTCTGACTCCCCAATCATACCGCATTTAGATTATTGGTTGTGTGGGATTACCCATCTTGCATCAACCCAATAGTTACAAAGTTAATAAATCTCAGATCCACAGCAATTGTCAGCACCGAAATGAAGCAACTGGCCGCTCCCTCTTCTCCCCTCTCCCATCAGGCAAAAGGTATAGAAGTGTGAAAAAGCATACCTCCAGATTTAGAGACAGTTTCTTCCCAACTGTTATCAGGCAACTGAATCATCCTACTACAACCAGAGAGCAGTGCTGAATTACTATCTACTTCTTTGGTAACCCTCGGACTATCCTTGATCGGACATTGCTGGCTTTACTTTGCACTAAATGATATTCCCTTATGTATCTATATGTGTAAATGGCTTGAATTTCAATTATGCATTGTCTTTCTACTGACTGGATAGCATGCAACAAAAGCTTTTCGCTGTACCTCTGTACGTGACAATAAACTAAACAGTGGCCAGATAGATTGGTCCACTGTGTTAGTAAACACTGCCATTTTGCGTCCTCACTGCCAGGGCATTCCCAGCATATCATGAGTTGGGATCATCTAAAAAATGTTTAAATGAGCTTATATTTACCTTGTGGTGCCAGCATAGCTCATTTGGGTGCAGAGTTACTAAGCTGTGGTTCTGGCATTTTATTGATTAAGCAGGGTAAAACACTACATTTTTAGCTCAATTTGAGTATTGATACTAAATTAGGAAGCAGTTGATTGAGTTTACAATTCGAAAAACTCGGTTTAAAGATTGAGACCTACTCCTATATAAATTAAAGATTGCAAAGTTAACAAAGAAAATTCAGATGAAGCAAACCAATCGAGGACCCTCATGTCCGCTAAAATATCTCTTGCTTTCATTGTGTATGTGGGGATTTTATTTCACAATTTTCATTCTACAAACATCCTGATGACCTTCCTAGCTCCCTCCCCATCACACACTGACACATCCAGCCTTAAATTTGCGTCTTGCATCACCTCAGGAAACTCCTGGCTAATTTCATTATTTCTGAGAAAAAAAAATGCAAATGAGTCCAGACAGCTGGTGCCTTCCTTGTGGCAAGGAGTGATGGAAGAGCCCGAGGCCCTCCTCATCAGAGGCTCTAATACCCTTCTGCTTAGGCAGGGCCCTTTGGGGATAGAGCAGGGAGGCTGCTGGAGCAGCGTGAACAGATGGAAAGAAGGTAGAAAAGGGGGAAGAACACTCGCTCTGGTTTGTGGGGAAGTCATGAAGTCGGTTACCTGCGAGGCTGACTATGGTTTGCAGGATCATTAGCTTTCAGTTTCCCGTGATTTCCAGACCTCCATTTGCAGAGCTGTCGATCAAAATTTGCATCTGCCAATATGGGGGATTCAGTGCAGCTTATTGACGCACTGTGTCAATATGGTTCCAGTAGTTAACTGTGGTGTTCAGTGTTATTTTCAACCTGCTCGACATGTTTCCAAGTTTTGCCAGAACTACGTGAAAGAAAACAGATAATTATATGTCAATCTTCCAATGCAATACTGCTCAATGTTTACATCCACCCTTCAGGATCCTACCCTCTGTGTTGTTAGAGTTCCATGCCAAAGAGTTATGTTACTAACTCTGATTTTTACATGGATAATTAACTTCTTGAATTTTGTTTCTAAGCCTTGAGTGTTTCTTTACATGCAGTCTGTGAGAAAACTATTTCTAATTGAGAGTTTCACATCGCAAGGCAGCACCTATTCTAATCGCAAGAAAGATTATGATGACATTGTTAGTTTGGGTAGGCAAAGTAAAAGATCAAAGAGACATGCACATTTTTTTTTCAGGCGCTAGATGCAAACTGTTTTGCTCGTGTTACAGACAGACGGGTAGTTAGGACCACTGCCAAGTGTACATACCATGGTGGGGCACAGTGACTGAGTTGAGTTTATCACAGGAAGTGTATTACCTCATTTATAGTGCAGCCCCTACAGAGATCACATTTAGTTCAGATCAGAATAGCCCATGCTGAGTACAATCTCCCAGGGTTTATACAGAGGTCTGTCCATGTTCTCTTGATAGGATGGACAGACTGACAGTATTAAATTACTACCTTGGTGTATTCACAGAAAGGACACTGACAGAACAACAAATGTTTTGCATCAGCCTAATGCAAGTCTCCTGATTCACAGTTCAAGCCTGAAAACACAAAACTAAATTCCAGAGCTTGGAGCCTGAAGTAAATAATCCACCATTTCCACCATATTGTTTACTTTTACTTAAACCTTACAATTTCACATCTACTTGGAACTCTGTGGGAGATGCAAACTTTAAGAAAAATATAACTCCTTGAAGCTCAGAATTGTTTTACTAAATGGCAGCATTTAACTGGGAAAGAATAAAACAGCTCGGGCTTGTGGTCACTCTTGAAGCATTCCTCATTACTCTTTTTTTCCCCCTGCAGTTGTCCATTGATGTTTCTTTAAAGGTCAAATTTTAGTCCCAACAGTGTGATGTCCTCCCTAGGGCATCTTGGGCCTGCATAAACAGAGCAAAAAGTAACTTGTCTCTTCAGCATATCTCATAATAGAATTATTAGTGTTTGCACAAGTTGCGAAATTGTACTAAGTGTCACCATTGTTTGGCTGCTTTTGATGGTATTTGCTATGCAGGCTAAAGACATGATTTTGTGGTATGCCATTAGGATGACGTCATAGTCCATACTCTGCTGGTATCTACTTGAAGAAGGTAGCTTGTGATTGTGTGACATTCTTTTTTGGAGCTCAGTGGTTCAGCTAATGGCTACTTTTATCTTGTACAGCTGAGCAGGCTTTAAACTGCAGGAAAGACCACTCTTCCTAGCAGTAGACTATGCTGGGCAGGGACTGATGTCCTGACGACAATGAAGATACCTTTACTTTAAGGCAGCCCACTGTGCCAGTAGCATTTGAGTTTTCGATTGCAAATAAAACATTGCAAATAACACAATGTTATTTGCCCACAAAATGGAGCATGATTACAGTCCACAGCAATGTGCATTGTACATGTGGTGATGGTCATGATGATGATGCATGATAAACCAGAGTAGAGTTCCTGCCTTAAGGGCCTGTCCCACCAGCATGCGACTGCATGCGGCGAGCGCGACCAAACCGGAAGTGGGGTCCGCGCGGAGGTCGAGTGAGTGACGTGAAGTTCGAGCGAAGTCCGCGGGAAGTTCGCGCGTGACGTACGCCGTCAAGACGCTGCGTACGACGTCGAGACGCTATGCACGCCCGTCGAGGCGGTGCGTACGGCGTCGAGGCGGCTGCGGGTCAGCAGGCCGTTGCCGCGCAGAATTTTTGAACAATGTCAGTTTTTCGGAGCCCTGCGCGATGTCGGGACCAGCTCCGCACAACTCCATATGGCTCCGGCGATCGAAGTGGGACCGGCTCAGCGAGGCCGTACGGCTCAAGCGACCACGTTAGTTCGCGCTTGCCGCATGCTTGTGGGACAGGCCCTTTACAGTACTAGAGACCCAGGTTCAATTCTGACTATGGGTGCTATCTGTATAGAATTTGAATGTTCTCCCTGTGACTGCATGGGCTTTCTCTGGGGGCTCAGGTTTCCTCCCACACTCCAAAGATGTGTAGGTTCATTAGATTCAGTAAACTGTCCCAAGTGTGTAGGGTAGAACTAGGGTATGGGTGATCACTGGTTGGCAAGATCTCGGTGGGCTGAGGGGCCTGTTTCCACAGTGCATCTCTAAACTAAGCCAAAACTAAGCATTAACATACTGTGGCTCTTCAGAGGAGCTCAGCAATGCTCAGCAAAGTGGATGCCACGTGGCACATGGGTTTATGATGTTCAATTTCACCACCCTGACTACAATATTAGAATCGGTAATAGAACAACATTTAAAGGTACAAGCACGGCATTTAAAAGACATTTGGACCGGTACATGGATATGAAGGGTTTACAGGGATAGGGGCCAAACTGGCAAAAAGGTAGGACTTGCATCTTGGTTGGCATAACCAAGTTGGGCCGAAAGGCCAGTTTCCCCGCTGTGAGGTTCTGATAATGAGGAAGCAGGCCGTTCCATCAGCCACAGCATAGCAATGAACAGCAGTGCACGAGGATGAAGTTAATGAGGAAGAAGAAGAAATGCTGTGGTCAATCAGAGCCTCTCGGCCTGGGATGTACATAGGGAACAAATTTACGGGACATGCCAGTAACCAGAAGCTCTATCCCTTATTCATGCCATTCCATGTCACATGTTCCCTATGACATTGACCATTGCACACCTGTTTGCCCACATTAAAATGCACATCAAAATAAATATTCCAATATAAAATTCTATAATTAAATCATGCATTTTTACGTTGTGCTTTCTCGTAGTGGCTTCCTTCAATATGATTAGTTGAATCTGCTGGCTTTCACTGGTGGCTCAGGTAATGGCCTCGAACGTGACCTCAAGCTGCATTAAGTCCAAAAGACCTGCCTGTGGATTGCACCATATCAACAAAGCAGAGGCAATGATCTGCTGGCAGGAAATATAATTAGCATTGGAAGTGTGACAATTCATGACAACAACATAGAACAGTACAGCATAGAAACCAGCCATTCAGTGCCCAATGTCCATGCCGAACATAATAACCAGATAAACTAATCTCCTCTGCCTACATGTGATCCATATCCCTCCATTCCCTGCATATCTTTAGTCAGAGGGTAGTGATGAATCTGTGTAATTCTTTGCCACAGAAGGCTGTGGAGGCCAAGTCAGTGGATATTTTTAAGGCAGAGATACTGTGGATTCTTAATTAGTACAGGTGACCGAGGTTATGGGGAGAAGGCAGGAGAATGGGATTGGGAGAGATAGATCAACCATGATTGAATGGCGGAGTAGACTTGTTGGGCCAAATGGCCTAATTCTACTATTCTTTATGACATGATATCCATATGCCTCTCTCAGATCCTCTTGGAGACCCTTTGGACTATTTGTAATTGAAGTTTACTGGACTTTATTTTACACTAAACGTTTTCCCCTTAATCCTGTATCTGTATGCTGTGGACGGCCTGAGACCCACGAGACACAGGGCTGCCTGCCTTGAAACTGATGGGCAAAGATTAATTGTGCTTCGTGGTTACTCAACCCATTTCTGCAGGATCTAATTTAAGAACTGTTTATTAAAACATTTAATCCCATGGAAAATCATCTACAAAAAATAAAGACAGGCCAGATAAAGGGGAGAGATAATAAGAGACTGTAGAGGTGCAAACGTCGTGAATAACAGGATGCTTTATTCAGGCATTGTAGGTTGACAATACATGGACAATACATGGACGTTTAACACTCTAACATAACACTATAGTAAGAAGATCATCTTCATATTCGGCGACTTCAAATTGAAAGGAATGTCTCCATAGTTTTAACGCAACTTGTTACTCTTACAGTTGTTGTTTATAGAAATTAAGGCTTATAACAATCTTTGCGAGGTGGCATAACAGGGAGGCACAGTGGTGCAAGTGGTAAAGCTGCTGCCTCACTGCACCAGAGGCCGACATACTATCCTAACCTCTGCTGCTGTCTGTGTGGAGTATGTCCTATTTGCGACCACTTGGATTTCCTCTGGGTGCTCTGGTTTCCTCCCAGATCCCAAAGACACAGGTTTGTAGGTTAACTAACCTCTACAAATTGTCCCAAGTTTGATTTAGAGATACAGGACGAAAACAGGCTCTTCGGCCCACCGAGTCCTTGCCCACAAACTGCCCTAACAACTCGTACCAGCAGAAGCTTCTCATTGTTCCCTCTGATCTGCGACAATCTGCAAGATAGATTGTACATTTGCTAAAAGCATTTTAAGCATGTGAATTAATTAAAATATTAACAATAATTAAAATAAAATATAGAACAAATCACTCGAACATTCTTTTCATGAAGGTTAACAAGTCCTTTCAAATGAATGGGATTGCAATTGGCTGTTTAGTTTAGAGATACATTGCGGAAACAGGCCCTTTTGCCCATGAGTCCAAGCCGACCAGCGATCCCTGCACCCTAACACTATCCTACACACTAGGGTAAATTTACAATCCACCAAGCTAATTAACTCACAAACCTGTAGCCCTTTGGCGTATGGGAGGAAACTGGAGAAAACAAACGCAGGTCACGGGGAGAACGTACAAACTTCGTACAGACAGCACCGGTAGTCCAGATGGAACCCGGGTCTCTGGCGCTGTGAGGCTGGTTGGTCGAACATCAGCATCAGAATCAGAATAGTACTTTATTTGCCAAGTATGTTTTGCAACATACGAGGAATTTCATTTGCTAAGTCAGTCATGGCTTCAGATGCAAAGTTTACCCAGTCCTACGATTCTGTTTACCATGGAACGTCCCCAGTGAGTCCAGGAATGGAACAAGACTAGACTTGTATTCACTGGAGTTTAGAAGGATGAGAGGGCATCTTATAGAAACTTATAAAAGGACTGGACAAGCTAGATACAGGAAAAATGTTCCCAATGTTGGGCCAGTCCAGAACCAGTGGTCACAGTCTTAGAATAAAGGGGAGGCCATTTAAGACTGAGGTGAGAACAAACTTTTTCACCCAGAGAGTTGTGAACTTGTGGAATTTCCTGTCACAGAGGGCAGTGGAGGCCAAATCACTGGATGGATTTAAGAGAGAGTTAGATAGAGCTCTAGGGGCTAGTGGAATCAAGGGATATGGGGAGAAGCCAGGCACGGGTTATTGATTGGGGACGATCAGCCATGATCACAATGAATGGCGGTGCTGGCTCGAAGGGCCAAATGGCCTCCTCCTGCACCTATTTTCTATGTAAGAGAACAAACCTCTACAGTATGCATCTGATCTCCAATGAGTTCCACGCCGCTGTGCTGCAGTGAAGAGGTTTGGTTTCAGAATTCACTGGTGCACATTCTGTTGGTCCTTGCAGGCATTTCCACATAACGGCTACCTGGCCAGTAGCATGATCCAACCCATTGCCTTTGCATTTGTAACCGCAAAGTTGTTCTGCGATGGTAACAAGCTCCTAGAGGAGCTGGGTAACTTGGGCAACAGCCTTGTACTTTTTAGCATTTAACCAAGCATGTTCAAATGAAGTTGCTGATTTATTTCTTAACGGTGAATGCTGATATCTGTATCATTACTCCCACTTCAAAGTTTTGCGCCAATAATATTCAAGGGCATCCTCGAGATGGCCATAACATTGTGTTCCTCCTCTTGTTAATCAGTAAAAGGTTTCACAACCCAAGATTATTTACATGCAAACAAAATTAATCCTGCTTGTGCAGATCCATTGATTTGTTTGAATTAGTTGACTGCATTAGATAATTAAAATTCAGACGGACCAAATTCGACACAAATATCAAGTCGAGAATATCAGTTGCAATAAAATATCTTTCCTTGTTGTGTGATGGATTTAGCAAGAGTGTCAATTCCCTTGGAGCTGTGTTGAGAATCTTCATCTTTTAAGGAATGTGTGCAACCTATTTGCTTCTGTTGTGAAGTGTCCAAAATATACGCCAATGCTGCAGTCTATGTGGGAACACCCGACCCAAATTTAAATCAAAGCGCTAAAGAGTTCTCCCTGTACTGGGAACTCTGTCCCTTTCCAATAGGGGTGAGACGATGCATTTTAAATCCGTCATTTTATTTTAGTGTGCAAGCTTGGTTTTCTGTACACATTTCTGCTAACAGTGTTCTGATCCCCTCTGGGGTCAGATTGCTGTACAGCCAGGATTTTTATCTCCTCCAGCGCAACCTTTTCCCCTGTGGCTTTTTGAAAATCAGTTTGGCTTGAGAAATTAGATTCAATGTCATTATTGTATATACTAAGTCATAGCTCCTTTAACAATTACTGCTGTGGCAATGCAACTAAACTTTCTTTGTAAAGTCTTCAGTGCCCAAAGGATTTCCAGTTGAAATTGTCTTCCCAGCTAAATGTTATTTTTCTTATAGGAAGTTGCATTCTTTCATCATTTGAGGAGATATCATTCCTATCTGGGAAAGATCATAGTATAAATTGGCAGAGCACATAAATCTACTGCTGAAATGTTCATGCAATAGATACTGCTCAAAGAAAGTTGTGACAGACGCAGTTCACAAGTTATAGTAGAATTAGGCCATTCGGCCCATCGAGTCCACTCCGCCATTCCATCATGGCTGATCTCTGCCTCCTAATCCCATTTTCCTGCCTTCTCCCATAAACCTTGACACCCGTTCTAATCAAGAATTTGTTCATTTCTGCCTTGAAAATATCCATTGACCATTGAAAGGTGTGCAGCCAATCTCTTTAGAAGTGTCATAGATGTAGGGCCGTACCCAAGCAGAAACAGCCCTGTGAAATGAAAGCAAAATACTGCAGGTGGTGGCAATCTAAATTAAAGGCAGGAGTTGTTGGAAAAACTCGGCAGGTCGGATTGCATCTATAGAGAGAAAAAAAAAACATAGAACATGAGTCAATTTATTGTTCTGAAGGAGATGCAAGAGATTTCAAATGCTGGAATCTTGAGCAAATTCTTAAGCCCCTGTCCCACTTGGGCGACCTCCATCGCGACCTCTGGCGACCTTGCCCACGACCCATAGTTGCGGCAAGGTCGCCACGAGGTTGTAGGGCGTCTTCGTCACTCTCCTTCATGGTCGAGAGTGGTCTCCACGTAGTCGAGACTTCAGCTAGATCCCGGCGTATTTTTCAAAATGTAAAAAATTGATCGCGACTAAAAATAGGTCGCCGTGGGAAAAATCAATATTTTTTTTAGTCGTAGGTCTAGTCAAAGCCGGTCGTAGTAGGTCGTGATGCTGGTCGTAGGTAGTCGAACGTAATAGCTCTGGGGTGAAAAAAAATCCGTAGAAAAAAGAAAGGTAATTTAAACAGCAGAACATCACCTCTTTCACTCCAAGGCATGTTCATTCATAGCTGGAGAATTTTTTGGAGAGAAGACTTGTGTTTTAGAGATGGCACCAAAAAGGCAGCAGTGCAGGGGGAGGGCACAACCTTCAAAAACCTGCCATGCAGGTGTTGCCCATCCAGGAGGAGGAGTGGCAGGAGGTGATGCCGCAGGAGGTGATAGTGCAGGTGGAGGTAGCACAGCATGAGAGACCCCTGGAGGAGGAGACCAGGGCGGTAGTATATGTCCCCACCACCACCCCATCCTTCACTGCCTCATTTGAAGGCAGCAAAGCAGCCCATTCTCCTGTGCCTGACAGCATCAGAGGCAGATGCCCCATTGGTGGTGAGGGAGGGCTGGAGGAAGGTTATGCTCTACACCTTCACCAGGCAGCAGGAGGAATGGTTCCAGCAGAATGCCATCTTGTATGAAAAGGAAAATGAGGGGTACAGGGACGGGGACAAGAATGGCATGCTTGCCATCTACTGGAACAGTCCATCACATCATCTCCATTCACCCATTGAGACCTCTTCTTGTGCTTCCTCTTCACCCTTGCTCTTCCCCTTCTGCCTTTCTTAAAAGGCTGCTGAAGCAAAAGGGCTACTGCAAACAGCAGTAGTTGTATTTTTACTAACATCCTCCAAATTAGTTCCTTCCTTGCTTGCATGGTTCAGAATTATTTTAAAAAATAACCTGGGAGGCATTTTTTAGTGAGAAAAAAATGCAGACATTACATCATTTTATCAGGTGATCATTTGAGCTGTAGGCACTCGTCACTGGTCATTGTTGGTTTTCGGTGTGGTCCTCTGAGGTGGAAGGGGGTCGTGCTCATTCACGGACCAATTTGCCAGAGACCATCCTCGAGCAAAACGTACATGGTCGAAGCCAGTCTTCAACATGGTTGGTCTTCTTCATAGTCGAGGGAGGTCTTCAACATAGTCGTAGGATGTTGTACACATGGTCGTAGGAAGTCGAAGGTCACCCCGACCTTGATTTAAAAAAAAAAGTCGCTTAAGGTCGCCAGAGGTCGCGGTGGAGGTCTCCTAATTGGGACAGGCCCTTAAGTTTTTACAGCATCAGGAGTAACTTCACCATAACAGCAACCTAATTTGAAGAAGATCGTTCATCAGTTTCATCTTGAGACCCTTGATTAAATTGTTGGGAATTAAATGCAGTTCTTGACAATAAGGTTCACATTGGAGGAAAATTGCCTGCTTGTTAGTTGCAAGAGTTTCCACCATACAATGAAAAACAAAATTGTTGTACTTAAGTGATCACTAAAGTGATTGTCAAAAGAAGCGTCACACCCCAAAACATTGACAGTCCGTTCCTTCCACAGATGCTGCCTGACCCCTCTCAGTCTCTCCTGCATTTTGTTTTGGTCAAGGTTCCAACATTGACTGTTTCTTTACAGATTTGTTTTGTAATGCAAGAAGCACAATTCGGGCCTTAGGATTGACCTCCCTACACAATAGAACAGTCAACTTTAAAGCATCAGCAGAACATTCATGCTTATTCCATGCTGAAAGTGAGAATTGGGGTGGCGCAGTGGTAAAGCTACTGCCTTGCAGCGCCAGAGACCTGGGTTCGATCATGACAATGGGTGCTGTCTTTATGGAGTTTGTACGTTCTCCCTGTGACCATGTGGGTTTTCTCCGGGTGCTCTGGTTTACTCCCACACACTGAAGACTTACAGGTTTTTAGGTTAATTGGCTTCTGTAAAATTGTAAATTGTCCCTAGTGTGTAGGATAGTGCTTGTGTATGGAGTGACCACTGGTCTGCACGGACTCGGTGGGTTGAAGGGCCTGTTTCCGCGCTCTATTTCAAGTCTAAATCTGTTGCATTCCCAGGATTTGCCACAAAATTGAAAAATACTATATAAATTACTGTATCTGATACAGTGCCTTTTGCACTATCTTTATAAAATTGCTTTCTAGTCTTAAACTGCCAGTAACAAACCTAAACTGATCAAATATTCACATTTTAACACTTCCATGTGACAATGGATCGAAGGGCCGAATGGCCTACTCCTGCACCTATTTTCTATGTTTCTATGTTTCTATGGATATACTAATACCTGTACTCTTCTTTGGCTTGTCGTCGGTTCCTCTCTTCTTCGCTGTAATAGTTAATGATGAATCAAGAGGTCACATGTTTACTCCAATGGGAAAGGGGTCATGAGCAACCATCTGCAATTCCCACAGATCACTGTGTTGCTAACAATAGATCCATAATTGCCTTCTTGGTTCCATTTATTGTTTGAAGAGCTCTCCATTGTCCATCCAATGTGCTAATGATCTACTTAACACCTTAGTTCCTGACATTTCTTCATTAGTAAATACCTTATTCATGGCAGTATTTCATCTGCAAATGGGCTGCTGGAAACATAATTCACCTCCACGAGAGAGCTATTTCATCTCCCTTTCCTCAAAATGATTTAAATGTTATTTTGAAGCATTCATTTCCTTGTAGTCTTGGACCTAAATGTTCTAATTCACAATTTAAATCCAATGCATATATAAAACGGAAGAACTAACTGACCCTGCAATTACGGGAAACCATAACATATGTTAACCATAACTACATTATCAAAGGGAAAACCAAAACACATTGTAATGCAGCAGAATTATGGAACAGTACATGATCTCGCAGGGACATCTACATGATGTGCTCCATCTAATGCAGCCGTATCCTCTCTAGAACTACACAGCAGTAGAGCTCTCATCCAAACTGCAGCATAGCAACCTCTGCCCATACTGAAGCTACCAAAGCAAATAGTATTCTATCAAACTTTTATTCATTTTATACAATTTATTTTTATTCAGTTTAATTTTAACACATCACATTTGGAACACCCTGTGGCAATTACAGGCAAGTGGCATTTTTTTTTATAAATGTGAAATACTTCTCCAGAAAGCTGCTGGAAGCAATGTCCACAATGCCCTTGACATATTGTGACCCATCCAGACTGATTTGAAAACTTTTTTACTTTCACCCTAATTTTTTCTCATGCAATCCATGATTTATGATCTTCTGGTTCAACTATCTACCAAAATGCTTTCATCTCGGCAGAATCTAAGTAAAAAACATTTTGGAGTTAAAGGTACTTTAAATTATATTGATAAATCAAACAAAACTTTTCAGTTTATTTCAATGTGATAGTGGACAACCTTCCCAGAAAGTGGAAAAGAATGGTGTTCCAAATAGAGAAAGAAGGTGCCTCACCACATCCAAAGTATCTCGAGTTTGAGTGTTAAGTCTGCAATCTTGGAACTAAACTCAATCTTCTTTTTTTCATAGTGACTTGTTTAGCTTTAAGTACTCGCAGATTAGTTTGATGGAATGTTGAACAATTTGCTTGAATTGTACACAGACAGCTTTGCCAAAGGAAATATCCATATGATGTGCAATGCATAAGATGATAAACAAAGATAGATAGCAATAAACAATGTTCTGGAGAACTAAATATGAAGAAGGGTCCTGACCCAAGACATTGTCTGCTCATCTCCTTCCACAGATACTGCCTGGCCTGTTGAATTCCTCCAGTGCTTTGTTTCTTGCTCCAATTTTTAGCACTTGCATTTTCATGCATCTCAACGAAGATAGGTCAGTTCTTAGGTGACGTTTCAGGTCGAGACCCTTCTTCAGTCTGAAGAAGGGTCTCGACCCAAAACGTCGCCCATTCCTTTTCTCCTTAGATGCTGCCTCACCCGCTAAGTTTCTCCAGCATTTTTGTCTACCTTTGATTTTTCCAGCATCTGCAGTTCTTTCTTAAACATACAGTAGGTAGGTTCTTTGTTCCTTGTATCTAGATAGGTATGTTATTCACTTTTATATGTTTAGGAGGCATTTTTTTTCATATGAAGATTTCCAATTGTCTGCTCCTTTTAATTTAGTACTTTTCAAAACTTTACCAGTGTTAAAATTGAATTCAATTATTGCAATATCCACATGTTTTGAATTCCTTCTGAGTCGAACAAAAATTGTTGGCATTTCAAATTGCTAATAATGTAGCAGTTTACCCTGCGATAGTAATTTTTTTTTTGAATACTCCAAAAGCATTGGTGTTACTAAATGCTTCTTATCTAAAGTAGTTTAAAAAAAAAGATGCTGCAGAATGCAGATGCTGGAATCTTGAGCAAATCACCAGGTGCCAGATCCCAGCAGGTTGGGCAGCATCTGTAAAGGAATGGGCAAGCAATGATTTGGGTCAGGGCCCTTCTACTGACTGAAGACGTCTGACAGGTGTCAGAGGCTATGGGGAGAACGCAAAAGAATGGGGTTCAGAGGAAGAGATAGATCAGTCATGATTGAATGGTGGAGTAGACTTGATGGGCTGAATGGCCTAATTCTACTCCTATTCATTATGACCTTAGGACATGGACCTTGGCCAATCATCTCAAGTTCTTTACGTACAAGGATCTAAAAGTGTGTTGCAGCTAACTGGGAAATATTGTGTGCACAGAAAATAATAGGGTGCAGTAGAAAAATCTCAACCGCATTAACGTGATTTTATTTGGTGGCATAGATTTTTACCCCTTTCCGAGACAAAAAAAATTGGGCTCCTCATTCTAGCTGTGAAAGCTCTCTAACAGTGTCTCTAGAAAATATTGTTCTATTTACATTTTAAAAAATGTGATAGGCAATTAGAAACGGCCAACAATACATTTTTATGGGGTCAAGGAAAGAGTGTTTACGGTGCGGCCCTGTTTTCACCAATCTTTCCACCACCACGCACAAGAAGCGCAAGGCAGACACCATTGTATACAGATGCCGAGAGGTGTGTTCAGCTCAGGCTGAACAACTTCTAATCTTGTGTGTGAACTCGATAAGAAGAAGACTACATTTTTATACCATATTAGTTGTTGTTTTTTTAAAGCAATAATTCTGCAAAACTCAGATTCCCAGCATCTGTAGTTCTTTTGTTATTTTTAATTTTATATTATTTTGTTGATCAAATCTTACTGTCAATTATTGGTAGTTTTTGTTGGAAGCATTGACATTAAATGGTAACAAGTCCAGGACTTCCATGCATAGAATTGTCAAACATGGAAAATTTAAATTTATTGAACACCAATACTTTCTGCCACTGGATGGCAAAATTTTGATTGATATTGAGGTAGAAGATGACATGGTGGCAGAAGTTCCCAGCAAGTCACAGTCTGGCTCGCTTGCCACAGAACCGGGAACCCACCTGGAGTCATTTGAGGCTCGTCTCCTGATCGACCCTGAAGACCAGGAAACTGGGAGGAGGGTGGGGAGAGTTGGCGATGGTAGCAAACGCTGGACAATGGGCCGTTTTCAAGATGGCGGCAGACAGAGGAGAGGATCAGTGCTGCCAGGACAAAGGGCCTTTTAAGGCCAAGAAATGACTGCACTCTCAAGAACTTTGAAACATTGTGGGCTGAAATGGGACGACTCTTTGTGTACTGTCGTGCTTACGTCTACTATTACACTACACTTGTTGCGCTTTTGTACTTATTGTGCTTATCTATAGTATGATATTACTGGATTATATGCAAAACACAGAATTTTATTGCACCTAGTGACATGTGACAAAGTATCATCGTCACAAAATATCTCTCGGATGCTGTGCTACAGTGAATCTGTTATAGAAGTAAGGACAATTGATTGTAGAACAGAAGTTATGGTGCAGAGGGATAAATAAGGTACATTTTAAAATTAATATTTTCTCTTATTAATGTTTTTAATTGTTTATCCATAGTTTTAAAATATAGAGTATTTGGACTCTTTTAAATTTTAAATTTCTCAATGTCATAGACAAATAAAATCTAAAAATTACCAGGGCTTTCTTGGACTGTCCATGTTTTAAGTGTGCTTCGGGGATGGAGTTTTATTAGTTACCCACGGCATCTCACTGGAGACCAACCGGAACCCCTTGGGTGAATGAGATGGGCTCTCTGTATCTGAACTGTAAGTAAATACAGACACAAATCGGCCAGGGGTGAGGTTCCACAATGGGGACCCAAGCAAGCAAAGTTCAGTCCATTATGATAGGAGCAGTACAAAGCTTTCAATTTTGGGTCATTATTGACAGTAGATTATTGTCGTACGGTATTTGTTTACCTTTGGCAAAATTGTTCAAATTTGCTTTTCTTTACTGACAATATTTGCTTGATTTTTGCTTCAGCATGCATAGAATGTTGAGTTTTACTGAGGTATTTAAAAATAGCTCTCGGTCACTTTTACCCTTGTACTGTAAACCTGATGATACTTTCACCATTTTATTTTAAATCGGTAGAAATAATGTTTAACAAAAGCTCCAGTTTACTGGTGTGCTCCAGCTCCTAAGATGTCTGGGAAACCATCACTTATGCAGTGGCTTGGTGACACTTTGTATTGCATCCTTTAGTCACTCCTGTCAGCCTGCAGAGCATAGTCACCAACAGTACTTGTAAACATACATTACTGTCATATTCCCATCTGCTCTGTTTGCTCAATGCACAGCCAGACTTCAGCGAAACAAACAACATTTGTGTGATGACAGAACTACTTTCATTTGAAAGCAGGAACCTAAAGAAAGCAACAGCTTGATGAAAATAACAAGTCTGTTTGGGGAAAACATAATAAATAATGTCTGTCACTGCACAATCCAACAAGCAGCCCACAGGAGTAATCTGAGCGAGATGTACTCAATTGAAAAGAGCTACAGCAACAATGGTACTGGAAAATTAAAGATTATTCTTTCAGAGAAATTACAAACAAATAACCTATTTGTCCTTGTTCAGTGAAGGATGGTGGAAAATTAGAGGTTTCAACTGATCGGTCAGGTGCACCCCGTAGGAACGTAGAGAACTATTATTGTCCCGTCCTAGAGAGAGGCAGCCATAGCCTCAAGAAACTGTGGCAATCCTCACTTGTTCAACACAAGCTGTTTGTGACTTATATCCGCAAAAAGTTTATTGTGCACTCACAAAGTTAAGTGTTGATGTTGAGTGACTCTAGCTTCAGCGTGAAGTGAAACATGGAGCAGGAAGGACAACTCTTCATAGGACTCCTGGGATGAATGGATTCTCTGTGAGGAATGGTTGATCAGGTTAGGCCAATATTCAACAAGATTTGGGGAAGCGAGATGTGATCTTCCTGAATCAAGTGAAATGCTAAGGGGGCTTGACAAGATACATTGAGACTCAAGTAACTGACTGAACGAAGATCCCAACCCAAAGTGTCACCGGCACATTCCATCCGCAGATGCTGTCTGACCCATTGAGTTCCTCCAGCACTTTGTTTTGCTCAAGATAATCTGAGAAGATGGTTTGCCTCGTACAGAAATCTTGAACAAGAGCATAGTTTCTGAACAGACAGAAAAAAGGAAGAATTTCATCCCATGGAGGGTTATGAATCTTTGGCATTCTCAACCTCTAAGGATGAGGAATTGAATATATTTAGGACTGCAATGACGTATCTTGGGTTTATAGGGGAGTCTAATTTCATGGGTAACGGAACGGAAAATACCTGTGACCAAGAATGGGATAGCCAAGATTTTATTGCATGGCAGAGCTAGTGTGAGAGATCATATGTGTTCCTATGTTCTTAGCCACTTGCAGCCTACTATTGTATCACTATAGTAATAGTTGATAATTACCTCACTATCAGTGGAATATTTACTTAGACATGTATGGGTCATGGTTCTATTTCTGTGTGGAAAAATATGTCACCCCCTCCAAAAAAAGTCAATTTGGAACTAAGGCAACAGGCCTCCAGCTCAACATCTTGCTTCCAGTTTCAGTGACAAACTTAAGAATGTGAAACAATATGTAAGACCCACTTAATAATTATACCCTGTAACTTTCCCATTGAAGGGTTCTCCAACCCAGAGATTAATCTAAAAAAACTGAAGAATACATTGTGAGTGCAAAATCAAATGGCTTTCATGCTGTTGTATCAAATATTCAATTAGCTTAGGAAGTATTTGGCCCAAAACATTATCTATATTTACTGATCACAATTGTTCAATGGCACTATGCCTGTGGTGTTTAAGAAATTAGAGCTGAAGTCTATTTGATTGCTTGAACACGTCCACGAAATTATGTTTTTCAAAGATAGCATTCTGTCAGATGCGCACAAATGTTCCAAATGTAGTTTGATGAATAACCAAATATAAGGTCAGGATAACTTGTTCCAAAAATCCTTGTTAAATCCAAATTCACAATTCGTCTTTATTCGCTGTCTGCTTTTCACAAATGGCCAATTGCCATATCCTTGTGATTTCGCTTTCTAATGGCTTTTGTGATTTACTTTTACTTGTATGTTTGCCGAAAAGAGAAAAGAATAAAAAATATAAACAAAGAAAGGGACAGGAGTTTGGTATCCTTCAGCCTCCTTTAGTATCCTTCAGATATCCCTTCAGATACCAGCAAGGTGTCCACGGAAGTGTTTCAAATGGATCAAAACCCTGTAAAGTGTTTCATGTGGATCAAAAAACTGCAAACATCAAAGGACTGCCAATAAAGGTTACCTTTTGAATTCAATGACACTTTATATCAAACATTTTACAGTCATTTTCTTCCTTGTAAGACAGTCCATTTTACACATGTTATACTCCATATGTACATCACTGAGGTTTCTCTCTGCCATTTGATGATGATTGACAACACCTGTCCTCAATCTACATGATGGGTGTTGAATAAACAACTTGAGCAAATCCACAGGTTTGGTGACTTATTTGAACTAAGATCTAATATTATTTTTGATTCCTTCAATGTCACTCCAAGTTGAATTTCAAGGTGATCAACCTTTTATCTTCCTCTTCTATTGTCAGAAGTTTCTAACCTTCACTCAGTAGACCTGTATTTCCATGATACATCAAGGAATGAAGTTCAATGCAACATAACAGTGGCAGAATCAACCTGCTGCCCATTGTTCTTGCCAGATAGAGATATTATGGGTTGAAATAAACCATATCTCCATAGGTCAGCAAACTATTGATAATTAGTAGAAAAATGCCCAGCTTTACTTAACTAAAATGTTGTAGATATCCTTAAAAAAAAAAAAGATGTATTTAAAGAAACTTGGGGCGAATAATAAGCCCCAATCACAAACTTGATGGAGTATATGATACAGAAAGTATTTCTCCTGTTCTTAACAAGAGAATACATTGCAGTCTGGCTACTTATCACATGTTACTTTGCTGCTTTGAATCTTTGAACAAACGTACAAATGCAGAGTAGCAATAACAGGGAGGAATGCATTCTGAACAATTGTAACATTTACATCGTATATAATTTCAATGCGATTTTTTAATTTAAAAAGCTTGTAGATTTTTCCAGCTTCTCTTGTCAAAACATTTTAAAGCCCTAGGCCAATGTTTTAGCCCCACCTCTGCAGAAGGAACACCTCGACCTGCTTATGAAAATAAGAGAAAGTACTGCACTACCTACGTGGTAGGAAGCTATGACTGCACCAATGTGTTGACACCAGTTAAATGGGCTCATGAAGCCAAAGGGTGAGCTGGAGGTTATAGTGCCAAGGAAATTGAATATATATCAAAAACTTGTCAGACAGATTCACAGTTCATATTTTTTAACTTTTACTCCATTAATCTAACTAGTGTTGGGCAGAACAGGAGAGGGAAATCCAGGCCCAAATAAGTACACAAGCTTTGCTATCAGAGCTTGATTCAAACCTGGAGGGGATAAAGTGGTTATTTTTGTATCTTTAAAAAGTACTGATTCACTTTATTGAATTTATCAATCCGGAAGTGGCGGCACTGACCTAGCAGCAGCGGCTCGCCTTCAGTCCGTTTGTCTTTTCTTTTTTTTTTGTTCTTTGGTCCTGTTGTTTTAGTTTATTTCAGTTTATTTTAATAGTGTTTGTGTGGGGGGGTGGGAGAAACTTGTTTTTAGTCTCTTCCTTCGGGGGGGATGCGACCTTTTCTTGTCATATCCCCCGTCTCCGTCTCCGTCTGCGCTGAGGCCCTAATGGCAGAGCTGGCGGCCTCCAACTGGGACCGACCTCGAGGCTCCGGAGGCAGAGCCAGCCAGGACTTACCAACGTGAGGCTGGCCGACTTCAGGGCTGTGGCGGCGGCGACCAAACTTCGGGGCTGTGGTGGCGTTGCGGCGGCGGCGACCCGACTTCGGAGCCTCGGAGGCTCGGCCGCGGGCCCAGTGGACGACATCGTCGGGAGCTCGCAGGTCACAGGTGGGTGACCTCTCTTTCCGGAGCTCCCGCAGCAACAGCTTTGTCTGCTGGACTGGAGGGTGGCAGCTTTGTCCCCCCCGGGCTGTGGAGTTTGAACTGGCCCGTTCGCGGAGCTCGGATTCAGCCACGGGATTTACTTACCATCAACCGGCGGGGTCACAACATCGGAAGCCTGGATCGCCTCAACGCAGAGGGAGAACAAGGAGGGAAGAGACAAGGACTTTAAGACTTTTGCCTTCCAGCACAGTGAGGGGGGCCTGGTAGGACTCACTGTGGTGGATGTTAAATCTGTGTTTATTGTGTGTTTTGTTATTTTATTCTATGTTATGACTGCAAGGCACGAAATTTCGTTCAGACTGAAAAGTCTGAATGACAATAAAGGATACTTGATACGATACTTATCATTCTGCAGAAGGGTCTCGACCCGAAACGTCATCCATTCCTTCTCTCTCGAGATGCTGCCTGTCCCGCTGAGTTACTCCAGCATTTTGTGTCTATCTTCAATTTAAACCAGCACAGAACTTCCTACACAGAACTCTATTGATGTTGTCTTGAGCTGATACACATAGTCTGCCTTTATAACACCAGGTTTTAATTCCTATAGTTGGTACTTTACACTAAAATTATATGTATGTCATCAATTAAAATGAATGAAATATTAAATAAATAGTCATTCCTGATTTCATCATTGTCTTTCTCAATAAGAGATTAACTCATTCACTTAGTACTTTGCATGTATCCGAATAAGGAATTGGTTGTATAACAGTTAATATGTGGACGAGTTGACATCAACTGCATTGTGAGGGAGTACAGAGAAGGTTCACCAGACTGATTCCTGGGATGTCAGGACTGTCATATGAAGAAAGACTGGATAGACTCGGCTTGTACTCGCTAGAATTTAGAAGATTGAGGGGGGATCTTATAGAAACGTACAAAATTCTTAAGGGGTTGGACAGGCTAGATGCAGAAAGATTGTTCCCGATGTTGGGAAAGTCCAGAACAAGGGGTCACAGTTTAAGGATAAAGGGGAAATCTTTTAGGACTGAGATGAGAAAAACATTTTTTACACAAAGAGTGGTGAATCTCTGGAATTCTCTGCCACAGAAGGTAGTTGAGGCCAGTTCATTGGCTATATTTAAGAGGGAGTTAGATGTGGCCCTTGTGGCTAAAGGGATCAGGGGGTATGGAGAGAAAGCAGGTACAGGATACTGAGTTGGATGATCAGCCATGATCATATTGAATGGCAGTGCAGGCTCGAAGGGCTGAATGGCCTACTCCTGCACCTGTTTTCTATGTTTCTATGTGAGCTAAATTTAGGCAACTAAATCTGAACAATAGCTTCCAGGTAACCGGTTGTGTTGAAGAATTTATAATGTGCTCATCGATCAATGGGGCAGCACAGGGGCCTAGCGGTAGACTTGCTGCCTTACAATGCCAGAGACCCAGGTATGATCCTGACTATGGGTGCTGTTTGTACATTCTCCCTGCGACCATGTGGGTTTTCTCCAGGTGTTCCGGTTTCCTCCCACACTCCAAAGACATACAGGTTTGGAGGTTAGTTGACTACTGTAAACTTGGAAATTGGCCCTAGTCTGTAGGATAGTGTTAGTGTATGGGGTGACAACTGGTCAGCTTGGACTCAGTGGGCAGAAGGGCCTGTTTCCATGCTGTATCTGTAAAGTCAATATTTGTCATGTTGATTAGTTTATTAGTCCCAATGTTGTTATATGAACTTCAATCATTTAAAAGTATATTTTTAGTCTGCGTTATCCAGAGGTATTGTAATAGGCCTGGTTGAGTATTAGAAGCAAACAATTGGCTGCTTTGGGAGCCTGACACAGATTTCAAGCATCATGAGTATGTTTGGGTCAGACCATCACACTGAATAAGTTAAAAAAGACAAAGGAATTTCAGTCAAGCTGTACGGATCAAGCACCAACAGACTAATTTCAACATTGAACAAAAAATATCTTGTTTAGATTTTAGTAAGACTGTAGAATGGTATCCGTATAATGATGTGGAGTTACTCAAGCTTTTAAATTTATGCTAAACCAGATAGATCAGTCCTCATTGTTATTGTTCCCATTTGTGGGTAAAAGTTAGACATAAGGGCAGGGATCAGGTTACTTTGAATAATTCTGTTAGATCAAGATTGAAACACAAACTTTTCAATATTGAGTAAAATGCATTATAATATTGCTGGTGAAGAACATTAATTCTTCAATCTGCTTCTTCATTGCTCCTTTATCTGCTGCCTTCTGGCAGATGATAATTTAAAATCTGCTGCAATTTTTTTTCTCTCTATAATTTGCTGTTTAATCCTGCTTTTAGTGCAGGTGAATTTTATACATGTTTCGAATCACGTTTGTTTGCTGCTGTGCGTAATTTTGTTTGGTGAATGAATAATTAATTTTAAAATTTGTTAAATCACACCTGCCCGCTGACACATGGAGAGCTCTGGGATAATATAAAAAAAGATAAAGTTGGAACAAAAGATCGGACCAAAAACGTGATCTTCGCACTGACAAAGAAAAATGGACCAGGAAAATATAAATTATATGAATTTTAAAATAAATTAAAATGTCTTCCATACCAAAACATACATCTTTTCAAACAAATCAAAATAGTGGGGAAAAAATGGAAATTAGGTTAAATAAAAATAAAAGACTCCATTCTTGTATAGTTCTAGTGCAGGGTATTAGAATATTCATTCCATCATGACCATGAACTGCTGATGATCTAGTTAACAATACTGTCAAGCTTCCCGTGGTCTTTTCAAACACAAGACTTGTCCACTTTGCCCTCTGGCCAAGTTCTGTGGGACTGAAGCACAAGCACAAGCCATCAAACCCACTGACAGCTTGTCACCAGTGAGGCTCCATTAATTTACACACATTTTTGACTGTTTGGCATCTGCCATGATACATTTCTTCCCGAACAGGCCTGTTTGCATTTAACACTTGGGTTAATTTTCATCATAGTTTAAATTTAGCCATCAGTTATATCAAGAGCTGTCAACCAACATATGGATGGCTGTTCAAAAAAAAAAAATCTTTTGGAATTCATAATAAAGGGGAATCTGTTGAATGTGAAACAAAAACTGCTGCAATATACTGCAAACCCCTGTTGGTGAGACCCGGGTCAAGAGAGAATAGTGAAGTGGATTAGCTGCTGTATTCACCAGAGTGACGGCTGAGCACCTCAGGAGCTTCTTGATATATCAAAAAATGATGGAAAGACACAGTTCAATTTGTCCCACTTTCATAAAGGATAATTAACCTGTCATTCTTGCTGCTTTAACAACTTCATTAAATGGGAACATAAAATGGGCACAGCCAGCTCTGTGTCTTTCCAAAATGGAACACCTAGGACAAGTTTCTTCTAAATTAACGAATAAAGATTTACTTAAAATATGATCAACACATGCTGCTTTTTAAATAAAAACTACTTTGCATCCAAAACACATCAGTTGTTTAAAATCCATCACAGGATCACAAACATCTTTAGTTCCTGTTTCTTGATCATTGGAATGTTAATTTTCAATTTCTGTATTTTTAATAACCTTTCTTTTGCTGTTAAAAGTGTGCTTGGCATGGTGAGAATAAGAGTCTCATATTTGGCCCCTCTTCACTTTATTGTAGCGGCTTTTTGCACAGTATTACAATTCGCTACATTTGTGGATAGGGAGGGGAATACAATGAACAGACTCAGATTTTCTTCTGTGATTTCAATGTCAGAGCTCTTCTGTGCCCAGATGCAAGAAGGAAGCCGAGTGTCAGAAAATGTGTCTTGTGTAATAAAAACTAAAAATGACAATGATAAAAATTTAAAACAGAAACTGAAAATACTGTACTGCACAACCGTTGAACAACAAATAATTTGTCAACATTTTTGATGAAGTAGTTTTGTTTGTTTCAGCACAGATTGTAACTGCACTTGGGATGGAGTAATGCATTATCAACCTTTCCAGGTCTTCATGTGTCAGTCTGAAAAATCGACATTGCATTTTATTTAGTTTAGTTTAGAGATACAGCACGGAAGCAGAACCTTTGGCCCACCGAGTCTGCACCGACCAGCGATCCCCGCACACTAACACCATCCTACACACACCAGGGACAATTTACACTTATACCAAGCCAATGAACGTACAAACCAGTACATCTTTGGAGTGTGGGAGGAAAATGAAGATCTCGAAGAAAACTCACGCAGTCATGGGGAGAATGTGCAAACTGCGTACAGACAGCACCCGTAGTCGGGATCGAACCCGGGTCACCGACACTGCAAGCGCTGTTAGGCAGCAACTCTACCACTGCGCCACCGTGCCGCCCCAAGTCCTGGGGGCACTTTCCTAGTGCAAGTCATGCTATTGCATTTGAAATCATCAATGCATCATAATAATATGCATCATATTACATTCCCTGTGTAATATTGATGCAAGGAGAATTAATCTGTGTTGTCTGGAATGTGAGGAGTATGGAACACTCCCAGGACAACCATTGAGCAATGCTGGAGTCGGACAACACCAAAATAAGTCAAATATTTACTTACCATTTTTGGAGGTTTGGACATGTTTCCAATCATCCAATCATGGATGGGACAGGTTTGGAGAGATATGGACCTAACACGGGCAGGTGGGACTAGTGTAGCTGGGACATGTTGGCTGTTGTGGGCAAATTGGGCCAAAGGGCCTGTTTCCACACTGTATCACTCTATGACTCTTTTACTCTAATCAGACAAGGTCTCATCAATCCCGATCCCTTGATCCTCTGACTCTCTGATCCTCTTGGGTCCAAACAATCCTAAATTCACTGGGCACTGAATAGAGTAAGGTTCAAGGTGCCATACAGGTGGAACAATTAATTAGACACTGAAGATAAGACCATCCTCCTTTCTTGTGAGTGAAGTCGTACTGGTTAGATTGACACAGGATAAAACTTTCACCAATAGCCACATCATTACAAAGGCGAACTAATTCCATCTCCATAGTTCCACTTGATGCTTGGGTCACGATGTGCTTTATAGAGCTTTGGTTAGGCTGCATTTGGAGTATTGTGTGCAGTTTTGATCACCCAATTACTGGAAGGATGTGGAGAGGTTGCAGAAAGGTTTTACCAGAATGCCTGGATTAGAGGCTTTTGGGTATAAAGAGAGGTTTGACAAACTTGGATTGTTTTTTCTGCAACATCGAGGGTTGAGGGGAGAACTGTTAGAAGTGTATAAAATTAGGAGAGGTAAAGGTAAGATAGATGATCAGAACCTTTTCCCAGGATGGAAATATCAAAGACTAGTGAGCATAGCTTCAAAGGGAGGAGGATAAAGTTTAAAGGAGATGTGTGGGGCAGTTTTTGTTTTTTACACAAAGAGAGGTGGATGCCTGGAATGCACTGTCAGGGGTAGTGGCCATTTAAGAGGCTTTTAGATAGGTACATGGTTATGTATGGAATGGAGGGATATGGATCACGTGCAGGCAGAGGAGATTAGTTTAACTTGGCATCATGTTCGGCACAGACATTCTGAGCTGAATGGACTGTTCTTGTGCTGCACAGTTCTATGTTCTTCGTTGTATCCTGTCTCTGCTCATTTGCTACTCAAATACTCATTGAGGTCTGATTAATCATTTGAACCCTTGGCTAGCCTGTTTTGTTTCATCCTTCCGAAAGTCATCCAAATCCACTATTGAAATCCGAAAGCACAATATGTTCCAATCCTAACTCGTAAAATGTTCTGTCCGCCCGTCACTCTGGTGTTTACTAAGGTACATTGTGATTGAATAAGCTTTGGCTTGACTTCAAAGTCCCCTCTGTGAATCTCTGTACTTCTCAGACGTTTTTTGTTTCCTTCAAGATATTCCATGAAACCCTTTGTCAAGCTGTCATAATATCTTCCTATGTCTCTTTTGTCAAACTGTTTTGATATATCCTTGAAGCACAGATACAAGAGACTGCAGATGCTATAATCTTGATCAAATATATGAAGTGCTGACGGAACTCAACGGGTCAGGCAGCATCTGTGGAGGGAAATGAACATGTGTTGTTTCAGGACAGGATCCTTTTTCATTCTGATCCATGATGTGCTTAGTTCATTTTGTTTTGTCACAAAATACATTATTTTTGCTGATTTATATATTTTGAGAGATAATCTGTTCACTGGGGATCTTGCATGGATGAACACTTCCTACCATTACCGTACTTTCACTGATGTATCCCACTGCTTCCTTCCATATATTTGTTTATACACACACAGCCACATATACTTACACACACATACATAGAGATGTATTTGTGCTTTATATAGAGAATTTTATCATTGTTTGGCGTATTATGATACTGGGAGCCATTACTAGGGAGTGAGGTCAGGAATGATGGGTGAACTAGATATCAGACAAAATTAGGACATGTACTAGAGAATAAAAATTGGAAACTGCTGGAGGAAATTAGTGAATCAGACCGCATCTGTGGAAGCAGAGGGAAGGGTGATGTTTCAGGATGTGACCTGGTAATAGTCCTGCCCAACTCACTCTAGCAGTTTGTTTCTTGGCTCCTAGTAGCAGCATCTGCAGTGTCTGTATCTACCAAAAAACAAATACAATTTAAAGCAAATTCTTCTCTGAACTAATCTGGTTCTTTCAAATGTAGACACAAAATGTTGGAGTAACTCAGTGGGACAGGCAGCATCTGTGGAGAGAAGGAATGGGTGACGTTTTGGGTTGAGACCCTTCTTCAGACTGATGGATCTTTGCTATCTAATTATCACCATTCATCCTGTTTTCTCTGTAATTAATTCAAGAATAACATGTCTACAAGGAATACATTTGGCTAAACTTGAATTGTTTTGCAAGCATGACCTTTATAAAAGCCAAATTATAGGAAATCCCACATTACAGGCAGGTTTGGGGCTGCTATTTCTATGACTACTGGGAATTTCAAAAACATCCATGTGTGTCTGGATGTCTTCAATGGACATTAAAAATCATGAATGCTAACCAGTTATGTTTTATTTTCTAGTCAGTAATACATATTTCTTTATAAATCACTACAATTTTAATAGAAAGTGCTGTAGGGGTTATTCAAAAACATAATATACTTTAACAAATAACTTTAACACAACAAAATATCAAGAATGTGTTTTATAGAAGGAAGAAGAGGTTGATGGGCAATGGGGATAATGGCAGTTGGAAGAATTGGAAAGTAGGAACAGATATAAAGAAAATATTTCAAGATATTAGTCTAAAGAAGGTCCTGATCCAAAACGTCACCTGCCCATGTTCTCCAGAGATGCTGCCTGACCAGTTGACACTTTGTGTCTTTTTTCCTCTCTGTATTTAAAGCCATTATCTGAAAGGAAAGTTCGGGAATATTATTGAAAGTAGAATGAAATATATCAAGCCAAATAGCTTCAGGAGAGATTCCAAGTGACAGGCGTATGAACTTGGAGATTCTGCCCGTGATGGAGAGGGAATTTGAAATACAATTTGGAATGCAGAGTGGAAACAGAAGAGCACAGAATGTGAACTAGGGTGGAGAAGATTTTCTGGGAGGCAGTGCTCTATAAGTGGAAAGACTTGAAGTTAGGTATTTAAAAAATAAATTCTGGGAGAGCCGAGGATGGGGGTTGGAAGGTGATCAGGAATGTTATAGATTGTTAGTTACTTGTTGTTTGTTACTTGTTTGCAAGTAAGACATTCACTCTATGGCGTTGCAACAAGAATGAATATAGTAGAGAATGAGATATGCCGAGTTCTGCGGGTAAATTGGTGATTGATCAGAATAGCCTTGAAGCAGTAAGCAAGGTGATCAGCATGAAAATCATTGTAATGGGATTGATACATTTTCAGTTTTCGGCAAACATTTGTCCTGCAAATCATTTATTCTGTTAATTTATAAAGGTGATGACAGGGGGCTTTTCCAAAGAATGGATGTAATCTTCACCATGTTTATTTCCTTGATCCAATTATTTTGTGCTTAGTCTGGTGCCAGAGTGCAAAATGAAAAATGGTGCTCCAATAATTCTTACAAATGATGGGGCTCAATTTATTACTATGGTACATGTACATGATATGTCTTTAAAACTTATACCAAAACATAACAGTGCTTTTAAGCACAAAACAATCTTCAGAAATAGAAGATAATTGGTTTTGACAATCTACATATATTTTTCATCATTGCATGTATGGAAATCAGTTAATTCCAGAGTGAAGATAATTACAAAGATCAAATCACTCCAGAAAACTGAACACAATTTCCACGTCAGATTCATATGAATTAACATAATTTCCTGTGCAACATTTCTTCAGAGTATTGACTAGGAAATTAGGTCACCTTGCTCTGAGATGTGTTTGTCTTTGGGCACTCTCAAAACAACTGTGTTTTAAGATTTTGTTTTAATAGGTCTTCTCCTTGAACATGTTCTGGCCCCAGGCTTGCAATCCCACACAAAGAGGCCCCGTTACTCTCCTTCAGCATCTTCCACCAATAGTACTGACCTACTCCATGACCTCTTATGCTCTCCCCCCCCCCCCCCTGCTCCTACCAATCCCAGAGTCCCAATTCCCTGTTACATTGACTATGGGCTTCGTACTTCCCCCTTGACCGGACTCCTGCCTAAGGATGCAAACAAAATCCTGAGGCCTCGGTTCAACTCCTGATCCACAATTAGATGGAATAATTTGCAAGGTTCTAGTTTCCTGAGCAAACACCTCAAAAACTGGGGATCACAGGCAAATCACTGGTAAAATAACAAGAGCGGGCACAGTGGTGCAGCGGTAGAGTTGCTGCCTTACACCGTCAGAGACCCGGGTTCGATTCTGACTACGGGTGCTGTCTGTACAGAGTTTATACATTCTTCCTGTGACCACGTGTGTTCTTTCTGGGTGCTCCGGTTTCCTCCCATGCTCCAAAGATGTACAGGTTTGTAGATGAATTGGCTTTGGTAAAATTGTAAATTGTTCTTAGTGTGTAGGATAGTGCCAGTGTATGGGGTGATCACTGGTTGGCACGGTCTTGGTGGGCAAAGGGCCTGTTTCTGCATTGTATCTCTAAAGTCTAGAGTAAAAGTCTAAAGTAAAGGGGGATATGGTGTGAACTATACATCCAGAGAATGCAAAGGCAAAACCCCTTATCACATTTATGAAACTATATTGTCATATGAACATATTAATGGTTTGGAAGAGGGAATTAGGAGCAACACGAGCAAGTTTGCAGATGACACGAAGCTGGGTGGCAGTGTGAACTGTGAAAAGGATGTTAGGAGGTTGCAGGGTGACCTGGACAGGTTGAGTGAGTGGGCAGATGCGTGGCAGATGCAGTATAATATAGATAAATGTGAGGTTATCCACTTTGGCGGCAAAAACAAGGGGGCAGATTATTATCTCAATGGGGTTAGGTTAGGTAAGGGGGAGGTACAGCGAGACCTGGGCGTCCTTGTACACGGGTCGCTGAAAGTTGGCTTACAGGTACAGCAGGCAGTGAAGAAAGCTAATGGAATGTTGGCCTTCATAACAAGAGGATTTCAGTATAGGAGTAAAGAGGTTCTCCTGCAGTTGTATAGGGCTCTGGTGAGACCATATCTGGAGTATTGTGTACAGTTTTGGTCTCCTAATTTGAGGAAGGACATCCTTGTGATTGAGGCAGTGCAGCGTAGGTTCACGAGATTGATCCCTGGGATGGCGGGACTGTCATATGAGGAAAGATTGAAAAGACTAGGCTTGCATTCACTGGAGTTTAGAAGGATGAGGAGAGATCTTATGGAAACATATAAAATTATAAAAGGACTGGACAAGCTAGATGCAGGAAAAATGTTCCCAATGTTGGGCGAGTCCAGAACCAGGGGCCACAGTCTTAGAATAAAGGGGAGGTCATTTAAGACTGAGGTGAGAAAAAATGTTTTCACCCAGAGAGTTGTGAATTTATGGAATTCCTTGCCACAGAGGGCAGTGGAGTACAAGTCACTGGATGGATTTAAGAGAGAGTTAGATAGAGCTCTAGGGGCTAGTTGAGTCAAGGGATATGGGGAGAAGGCAGGCACGGGTTATTGATAGGGGACAAAGCCATGATCACAATGAATGACGGTGCTGGCTCGAAGGGCCGAATGACCTCCTCCAGCACCTATTTTCTATGTTTCTATATGTGAAGATCTGCATTTTACAGGGGTGTTGACCTCAGTATTAGATTGGGCAGCTCTTTTGTGAGAAATATAAACACTGTTGCGTTAATATTCAATAATTTTATTTTTCTCGCTGAATCCGCCTACTAGAAGTTTTCATTCGTATGGTCTGTAAAATATCCAGGCTGCTTTTGCTACTGCATTTAGCAGTAATCGTTCCACAACTAAGATGGTCATATGGATACTGCGTAAAGTCCTTTAGTTGCCGGACCTAGCTTTAATACATTTTTACACCCCAACAATTTTTTTCTGTTATTTCAAACTTTCCGTGACTGGAACTGAATGTGGATATGACACTTCATTGAAATTTCCATGATACAGATCCTCGGCTCTCTCTCATTCCTTCATTTGCTTAAAATTGCTTTCAGAGTTAGACTGCCAGCAATGTTCAAGGGAGCTCTGCTCTGCTCCTGTGTCCAATATCATTGGAATAAAGGAGGTGTGTGAGCAGCACTTGCAGTTCATGGTACCATGAATGAAGCATTCCTATGCAGCGATTATACTGTGATATCCATTTTCAACCCTTTGTATTGTGTGTGAGAAGTCAGATTAACAAACCTCCATTAAATTGGGCTTTCCATGATCTCTATTCATAGTTGGGGTGGGAGATTGCAAATTTAGGCTGTGCACGCACGCCATATGCAAGAAGAAGAAGATTCATAGTTGAAGGAAGAATACTTGCTCCACAAATACAATCAGTATGCCAGGATTCCTTTTTAGTTTGATGTGCTCAGGACAAAAGTAACCAAACAGCACAAAGCCTTTAAAATTGAAAAAAGTTATATTCATGTCTGGACCATGTAATCCTCTGAAATATTTGCATCAGATTAAAAGCACGGCTGCCTCCTCATATGACCTCCATCTATAAATAACAACGATCAACAAAACAATCCTAATTCCCTAAATAGTTTTCCTTTACAAGAAAATCCAGTACAATTAACCAAAGCTGTACTCCAAAGGCTTGGGTATAACCTAGGTATTGTGCAGTGTCTTCTAAATTGGCTGCAATTACAATATTACTGCTATTTGTCCCTAGGCTAATACTAAGCTTTCTACAGCTTCTAACCTGGGGGAACAGACGTTTAAGTCTTCAGCCAAATAATAATCCTTTGCTACTGTTTCCATTTTCTCTCACAAACACATTATTGCTCCCTTGTTTACCTTTTATAAATAAGGTAGACACAAAATGCTGGAGTAACTCAGCGGGTCAGGCAGCATCTCTGTAGAGAAGGAATGGGTGATGTTTTGGGTCGCGACCCTTCTTCAGACTGATGTCAGGGGAGTTTACCTCCCCCCTCGACTCCATCCAAGGACCTAAACAGTCTTTCCAGGTGAGGCAGAGGTTCACTTGCACCTCCTCAACAGTATCCGCTGTTCCAGGTGTCAACTTCTCTACATCAGCGAGACCAAGCGTAGGCTCGGCAATCGTTTCGCTGAACACTTCCGCTCAGTCTGTCTTAACCTACCTGATCACCCGGTGGCTCAGCACTTCAACTCCCCCTCCCATTCACTATCTGACCTTTCTGTCCTGGGCCTCCTCCATTGTCAGTGAGGCCCAGCGTAAATTGGAGGTAAAGCACCTCTTATTTCGCTTGGGACGTTTACACCCCAGCGGTATGAACATTGAGTTCAGATAGCCCTTGCTTTCTCCCTCCATCCCCTCTTGCTTCCCAGTTCTCCCGCTAGTCTTACTCTCTCCAACTACATTCTATCTTTGTCCGGCCCACCTCTCCTGACATCAGTCAAAATGTCACCTATTCCTTCTCTCCAGAGTTGCTGCCTGACCCGCTGAGTTACTCCAGAATTTTGTATCTACCTTCGATTTAGAAACATAGAAACATAGAAAAAAGTTGCAGGAGAAGGCCATTCGGCCCTTCGAGTCAGCACCGTCATTCATTGTGATCATGGCTGATCGTCCCCAATCAATAACCCGTGCCTGCCTTCTCCCCATATCCCTTGATTCCACTAGCCCCTAGAGCTCTATCTAACTCTCTCTTAAATCCATCCAGTGATTTGGCCTCCACTGTGGCAGGGATTTCCACAAATTCACAACTCTCTGGGTGAAAAAGTTTTTTCTCACAGTCTTAAATGGCCTCCCCTTTATTCTAAGACTGTGGCCCCTTGTTCTGGACATTGGGAACAATTTTCCTGCATCTAGCTTGTCCAGTCCTTTTATAATTTTATATATCCTTCTAAACTCGAGTGAATACAAGCCTAGTCTTTTCAATCTTTCCTCATATGACAGTCCCGCCATCCCAGGGATCAACCTCGTGAACCTACGCTGCACTGCCTCAATCACAATGATGTCCTTCCTCAAATTAGGAGACCAAAACTGTACACAATACTCCAGATATGGTCTCACCAGAGCCCTATACAACTGCAGAAGAACCTCTTTACTCCTATACTGAAATCCTCATGTTATGAAGGCCAACATTCCATTAGCTTTCTTCACTGCCTGCTGTACCTGCACGCCAACTTTCAGTGACTGGTGCACAAGTCCACCCAGGTCTCGCTGTACCTCCCCCTTACCTAACCTAACCCCATTGAGATAATAATCTGCCCCCTTGTTTTTGCCGCCAAAGTGGATAACCTCACATTTATCTATATTATACTACATCTGCCACGCATCTGCCTACTCACTCAACCTGTCCAGGTCACCCTGCAACCTCCTAACATCCTCTTCGCAGTTCACACTGCCACCCAGCTTTGTGTCATCCGCAAACTTGCTAGTGCTGCTCCTAATTCCCTCTTCCAAATCATTAATATATATGGTAAACAGTTGCGGCCCCAACACCGAGCCTTGCGGCACTCCACTCGCCACTGCCTGCCATTCTGAAAAAGACCCGTTCACTCCTACTCTTTGCTTCCTGTCTGCCAACCAATTTTTTATCCACGTCAACACCCTACCCCCAATACCATGTGCTCTAATTTTAGTCACCAGTCTCCCGTGCGGGACCTTATCAAAGGCTTTCTGAAAGTCTAGATACACTACATCCATTGGCTCCCCTTCATCCTTTTTACTTGTCACATCCACAAAATATTCCAGAAGATTAGTCAAGCATGATTTCCTTTTCATAAATCCATGTTCACTTGGACTAATTCTTTTACTGCTATCCAAATGACCCATTATTACCTATTTAATAATTGACTCCAGCATCTTTCCCACCACCGAAGTCAGGTTAACTGGTCTGTAATTCCCCGTTTTCTCTCCTGCTCCTTTCTTGAAAAGTGCGATAACATTAGCTATCCTCCAATCCACAGGAACTGATCCTGAATCTATTGAACATTGGAAAATGATCACCAATGCACCCACTATTTCTAGAGCCACCTCCCTGAGGACCCTGAGATGCAGACCATCAGGCCCAGGGTATTTATCATCCTTCAGTCCCATTAGCCTACCCAATACTATTTCTCGCCTAATGAAAATTTATTTCAGTTCCTCTACCCCCATAGATCCTCTGTCCTCCAGTACTCTGGGAGATTGTTTGTGTCTTCCTTACTGAAGACAGATCTGAAGTACCTATTCAACTCTTCTGCCATTTCCTTGTTGCCCATAATAATAATAGTAAGATTAAATGAGGACTTACCAATTTGAAGTTTGATTTTTATTTTATGAGGTGTTACGATGAGCGATTACGTGAAGAACCCCGTCAGTCGGCATGCGCGTCAATCTTCAAAGCAGCGGTGTGAAATCACAGATAAAACGTAACTGATGTAACATAGTAAGAATATAAAACAGACCTTCCAATTGACCTTTATAATATTGAGGGCCGGGAGCGGTGGGCACGTAATTGCTCATCGTAACTCCTCATAAAATAAAGATCAAGCTTCAAACTGGTAAGTTCTCATTTAATCTTACTATTTTACTTCTGAGTCACGTGAGTGATTCCATGAAGAATTCAAAGCTATGTGATTTCATGCCGTAGATACGAATCCAGGCTTCTCACACTGCATCAGTTGACTCGGGAGGTGTGAATAATGGGCAATACAATGAAACATGGTACAGATTAACATGTTGCTTTAATTCACAAACAAAAGAAAATACAATAGCGACCCCTGTGCCCCAGAGGAAGCTAGTAAACAGAACTTAAAATAGAATGGGCGAACACCCCGGTTTCAACAAGTTGTTTATTGTAAAACCTGTGAAAAGTCAGTTAATTTGACCATCCTGCGGCCTCAAGGATTTGGTCTAGAGGGACATCCATTGCCCTCTCTGCTGACATTGATCCCGCTCTGGTGGATTGAGATTTTAAATTGTCAGTATTAACTCCTGCAAATCCCAATACTTGTTTCAGCCATCTTGAGATGGTCTGGACGGACACTTTCCCATGTGGCTTTTTGTGGCTAACAAACAATTGTACTTCCGATCCTCTGAGGCCCTTGGTGACCTCAATATAAGACCGTAAGTGCGCCACCACACACAGTCGTAAATCCATGGGATACGGTGACAGTAGAAGCTTGACTCCTGACATCCCTGGTCTGCTCTGTTTAATGAGATCATATATGTAGAATAACACGTCATTCCCAGATGACAACATCCTATCCAGTCTCAATTTTTGCAGAGTCTGAACCCTCTGTGCTGACACTAACGCCATGAGCATAACCAATTTCAAGGTAATCTTTACCAAAGACAAGAATGTGGCTGGACCCCACTGACGAAGCAGCATGAGTACCACACTGACATCCCAGATTTCTGTATATCTAGGCCTGGGGGGGATTGGAATTAAAAACACCCTTCATAAATCGGAATATTAACAGATGAGATCCTACAGACTGTAGTTCTGACCCCAAATAAATACGACGACAGAGCACTCCTGGCAGTATTGCTGGCACTATAACTTAGACCGTCATCAAAATACAATTCAGAGAGAAACTGTAACACATCTGGGATGGAAACTGTGTGGTAAGTAATGTTCCCTTTTAAGCAAAACGCCTCCCACTTCCTGATATGAGAGAGATACTGCTTTTTTGTACTATCCCTCCAGGATGATGTGATGACATCCACGATATGCGATTGGATAATCCCAGACCCAGGTATGGTCTCCTTAAAACCTGCAAATGAACAAATCAATACGATCACACAATGGGTGTTGATCTCCAGTCACAGGGTTTACCAATAGATTATGACATTTTGGAACCACCATAATTGGCTGAGTTATAATGTCCGAAATGAGAGGGAACTATGGCTGTGTAGGCCAGTCGGGCACCACCAAAACTCCTGAAGCGGAGTCCTGCTTGATTTTAGTCAAGCACCGACTGATGAGGCAGAATGGAGGAAATGCATATATAAACAATCCTCCCCAATGTAGCGCGAAAGTGTCTACCGCTACTGCCCCCGGGTCTGGTTCCCATGAAACATACTTTGGCACCTGGTGATTGAGTCTGGATGCAAACAAATCGATATCTGGCATCCCATATCGAACAACAATATTATTAAATACTTCATGATTCAGCATCCATTCTGTGTTGCGTGATCTGGTGTCTGCCACCATGTTGAACCTGCCTGGCAAGTAAACAGCTGAAACCCAAATGTTTCTTTTAATGCACCAATGCCAAATAATGTTAGCCAATCTGTCACAAGATTGCGACTTGATTCCACCCATATAATTCACATACGCCACTGCCGTGGTGTTGTCAATTTGAAGCTTAAGGCTTGGTGGTACAATAAGCCTTAAGCCCATAAAATGCTCCCAGTAACTCTAAATAATTAATTCCATGTGATTGAAGAATAAATGCCTCATGCACATTACATCTGCCCCCACAGCTAGATATTGTATCAGTAGCCCACCCCCCCACAACCCCACAACCTAGGGCACTAACGTCAGTCTGTATAACAACTGAAGGTGCTTCAATCAAAATTTTGCTGGAACAATTAGAAATGTTCCTAATCCACCATTGAATTTCAGCAATTACTTCCGTTGGTAATTGCATGGGTCTGCTGTAATGGCCTGCATGATTCCTTAGTGCCTGTACCTTTGATCTCTGTAAGTGTTGATAATGCAAAGGTCCATACTGTGCAGCTGGAAAGGCTGCTACCAATTTGCCAATCAAGCTGCCCACATGCCTAATTGAAGGTGATTGCTCTGCTAGGAGCTTGATACAGCCTTCAATTAAATCTAATCTCTTGCCCTTGGGTAGAGTTACAGACATGTGAATTGAATTAACTGTGAAGCCCAGATAATCAATAATTTTAACCAGTATCAATTTTGATTTAGGTGGATGAATTAGAAACCCCAGACTCTCAAACACGAGTTTAACAGCTGCAACAGATACCCCAGCTGCTTCCCGAGTTTTCCCAATTATTAAGATATCATCTAAGTAAGCCATTACAATATGACCCTTAACCCAGAGTAGCCCCAATGCTGGTTTCAACAGATTTGTAAATAATCTAGGGGCTGAGGTTAACCCATTAGGCAGTGCTTTAAATTGCCACAACTGCCTCATCCAACTAAATTTCAAATACCTCCGATGGTCTTTATGAACAGGCACTGAGTAATATGCATCCTTAAGATCTATACATGCCATATAACACCCTTTGGAAACCAATTGCTTGGCAGTGGCAAACGTTTCCATCTTGAAATGCCTATACTGCACAAATGGATTAAGGCCCGTCAGGTCCAAAATGATCCGACTACCACCATCTTTCTTTGGTCTAGGAAATATGTTGGATACGAATTGATGAGGTTGCCAAACTGTCTTCTCAATTACACCTTTGAGATACAATTTCTCAATTTCAGCCTGAACCTCCAAATTCTCTTTTTGTGAGAACACAAGTGCCCTTCTGGGTGAATGTTGTGTAGGTGGACACAAATTAGCAATGAATTCAATTTTAAACCCATGTATTGCTTGCAGTATGAACAATTTGGATGTTATCCAATACCATTCTTTCAGAAACCAGTGTAACCTTCCCCCAACTGGTAGGTGACTCACTGAACATGTTTCTACAAGCACCAGACCCACCTACCTCCATGGTTACCGGTGGTCTTTGTCCCCTGGCTCTGGTTGGAAACGGCATAGTTGTTCGTGCTCCTGGAGGAGTGCGCCAATTGTGCACATTGAAAAACCGACTTGGTCCTTGCCCGGCCCCGGTTTTGGCAAACCGCTTGTAGGGGTGCCGGTAATGTTCTGCCGGTCATTGGCACCGTAATGAGTCCCTCGTCGTCCAATTCCTTCACCGGTTTCGCGAGGTCTTCTCCAAATAAGAGATTTGGTGGCTGGACGTTGCTGGCTTGCAGAGGGCAGCGAATTTTGGATTAACAGCTCTTCCTACGGCAGTTTATTTCAAAGTGCACATTGCACATGAGAGCCAGGGCATCCTGCTGTATCTCAGACAGGTGCCCCCCATCCACCGACCTCCCAAACGCCGTAATACCAGAAGCCAGTAGCTTCAACACCCTCTGCAACTTCATCTCCTGTGCCCTGATGCCTACTCCCATGTGGCCCCAGATGGCATGATTTACTGCCGGCACCTTCAACAGAACACAATTGGCCGGTGTATCATATTTGCGGGCTGTGACATCCATAGTGAGCTCCTGGAGTTAGTGTGAGGCTAGATAATTTATCGTGGCAGCCAAATCCTCACCCAGCGGCTCTCCCGAGTCTGTCGGGACCGCAGATTTTGCTGCCAGGAATGGGGCCTCCAGCTCCTGACTTTCGTCCCTCGGGGCAGCCTCCAACACTAACCTCTCAGAGTCGGCGTCAGATTCGTCCTGACCCGGTACGCTCACCTCCTCCTCGAGGGAGACATTAGGCAGCCCTGTAATAGGCGCTGCTGCGCTGGCTCATGGAGAGACCTGCGCTCTTGATGGAGCATCCTCCCCAACATGTGCTCCACCGTGGATAACCGCCATACACGGTATCCCTTCTTGGAGGAGAACCCTCCCGACCGGACTCGTCCGAGTCAATCGGCCGTGCAGACTTGCTGGTGGCTTTACGCCCTGCCGGCTTAGCCCTGGCGTCCTCAGACCCCAAGCCTGCAGTCGCTGGTTTAACAACTGGCGACTCCGTAGATGAGCTAGGCGGCCGTCCGCTACCCGCACTCCCGCGGTCCTTGGTGATTTTTGAAACGACTCGCCTTGCTCGCAACAACTTCTCCATGCTTGGCTTGTCCTCCTGCAACAAGACTTAACAAGCGCAGAAGAACCCGACCTCACACTAAGTTTTAACACTTCCCTGAGGCTTTTTTAACTTACCGCTGGAGGAGCTCTGCCCTCGAGCTTGTCTCTGCGCCATGTGTCAGTCGTAATGAGGC
>CM075978.1:137656912-137917273 GCA_038087875.1 Malacoraja senta
TTAATGTTCTCTGGCTTGTTTTATGTGGGGGTTGGGGGGGGGGGGGCCGGGGAAACTTTTTTATAATCTCTTACCTTGCCGGAGATGCAATTGTTTTCTGGATCATATCTCTGGTCGCTTTGCTGCCTAACATCGTGGTGCTGGAGCTGAGGACTGACTTTGAGCCCCACCACGGGGCGTGGACTTACCATGGACTTACCATCGGAGCCGATTCCTTTCCTGGGATCGATGCTCCAAGCGCAGCCTGTGGACTTTAACATCAAGGAGCTCGCAGTCTTGTGTTGAGACTGACGTCAGGAAGCTCCAAAACCGCATGACGTTCGACTAGCCCCGACCCGGGGTAGATTGCCTGGTGCGGGGGAGCTGAGATTTCCCCCCCCCCCCCGATGCAGGAGCTTGATCGCCCTGACCAGGAGGCCCGCCGCCGGCTACGATTACGATCGTCCCGTCAACGGAAGGTTAGAGTCCCCCAACCGCTGGAGGTCAAAGAAGGGAGAGATTGATTTATTCTCGCCTTCCATCACAGTGAGGAATGTGGAGGAGTTACTGTGGTGGATGTTTATGTTAAAATGTATTTTGTGTGTTCTGTTGCTTTTTATTGGTATGACTGTAAATCAAATCCTCATATGTTGCAAAACATACTTGGCTAATAAAGTATGATTATGATTATGATTATTATTATGTCCTTGGAAGTCTTTTGATATGGTAGCAATAATTCGAAACGATGGACAGGCCCCATCTGAAATAAAAAGCATGACCTGTTTACTGAAATTGTATGAACCATCTCCTCTGGAATGCAATGAATTATTACTTTGTAACTGTTTAAGAATTGTATTATACATTTGCCGCACAAAAGAAGCATAAAGCATAAACCCTGATGTTTATCCAGGAGGGAAGGGGGGGTGGGGGGGGGGGGAATGCAAAACACTATTAGATCAAAGGGCAACTTCAGCTGTAACCTGTAACTTCAGAATTAATGGACACTTTTTTAGGGAGGAGACATTTCTTTAGTCAGAGGGTGGTGAATCTGTGTAATTCTTTACTGCAGAAGGCTGTGGAGGCCAAGTCAGTGGATATTTTTAAGGCAGAGATAGATTGATTCTTGATTAGTACAGGTGTCAGAGGTTATGGGAGAAGGCAGAAGAATGGAGTTAGGAGGGGGAGATAGATCAGCCATGATTGAATGGTGGAGTAGACTTGATGGGCCAAATAACCTAATTCTACTCTTATTCCTTATGACCTTATGAACCCAATTACGGAAAGGATATGAAGGCTTTGGAAAGGGTGCCGCAAAGATTTACCAAAATGCTGCCTGGAATAGAGGGTGTTACCTGCAAGGAGTAGTTGGACAGACTTGGAATTGTTTTCTCTGGAACGCAGAAGCTCGAGGGATGATCTAAGATAAGTGTATAAAATTATGAGAGGCATAGATAAGTAGACTGTCAAAGTTTTTTCCTCAGAGTGGAAATATCAAAGACTGGAGGGCATAGCTTTAAGATGAAAGCAGCAAAGTAGTAGTAAGGGGCAAGTTCTTTTACATAGAGCAAGGGTTCCCAAGCTGGGGTAAATTTACCTCCAAGGGGGTAAATTTGTTGATTCTGGATTTGTACACATTTTTTCTCATTAACTGACTGTGTTTGGTTCTGGTATACCGGCATCTGTTCATCATTAGTTGTTCAAAAATAAGTGAAATAACATTGTTATGTGCTATTAAAGTTACCAAGGGTAAATGGGACGAAAAAGGTTGGGAACCCCTGACAGAGGGTGGTTGGTGCCTGGAACACAAAGCCTGGGTAATGGTGGAGGCAGATATGCTGGTGTTTAAGAAGCTTTAAGATAGTCACACGAAGTGCAGGGAATGAAGGGTTATGATTAAGTGCAGGCAGATGCGATTAGTTTATCTTGACATCATGTTCAGCACAGATATTGTGGGTCGAGGAGCCTGTTCTTGAGTTGTACTTTTCGATGTTCGATTTTAGCTTTAAGGCCACTCAGCTAAAAGAATATTTTGATCCATCAAGAGTGAAATTTACAGTCACCAGAATTTGTGCCACATAAGATCATCAGTGACTTGACCTCCAGAAGGGTCGTAAATATATATTTTGCACAACATTGAGGGGTAGAAAGACAGTTTAGGGGAGCATACTGTCAACTGCTACTTTAAGTTTCTTGTAGAAAGGCAGGGGAAGATACCAGTCCTTCAAGCATTGGGCAGAAGATCAGACATAATGTGTTGGAACAAACTGCAGATGCTGCTTTAAACCAAAGATAGACACAAAAAGCTGGAGTAACTCTGCGGGGCAGGCAGCATCTCTGGAGAAAAAGGAATGGGTGACGTTTCTGGTCAAAATCTTTCTTCAGACTGATTAGGGATAAGGGAAACGAGAGATATAGACGATGATGTAGACGATGATCAAACGTACATGTATCTGACCTCCAGCTCATCTCAAGTTACTGTGCTGCAAAGCACAGATGTGGAAGTCAAAGACAAGCCAACCCACCTCATCAATGCATCTGTTTCAAACCTTTGACAAATGGCAAGAAAATCCCAGGCCTATGTCTGTTTCACTGGTATGTCTGAGTGGGACCTTCAGCCAATTAGACCACAGTAATGCTGAGGATCCATATCAGAAGAATAAATTAGGTTTAAATCATCTATGGAAAGCAAAGGTTGGAAAAGACAGAAATAATTGAGAAAGATAAAATGAGACACTCAAATGGAATGTAATTTGCTTTTTCAAAATCACCTATGCTTATGAATTTATGAAAGACATTTCACGTTGGTGAAATTTACATTCAAAGCCAGCGAGGTTGTTTGATATTAATAATTACTTAACACAACACTCACAATTATTACTGAACACAGCACTCACAATTAGATCACGGTGAATTTAACATAAAGAGCACGTCATGATGCTGCAGCTAAGCGACTTTCATTGGGGAGAAATTTGCATTCGGTTTTGAAAGAATGTAATTCTTGAAGAGCTGAATGCATCTACATGCTGAATCAATTTATAAGTAAGTAGAGGCTCTGGGCTGCCTTCTTTATGTGTGCTGTGCCCAGAACAGCTCATTTGAGATATTAATGTTCAGGAAGTTGAAGCTGTTGGCTCTTTCTACGGCTGACCCACCAATGAAAATTGGCGTGGGATTTTTCAGCTTCTCCTTTCTAACTAAATTCAACAATTCATTGTTTGGTGGTCTTTATTTTTGGTTTGTGGTTTTCTGTGGTTTTTGCACAAATGTCTTGTTTTGCCCTGTCTTTTTCTTTTCACGTTTAATTTATGTATAATTTATGATCTGTGCATTGCCCGAGTCCATCTGCCGATGATGTTGCTGCAAGCAAGATATTCCTTGTCCCTGTACATATTCACATGACAATAAGCTTGACTTGACATATTTATGCTTATCATGCTCTTTTTCACTGGTGCAAGTTTATTTATTTTTCCTTATCAGGCCTACTCACCAAATGATGTTCTCATTGGCAAAACTCATTCACCTTTTAAAAATAGTAAATTAGTTGATTACATTTTGATTTAAAAAAATAGAAAATACTGAAAATATTCAGAATTACAAATGGTGTCTATGAAACTACAGAGTTAACATTCAGGCCAATAAACATGTACCAGACCTTACATTAACCAAAGATATTCATTGTGTTTCTCTCCAATGCAATGCTAACTCAATTGTTGAGGATTTTCTAGTATTATCTGTTAGAATTCGCGAACCCAGAAAAAGAAAATTAAATACTACAAAAATTGGAAATATAAAACATAAACCAAAAATTGCAAGCAACATATATTTTTTAATTTATATATTTTTTGCCATTGTGCCTTTTATAAGAAAAAAGTAATCAAGCCTAATAAGTAATCAAGAAGAAGGGCCTCGACCCAAAATGTCACCTACTATATTCCTTTTCTTCAGAGATGCTGTCTGACTCTCCAGGTTTTTGTGTCTATCTTAAGGATAAACTACAAGCTTGATAAAGGAGACAGGAGTTAAGGAGCATGTTAAAGGAGAGGGAATAGGGGAGGTGGAAGTTAAGGAGGAAGGTGTAGCTCATCATGGTGGAGAGAAGGTCCATTTCATAGGCTCATTTCAAGCAATGATCTTTAGCAATTGCCTATGTATAGCTGTTGTCTATCTACATCCAGAAAATTTCAACCTAAAATGGAAGAAACTCGTTCTCTGATTGTTAAACCATACTTTTCAGCTTATCCTGATGTTCTCTTTTAATTATTGTGAAGCAGACACAATCACAATCGCAATAATACTTTATTAGCCAAGTATGTTTTTCATTTGCCAAGTCAGTCATACAATAAAAAGCAACGGAAGACACAAAACACATTTTAACATAAACATCCATCAGAGTGACTCCTCTACATTTCTCTCTGTGATGGAGAGCGAAAAAAGGGAGGTTCAATCTCTTCCATTTGCTGTCCCGCAGTCGGGGCCTCTAGCCCTCCGTTGACGGGATGATCTTGACTCCAGTAGCCGGTGGCGGGCCCTCGGCGTTGAGGCGGTTAGCTCCCACACGCCGGACGATCGAACCTCGCGTCGGAGCTAGTCGAACCTTCCGCGACATTGGAGCTCCCGACATCCACGGCCTCTCCCGAGACTGCAAGCTCCCGAGGTAAAGACCGCAGGCCGTGGTTGGAGCGATCCCAGGCAAGTGATCAACTCCGATGTAAGTCCACGCCACTTGGTGGGGTCCAACGTCAGTCCGAGGAGGCCACCAGCTCCATCGATGGTAGGCCGCAGAGCGACTGGAGAATGCGATCCGAAAATTAATTGCATCTCTGGCAAGGTAAGAAACTGAAAAAAAGTTTCCCCCTCCCCCCCCCACATAAAACAAACCGGAGAACATTTACACAAACTTTAACACACACTATAAATTTAAAAAAAGAAAAAGAAAAAAAACGGACTGTTGGCTGGGCAGCCAATCGTACGGTACCCCTGATATTGCATCAGCAGTAGTATAAAAAGATCAGCAGTATACATCAGCAGTATAAAAAAAACTTTTTGTAATAACTTCTACCTACAAACCCGTGAGGGAAAATCAAAGGGGGGATCGGAGAGATATGGGCCAAATGTGGGCAAATGGGACTAGCCCAGAATTCCACCTTCGTCAACATGGACAAGATGAGTCTGGCAGCTCAATTTTTAGTTCTTTATTCATTTATGTGTGAGCCCTGACAAAAGAGCAACACAAAGAGGCCTTGATGCATCATATTCTTGAATGGAACATTGTCTGGTTGACTAACATTGGTCTGTTGTGACATGAGTGCATGGTGAAAGGGCAACCAGTTTAACGTTTCATCTGGCTCTCTCTATCATTGAACCCAAATGGAAAGAAGAAGAATCTGAGATGTAAAGGCGTCAAGCTGTTGCTATGACCCTGTTGCAGCTAATAGAATTAGGGTAACCAATTTACCCCTATTATGTTATCTCATGGGATAAGCAAATTGAGGTTTACTGTCTGTCACTCCATGTTATGACTGAACAATCGATAAAACATAAAAATTAAAAAGATATACGGTTTTCATAAGGTCAGTTATCCGTGCAACTACAGTAACTGTTAAAAAAAAATGCTGTTAATCACTTCTGTAACTCTAACTTGAGGCACTTAAGTTAATTGTTATTTGTTTAGATTTTTCAATAAGAGAGGGAAGTATCCGCTTCATCAATAACCTTTGATAGAACATCTCATAGAGACATGGAGTTATACAGCATGGAAACGAGCCCTTTGGCCTCACTCTTCCATGTTGACTAAGTTGTCTAACCAAAGAAATCCCACTTAGAGTCATACAGTCATAGAGTCATAGAGCTATGCAACATGGACATAGACCCTCAGACTCATCTTGTCCATGTTGACGAAGGTGGAATTCTGGGCTAGTCCCATTTGCCCACATTTGGCCCATATCTCTCCGACCCCCCTCTGATCCAAATATCTGTCTGAATGTCTTTTGAAAGCCATAATTGTATCTGCTTCCATAGCTTCCTCTAGCCGTTCATTCCAGATATGGACTATCCTCTAAGTAAGGCCCTTCTTAAATTTCTCCCCCCTCATCTTAAAACTATACCCTGGTAAAAAGACTTTGAGCGTTCATTTTATCTATGCCCCTCATGATCTTATACACCTCAATAAGATAACCTCTCAGACTCCTACATTAACAGCCTAACCAGCCTCTCCATATAAATCAAGCCCACAAGTCCAGGTTATTTCCAGGGGAATCTTTTCTACACCATTTACAATTTAATGATATCTTGACCTTGAAAAGACACTTGGCATCTTAAACAACATTATGGACGGGTACACAGAAGGGGAAGGTTCAGAGGGATATTGGCCAAACATGGGCAAATGGGACTAGCTTAGATGGGGCATCTTGGTCGGCAGGGACAAGTTGGGCCAAAGGGCTTGCTTCCATTCTGTATGACTCTAAGACATTCTTCCTGTATCTGGGTGACCAGAACTGCAAACTGTACTCCAAGTGTGTTCTCACCAACGACTTGCTCTGCTGCACCATGGTGTCCCAACTTTTGTGCTCAACACCCTTCTCAATAAAGGCAAGCATGTTAAGTGCTTTTTTCACAATCCTGTCCACCTGACTCAACGCTTTCAGGGAACCATGCACCTGTGCTTCAAGATCTCTTTGGTCTATAACACTCTTCAGGACTCTACCATTTACACTTACCTGCACCTAGCCAACATTCCTCCAAATCATTCCAGCTACGTACCTGTCCTCATGTCTTTATACGTAATTTTACCCACTTCTACCACTTCCTCTGGCAGCTCATTCCATGCAAAAAAATTGCTTCTCAGGTTTCTATAACATCAGACCTCTGGCCTGAAAAACATACCACTACCAAGACTCTGTGTGCTATCTCCAAGCTGATTTTGTCTCTAGTTGGCTAGCTCTCCTTTGAGCCCCAGTGTCCTAACCTTCCAGACCAACCTAACATGTGGGATTTAGTCAAAGGCTTTGCTAAAGTCTATGTCGATAATGTCTATTGTACTGCCCTTGTCATTCTTCATGGTAACCCATTCAAAAAAACAATCATTTTTGTGAGTCTCAATTTCCCAAACACAAAGCCATTGCTGACTATCCCTGACCAGTCCTTGCCTTTGCAAATGCACATAGATCCAATCTCTCCGAATCCCCTCAATCACTGATATAACCTCATCAGTTTGTAGTTGCCAGACATTTCCCTGTAACCTTTGTTAAATCGAGGCACAACATTAGCTGTTCTCCAGTCTACTGGCACATCACCTGGGGTTATCGATGATACAAATATATCTACAGGGTGCCACACAATTTCTTCCCAAGCTTCCCACAACGTCCTAGGATACACTTGATTAGGTTGTGGGGATTTATCTACCATTGATTATGAATGCACATTATTAATAATATTGTGTTATATAAACTAATTGACATCTGGCTTTAATTTCAGCATCCCACTGAAGCTGAATGGAATACAGTGCTAACTCAATAATTAGGAATATCAGAAAATGGGGACAGCTAATTGTTCAATCAATCCTTCAGTGTCGTCTGCCACTCATTCCACTGGGTCATAGGTAATAGAGTCATGGGGTCATACAGCATGGAAACAGGCTCTTCAGCCAGACTTGCCCCTGCCGAACTAGGTACCTATGAAAGGTAATCCAATATGCCTGCGTTCGGCCATATTTCTGTGAAGCGTTCATATCCATGTATGTGTTTTAAATGCTGTTACAGTTTCCCCCATAACTACACCCTCTGGCAGCTCGTTCCATATACCCATCACCTTCTGAGTGAAAAAGATGCCCCTCAGGTTTCTATTACATCATGCCCACATCACATTAAACCTATGTCCTCTCCTTAAATCTATGTCTTCCAGACATAATATTAATCTGTATTTTAATCCCAGCATTCTGTTTTCCCTTAACTAGTAAAGTCAATTAATCATAAATCTGAAATTCTCAGCTTTTTCAGCTGCTTCTGCTTTGCAGTGGAGACATTTACAGAATAACATTACTCTTCATCTGAAGAGCTGCATCTTGACATCGTTGAGAATAGGCTAGGTTTAATATAGTTTCATTATATAACTTTTTCATCTTCAACCGTTAATGACTTCGAACCTAGTTCATGTAACCTATTTTTGTATCTTTATCCTTTGAGCATAAACTATTATTCTGGTACGTTTTTGTGGCATGCCTTCCAAGACCAATATATTCTTACCATTCTTACAGCGCAATGTGCTGCAGATATAGTCTAACCAAGGCACTTTATCATTGCACTTTAACTCCCACCTCATTGTGTTCCAGTCTCTTGTGATGAAGACTAACATTCCATTAGCCTTTTCCATTACTTTTATACCTGATCACCAGTTTTTAGTCATTTCTTTAGATGGGCCCCTAAATCTTTATGTTCCTCTTCAGTTCCTTACAAATGCATTCACACATCTATCCAAGGCTCTAAAAAGTAATAAATAACATAAGGATAGGTTGATTTCATGAAAAGTGGCCTTTGTAATTCATCTTAATGTAAAGTGAAATTCTGGACAATAAAATATTCCTAGAAACATTAAGAACATGTACCATTGAGGCCTGGCATTGGTCATGGTCATGGAGAAGTGGAAACCCATTTGCTGACTATCGTAAGGTTCAGCATTTAATGGAATCTGAAGTAATGCAGCATTTTCTTGTCCACTATTTCTCCATAAATACTTTGTGCGGAGAAGAATTTCCTGACAGTTTTAATCCTAAAATTTTACTAATTTGTACCTGTCACTTTGACTTATTCTCAACATCAATCCATAGCCTTCATGCTTGTTGATTTTCCCCAAGATCCCAGTTAAACAGGACCTCAATTTTTAAACTTTAATGAATTAAAAACAAATTAAACTTATTAATTCACATTTACAAATCTTTAAACTTTAGAGATACAGCGTGGTCCTTCGGCCTGCCATCCGTGTTGGCCAGTGATCATCCTGTACACGGGCACTATCCTACACACTAAGGACAATTTACAAAACTTTTTACTGATACCACTTAACCTACAAATCTGTATGTCTTGAGTATGGGAGGAAACCGGAGCAGCTGGCGAAATCCCATGCAGTCACAGGGAAAATATACAAACTCCATACAGACAGCACCCATAGTCAGGATCAAACCTGGGTCTCTAGGGTTATAAGGCAGCAACACCACTGCTGCACCACAGTGCTGCCCAAATCCTTCCTGGTATTTGCACCTCTAATCCTTGAAATCTCCGACAGATCTGTAACCAGCCTTCTGAGACAATTATGCTCCTCTGATTTTTTTTGTAAACCCCAGCTTTTACCTCTTATGCTTTGTCTTATTTCTGGGTGTGAAGCTCAGGTAGTTCACCTCTAAATCTATCCCTAGTTTATTTCCATCTTTTAGGACACCCCTTATGACACCACTTTGACCATGTTATAGGTTATCTGCCTGAATATCTCCTCATATTTCTCAGCGTTATTTGTTTTGCTTGATAACGCTCCAGTGAAGTTGTTCAGGATCGTTATTCTATGTTAAATATGCCAAATAATGTTTTTGCTATTATTACATTTCTGTGCAGTGTCAGCTGTTATTACCAATTCTACTATTATCCCACATGTCATAATAACCAACCTCCTGGATTCATCGTTTTCAACAATAAAAAAATAACCAGAATTTCTTTCTTTCTTCCTCATGACGTGTCTTTGATACTAAGGATCAACCATTTGACCTTCCTTTGCCTCCAGCCTCTGAATAACTCCCTTGGATATCAGTCCTTTCAATATTGGATTTGGTCTAATTAATACAAAAGATAAACCAAGCATATCCTTTCAAAACCTTCCAGTGCAAATCGGCTTCATTTAAAGTTGCCTTAATTTACTGTCTCTCTCTCACCTGAAAAAGGTAACGTTTGACTGGAGTTAATGTTGGGATGCCATCCACAGCCCTGAACAAAAAAAAAATACTTTCAGAGAGAATACAAATGGGAGTTTCTTCCTTTTATTCCATGGAATTATCAATAAAAAGCGTAAGTCGGATGAGTTCCATTTGGGCCATGTTTCCAAAATGGAATACTTTGGCTCAGGCCAAATTATTTGTCTTATTTAAATTTGGACTGAGTTCTTTGTTCAAGCAGGGGTTAACTTACAATTAAATCAATACTCTTTTAATAGTCATTATAAATAATACATTTTTGACACTTCTACTACATTTACATCATGTATGATGAAAGAGAATTTTCTTTTGTTAAATAACCTGTACCGTATTTTGAAATGAAAACACAAATGACCTTCATACTCTTTCAAGTAGGACTAAGAGGTTTTCGGGCTAGTGTATAGAGTGCTCTAACAGGCAGCCTTTAACTTTCATTACCCATTTACTATTTCTTTTCTCTCTTTCCCCTGTTTGTAGCCACTCGCACCAGCACTGCCGGTTTATGAGCATGGATTTGAAGGACAAAGTGGGCTGTCAGCTTTTCACACTGACCCTCATTGAGGACTGATGGAACCTGCCACTCATGTATACTGCAGTGCCAGCTCAAACTTACTGTAGCAATTTCATGATGGGTGATCTACAGCCAAAAACTGTTCCAGATCTTCTCACATTGTTTTCCATGGATGCTGCTGGCATAATTCTTTCCGTATCAAGAATTATGTTGCAAAGATATCATTGCTCTGGAAATGACTTTACATGTGCGATATTACTTATTAGAGCTTCAGCACAGAAACAGGCACTTCGCCCACCGAGTACACGCCGACCAGCGCTCACCCTGTACACTAACACTATCCTACACACCAGGGTTAATTTACCATTTTTACCGACGCCAATAAAACCCGCAAACTTGGAGAATATGGGAGGACGCTGTAGCACTTGGATAAAGCCAAAAAATGGTGACTTGACCCCCCCACGACAATGTCTTCAACAATGTCTACAACCTAGTCGACGTCAAGCTACGGCAAGCCACCGACAACCGGCGACCCATTAGGACTACCTACGACCACACCTACAACCTACGTCCACCTGCGACAAGCTACGACAAGGTAAGAAAATTCAGTCGCCGGTACCTGTCGCAGGTTGTCGTAGGTTGATGTGGGTAGTCACCAATGGAATTCACTGAAGTCAGCACCGGCGACAACCTACGTCATCCTGGCGACAACCTATGCCAGCACCTACGCCAGGAGAAGTCAAGCTACGCATTTTGGCGTCAAGCCAACTGTCGCCGACTGTTGCCGAAAAGTTTTGAACATTTCAAAATCCAACGGCGACCAGAAAAATACTACGATTCTTTGGGCGACTGAGGAGACTACTCACGACCATACAGGCGACACCCCGGTGACCGTAGCCACCTAAAAAATCGCCTAAGTGGGACAGGGGCATTAGGCAGCAACTATACCGCTGTGCCACCATGTTGCTCCATTATTGTTATTTATGCATTAAAACATTTTGTATTTAATGTTTTTTGGATAAGTTGCTTTTGGTTATGGAAAGTGGCAGCTTCAAACTGTAAACTAGTTTAGCCACCTCAAATAATTAGCCTAAGTAACTCCACTGATAGCATTTCCATACCATCACTGCTTCAACAATAGAATACCATCCATGTAAGATAAAATAAATAGCTCTTTTATCTTTTCCCTTTGACTTGAGCCTTGAAGCTCCAGTCAAAGCAAATGAAATAGTCAGAGCTCAGGCTTTGATGTGGAAAGGTAACTAATTGCTAAACAATTAACACAACATAATTATTACTCCTTAGCACATTAGCAAAACATTTTTGAATTTATTAAACCTACCTTAACGCATTCCTGTATTTTTATTATTGGAAAGGTCCCGCTATCCTACATGGACTAATAATAAAGTAATGGTAATGCCTTTTTAATGGTTTTTGACAAATAAATGATCCTAAACCATTGTCTGTTCTCAAGGGTTTAAAATGCTCCTTCATGTTGATAATACCCCCGATGGCAGGTATGAGTAATCTTTTACTGTACAAAAGAGATTCAAACTTCAGAGATTGAGATACGCATATCTTATAACACCTACTATAATGATTAAGAAATGAGTAATTAATAGGTATAAAAGGTGAATGCAGAACATGATTAAAAGATTTCTCTGCATGGCTGACATTAGGACATCTGTTTCAGCATAAAATAATCATTAATAAAAGCTAACAAATCTGAACACCAACTCTCAGAGTGATATAGTAAGCAAGAGCAGAAGGAGGTTAAGTACATGTGAAGGGCATAGATTCTACATCAGGGGTGGAACCAGGGGCCTTTGACCCTAGATTTATTACATAAGTGTGGTCACCATTTCTCAGCCCATCAAGCAGATTTTTAGATCCTAGCAATGTCACCGAAAGATAAGGAGAGACTAAATGGTTTGCTTAGCATACTAAACAGACTTTGTGATTTGTCAAACTCCACCATCAACCTTAGAAGCCTGTCCCAAGCTGATCCATCTTCCTAACTAGTTGGGTTGCATTTTGAGGCAGAATCAATTCCTGAAACAGTGGCGAAAAGTCAGTAACAAATCACAACCACTCCGTGTTCTGAGCAAGTCACTTGTACCGAGACAGATGCTCTATTTTCTGTGTGGTGGAAGAGTGTTCACTTCATTCATTTTCTGCACTTCTCTAACAGTTTTACAACACCAAAGCTCTCCCCTGATTGATGATGTATTACATAGTTATATGGCAACGTTATTATCTGCATCAATCTTTGAATTCAACTGAAAAAAAAATTAACAAAGAACTAAACATGACAGCACATTAATTATTGATAATACTCATTTGTAAAGAACTTCACCTGTGAGGGAAGCATTCCTCTGTAGAGTGAATGGTGATCAACATATCAGGCATCCCATTAAATGGCAAAGGAATAAATGAGACAAGGTACCTTCCCTTAACAGAGGATTGGATCTCTTTAATTGATTGTATTAGGCTTCTGTTTCAGTGCAGCCTACTTGATGATAAAAAAGGAAGCTACAGTATGGGAGTTTAATGGCACGTCTTGGAAGAGTCAGGGTGCCTGATCTCACAGTTTAGTGATACAGCATGGAAACAGGTCCTTCGGCCCACCTTGTCTGCATCCACCAGCGATCAACCGTATACTAGTTCTATCCCACACACCAGTGACAATTTACAGAAGCCAATGAACCTACAAAGCTGCACATTTTGAGAGTGTGGGCGGAAAGCGGAGCACCCGGAGAAAACCCACGAGGTCACAGCGTGAACGTACAAACTCTGTACAGACAGTGGGCATAGTCAGGATCGAACCCGGGTCCCTGTCACTGTAAGACAGCAACTCTACTGCTGCGCCACCGTGCCGCCCCTATTATTAACATGCACAGTGTCTGCAAGAATGGAGAAATAGGAAATGCAGATGTTGGTTTACACAAAAGGACACAGTGCTGGAGTAACTCAGCGGTCAGCCAGCATCTCTGAAGAACATGGGTAAGTCACATTTAGGGTTGGGACCTATGTCCCTCCTTGTGGGGGGTGGGGAGGAACAGCACCTCATATTCGTCTTGGGTAGTTTACAACCCAATGGTATGAACATTGAATTCTCCAATTTTAGGTAACCTCTAACAACACCCCCACCCCTTCCCCTTTCTACGAGTGGCGGCGCTGCACCTCGCCTGCAGTCCGTCTGTCTTTCTTCCTTCTTTGTCTTATCGTTAATGTTAGATGTATGTTAAAGTCTATTTTTAGTTGTGTATTATAGGGGGTGTGGGGGAAACTTGTTTAAGATCTCTTTCTTCAACGGAGATGCAACTTTTTTCCTATGTCGTATCTCCGTTCGCGCTGCGGCCTAACATTGAGGAGCTGGCATCCTCCAGCTGGAATCAACCTTGAAGGCTCCGGTCGCAGAGCTTGTGGACATACCATCGCGGAGCTGGCTGACTTTCGGAGGATGTGGTCGCGCTGCGGTTGCTGCTGCGGCTCTACTTTCGGAGGCTTCAGCCGCGGGTTCTGTGGTCTGTAACATCAGGGGCTCGCAGGTCCCTGGTTGGCAACCGACTTTTCGGGAGCTCCAACCACAGCAGCTTCATCCGCCCCAAATTGCAAGGTTTGAATCGGCCCGTTCGCAGGACCTTTCATCGCCCGGCTCAGCTCGGCTGTGGGATCTTCCATCGACCGGCGGGGGCTTCAATATCGGGAGCCTCGTGCGCCTTGACGCAGCAGTTTGACAGCCTGACTGCAGGAGAAGTGCCACGAATCCCTCCTCCAATCGCCGTACTCTATCCTCAGTCCCACCCACCCCCCCCCCCACTCCTCCCTCCTCCAATCATCGTGCCCTCGATCATCAGTCCCATCCCCACTGTCTAGCGGAAAGCGGAGATTTTAAAATACGGATCACAAAAACTTGGGGGGATGTCCCCCACCACTCAAAACATGGGGGGGGGGACGTGTCCCCTCTGGCCCCCCCGGGTTTTCCGCCCCTGCATCACAGTGAGGAGGTGCCTGGAGGAGTCACTGTGATGGATGTTTATGTTAAATTTATGTAATTGTGTGTTTTGTTTGCTTTTTATTGTTGACTGTACGGCAATGACATCTCGTTCAAATTTAGTTTTGAATGACAAATAAATGCAATCAATCAATTCCCACTCTTCCCCCCCCCCCCCTCCTATGTGCCTTCCTGGACACCCTCCTATTTCTCCCCTTTCCCCCTCCTACATTCCTCCTCGCTCTTCCCAATTTGCAGCTCTTCCATCAGTCTGTCACACCTTCTTCTTTTATCTCTGGCCTTTGTTCCAACCATCTGCTATCAACCCCACTCACCTGTGCCCACCTATTACCTGTCATGCTTGGTCCTGGCATTCCTCTCTCCCAGCTTTCTCCATCCCCCCCCCCTTTCAATCAGTCTGAAGAAGGGTCCCAACCCAAAACATCACCATGCTCTTCAGAGATGCTACCTGAGGCGCTGAGTAACTCCAGCACTGTCTATCCACAATAATACCATTGCTGCCTCAGTTTTTCCCTTTTATGTGGGCAATATTGTCTGCTTCAACATGTCACCTGGATATCCAGTGTAGAATCAATCACAGCACATGGACAGAGGGTATGACTCTGGTGACCTATGTCTAAGGTTTCTGGATCTACAAAAAAGGAGGGGAAGAAGTTAAAAGACCAGCTACTAAGTTCTTTTCATTGACTAGGCTGCCTGAGGAAGGATGGAAAGAAGGAACAATCGTTTCTTTCAAGGAAGGAAATCTTATAATAAGAATCAACTGACTTTAGATAGACACAAAATGCTGGAGTAATTCAGCGGGACAGGCAGCATCTCTTGGGAGAAGGAATGTGTGACGTTTCGGGTCAAGACCGTCTGATGAAGGGTCTCGACCCGAAACATCACCCATTCCTTCTCTCCAGAGATGCTGCCTGTCCCGCTGAGTTACTTCAGCATTTTGTGTCTATCTTCGGTTCAAACCAGCATTTGCAGTTCCTTCCTGCACATTTCATCAACTGACATTACTTCAGCACGGTGCTTATGAGGCACATTTAGAATGGTATTAGTGAATAGATTGAAGTAAGTTGTTTACTTAACTTGAAGCAGCACGAGTAGGTTCTCATGTCATAAGAAATAGGTGTAGAATTAGGCCATTCGGTCCATCAAGTCTACTCCGCCATTCAATCATAGCTTATCTATCTCTCCCTCCTAACCCCATACTCCTGCCTTCTTCCCATAACCTATACTAATCAAGAATCTATCTCTGCCTTAAAAATATCCACTGAACAGTTCTACACAATGGCAGTCTGTTACTGGAAAATTAGGAAGGGTCATTTCATTAAAACATGAACAAATCCAGTTTCCCGACTTGGTGCAGTAGTGACTATTTGTATATACTTCAATTGAAAGAGAGATCCAATATTACAAGACGTGCTTATTTACAAAGAGTAAATTAAACCTGGCAGTAACATATGTGATTAATTTGTCAGAGGTTTCAACTATTTGATATATTCTTTCACCCATTGGTATCAAACTGACAGCACTAATTTGGTTACACAGAACAGGAATGACTAGTTTGTGTTTGCCTTAGCAGTTTTCAATGGATGTCGGAACAGGCCGCATGTTTAAGGGAGATGCAATCAATGCCATCGCTGGTCAGCTGGCCAGGGTCGAAAATGACTGACTGAGTGCATATAGTGGCCACTTGTTTATAATTGAACACTGCAGACATGTTAGAGTGTGGAAAACACAACAGGAAAGGAAAAGATTAATCACTCGTTTCATATGTGTGCAGTTTTAACATATAGGTCCTCTGTTTCTATTGCACTCCTTAAGTAGAGAGGGATGTGTGTAGGACAATGATAACTCCAGAAGCAGAGTGGAAGGAGAAAAATGAAAAGGGGCAAAGCTAAAGATGAAAATGTGAGTCATGGGGGAGAATTGTTAAAATAAGTGTAGTGTGGTGAGGCTGGGAGATGTGGAAGAAAATTCCAAATGTTCCAGGGAAATTTCTTAGTTTGGTTTAGTTTGGAGATACAACGTGGAAACAGGCCCTTCGGCCCACCAAGTCCCTGCCGACCTGCGATACCCGCACACTAACACTATTCTACACACACTAGGGACAATTTACAATTTTACCAAGCCAATTAAACTACAAACCAGTATGTCTTTGGAGTGTGGGAGGAAAACCAGAGCACCCGGAGAAAACCCACGCAGGTCACTCTACTCGTTCAGCAGTGGCACAATATTATTGCTATTAATGGAAAAGGTAAAGTGGTAATGTTAGATGTCGTGGTCAAACTCCACCTGGAGTATTTCATTCAGTGTTGGACAACAAACCTTGAGAAAGATGTATTGGCCTTGTTTCACTAACATGAAAGGTGGATTTAGAGCATTGAGTAATGAGGACAGATTGCATTAAGTTGGCATGTATTCCCTGGAGTTTAGGTAGTTGAGAGGTGATCTTGTTAAGGTATTTAATTAAGGGATTCAATAGGGTGTATGCAGATAAACTATCTCCTCTGGTGATGGAGCACAATCATTTAATTACCGTGAGGCCACTGGAATGATATTAGGAAGTAAAATCTCTGCAGTGGAGATCTGAAACTTTCTTCCACTGAAGTCTGAAAATGCTGGATCAATTTAAAACTTCATGAGTGAGATTGATAGATTTCTGTGAGGTAAGAATATCAAGGGATATTGGACAAAGGCAGGTAAAAGGCAGCTGAGGGACAGGTCAGCAGTGATCTAATTGAGTGGAGAAATTGGCTTGAGGGTTTGAATGACTTTCTTCTGTTCCAATGTTTCTACATTGCTTTGTTAAACAGCATACCGGTAAACTGTAGAAGGAGAAACAGAGCAGTGTTTGACAAAAGTTCTTGCAGCCATATGGCAATTTCTTGCAGCCATATACAGAGCTGTTCCCAGACCAAGCTGCGATGCAACCCGTTAGCATGCTGTTTACGGTGCATTTATAGAAGCTGGTAAGAGTTGTTGGAGATATGTCAAACTTCTTTAGTCCCCTTCAATGTGCTTTGTCCAGGACAAACTGTTGGTGTTATTTATGGTGCGAAAGTGGAAATGGTTGAGAGCTTCATGTTCTTTGGTATAAATATCACCAACAGTTTCAAAATGGAGTAGTGTGAGGTTAAGGATGTTTGTGAATATTCCTGCCAACTGATCGATGCAGGTCCTGAGGATGTGAGCAAGAACTGAATCTGGGTCAGTTGCTCTCCACGGGTTCATTCTCAGGAAAGCCGATCGGACCGAAGGTACTGTTTTGTTAGCCATGAAGATACCTATTAATTTAAATTTCATATTTAGTACAAATGAACCAACCTATTCCATAATCATTCAAAAATGATCTTGATATTTAAAATGAACCAGTCACTTCTTTGATACTTGTTGTTTGATCGTGTTGAAGGAACTCCACTGATGAAATCACAGAGTCAAAGGATTGCTCCAGCAGATAAGGAAGTAATTCAGTCCATTGGGTCTCCCCCAGCAGCAGATAGACACAAAAAGCTGGAGTAACTCAGCCAGTCAGGCAGCATCTCTGGAGAAAAGGAACAGGTTTCGGGTTGAGATCCTTCTTCAGACTGAGAAAGGGAAACAGCTGCTCGAACAGCAATCCCGACCGTCACATTCTTCTACACTGTCTTCACATCTTGCACAAGTTGCATCTTCACACATTGCATCTATCCATTCTCTTTGACATAATCTTGTTGATTCTGTTTACGCTGTAATAATAAACTGATTTTTAAAAATGATAGAAATTGAAAAACATTTTATAAAATCCACATTCTAATTGTTCTTCCCTATTGTACCAAAAGGATTTTTTATCCTGAATAAAGGTACATGGAGGCGTGTTTCACTGTATGTATCCAGATTGATGTTATGAAAATAACATTACATGTCTGAACGCAACAAAAAAGCTTTTCATTGTATTTCGGTACACGTGACAATAAACAAATCTAAACTAAAAAAAGAGTAAAACTAACCCGAAACGTCATCGATCCATGTTCTCCAGAGATGCTGCCTGACCTGCTGAGTTACTCCAGCACTTTGTGGGTTTTTTTACATATCAGGGTCCTTCTGGGTCTCTCCAATTGGAAGCTCCTGGGGTTCCTTTGATTTGTTCCTTTTATCTTGCAGCTGAGTTATGCTCAATGTGTGTGGTTTGAGTCTGGGCCACAATGATTTAGCATCTTCGACTGCAGTGCCCCGAGCCTTTAACAGGATTGGGTATTGATACACTGGAGGTGAATTCAAAACAACATTTTAAATAGGTAGGAGGGGTTGAATTAGCACGTTCATGTGTTTGATAGCAATCCAAATGACATGTATGCACATCACTCATGCAATTGTCTGAAAGAGCAGCTGCAAAACTGTGATACTTAAATAAATGATTAATTTCCTGATAATTGGGGACTCCGGCATTGTTTCAAAGATGATGTGACACAGGCTCAAATAGCAGAGTTTCTTTACACTGAAATATTAATTATTTCAAAACCAATAGTTTCAGCTTCAGACCAGAATTTAATTTCAGAAATCACCCCTGGAAAGGAATTATATAGTTTTGAGCTGAAGACAGAATTTATTTAGTTAGAAGCCAAGAACAATAGAGGGAATATTACATTATTATATGTATACTATTGTGAGTAGGAGCAAATGAGCAGGCAAATTACAGAAAGATACAAATACTAAAGATGAATGATATCAAAGACTGTGATGATTCTAATATAGAGTGGAATTGTAAAACACGTGAAGGTCAAGAGGAGAAGGAATTCTGAAAAGCTTTCAGGCAACTTTCATCGACATAAAGAGTCATAGAGTGATACAGTGTGTAAAAAAAAAAAAACAGGCCCTTCAGCCCAGCTTGCCCACACCGGCCAACAAATCCCAGCTACACCAGTCCCACCTGCCCATGTTTGGTCCATATCCCTCCAAACCTGTCCTATCCATGTACCTGTCCAACTGTTTATAAAACGTTGGGATAGTCCCAGCCTCAACTACCTCCTCTGACAGCTTGTTTCATACATCTGCCACCATTTGTGTCAAAAAAGTTACCCCTCAGATTCCTATTGAATATTTTTCCCCTTCACCTTAAACCTATGTCCTGTGGTCCTCAATTCACCTACTCTTGGCATGAGATCCTGATCTATTCCTCTCATGATGTTATACACATTGTTCCTTGAGCACTAGTTTCATGCAACAAGAAAAGTGACAGATCAAGACCTTCTGGAAAATGGAATGGATCATGTCTAAATGGGGAAGCATCTGGAGAAAAAGTATCATGATATCATGCAATACAATACAATACAATAAGGTTTTATTCGTCACATTGCACATAAAGTGCAAGTGAAATGAATTTGCCAGCAGCGGTACAATGAAAAAGAACACACAATACACAATAAAAATTTAACACAAACATTCACCACAGCATTCATCACTGTGGTGGAAGGCACAAAATTTGGCCAGTCCTCCTCCATTTTCCCCCGTGGTCGGGACCTCAACCCTCCGCAGTCGCCGCTGCGGGCGTCCAGATGAATGAAAGTCAAGGTAGGTCCTGAATCGGTGCCTCCCCACTAGAGACCGCGGCTTCAGGTTAGTGTAGGCCGCAGACCGGGGGCCGGTGATTTAAAGTTCGTGCCGCAGCCAGAAGCACCGCAGACTGCAGGGCCGGCAGTCGAAGTCGAAGCTCCCCTCCAGGGATCCCCAGCGAGGGACCCCTCTCCCGATGATAAGTCCATGCCGCGCCCACGGTAGAAGTTGGCCGCGGGCCGGCAGTCAGAGTGGAAGCTTCTTCCTCTACCGGGTCCCCAGCGAGGGATCCCACGCTGCGGACGCCGCGCCAGCTGGAGCTCTGCAGACTGCTTCAGGCTGCCGGCTGCCGCGGGCCAGTGAATGGAGCACTCCCTTCCGACGAGCCCCAGCGAGGGCTCGCCCGCTCCACGCCGAGAGTCCACGCTGCGCCCGCCGCTGAAGCCCCAGGCGCGTCTCCGGGAAAGGCCGCCCGATCCTCGATGTTAGGCTACAGGAGAGGCGACCTGGAAAAACTCGCCTCTCCATGGAGGAGGCGACCGAAACGGTTTCCCCCTTACCCTCCCACACCACCCCCCACACAAGACACACAAAGAAACATTAAAAACATACATTAAAACATACTAAAAAAATAGAAAAAGTTGAAAAATACTGACACACTGCTGACAGGGCGCCAGCTTGCAGCGCCCCCACTGATCATGTGGGTACAACAGATTTTAAAATGACATGGATCAATCAAGTGGATGGCAGCTTACATCACTGGGTTGAAAAACAGGCTCTGGGATGGAATCAAGATAATCGGTTAACAAAAAAGAAATAAAGAACGTGAAAGAGCTCACAAAGGAAGTAGGAACAAGGAACTGAAGATGCTGATTGATGAAAATAGACATGAAGTTCTGGAGTAACTCAACGAGACAGGCAGCATTTCTGGAGGACATGGATAGGTGATGTTTTGGGTCAGGACCATTCATCAGACATACAGGAAGTGACTGGAATGCAGGGATGACAGGAATGAAGAAGGGTCTCGACCCAAAATATCACCCATACCTCCAGAGATGCTGCGTGTCTCGCTGTTACTCCAGCTTTTATGTCTAGACAGGAATGAACGCTAAGGTTGGAGGCCAAAATGAGGGATATGAGGCAGTAATGGGAAAGCATGGAGTGTGGAAAATGAATGAAAATGGCAAGATGTTTGCTGAGACCTGTGTTAACAATAACCTAGTGATTGGGGGAAGTGTATCCCCTCATAAAACAATCTACAAAACAACTTGGGTGTCATCAGGTCATGTCACAGAAAATCAAATTGACCACATTTGTATTTGTAAAAAGGTCAGAAGCTCCATGGAAGATGTCAGAACAAGAAGAGGAGCAAACGCAGATTCAGACCACTACCTCCTGGTAGGGAAATTCAAGCTAAGGCTGAAGAGACACCACCAGGCTAAAAGCCAAAGAGCTAAATACAACATTGAATATCTCAGTAGTGCTCGTGGTGAAGAAGTTCAAGGATACCCTCTCAAGGGAAAACACAGAGCTGAGGCGGAGGAGGAAGGAAGGATGGACAATAAATGAGGAGTGGGAACACCTAAAAGCTGCTTGGAGCACATCCTGTGAGGAGGCCCTAGGGAGAAGGACCCAAAAGCACAAAGAGTGAATAACACCAGAAACCCTCAACACAATCCAACAGAGGAGAAATTTAAAGGAGAAAGTGAACAACTCAAGAACAAGAGCTGAAAAGGCTTTAGCCCAAAAGGAGTACAACATATGCCACAAAGAAGTGCGAAAGAACATCAGGAGGGACGAGAACACAGGTGGAGAGGCTATCCAAAGAGGCAGAAATTTCGGCAACTCAAAGGAACATGAGGGAGTTATATACCATCACAAGCAAATTGTCCAGGATATATCTGCACAGTAATAAACCAATTACAGACAAGAAAGGTGAACTGCTTTCAACCCAGCTCGACAGATGGGTAGAACATTTTGAAGAAGTCCTAAACAGGCCACCACTGGCTGTACAGACACATATTCCCAAAGCCAGGATACCACTACAAATTAAGTGTGACAGACCAACAAAATCAGAAATAAAGGCTGCAATCAAGCAACAGAAAACTGGCAAGGCTGCTGGCCCTGACAATATTCCACCTGAAGCCCTGAAAGTAGACACAGACTCATCAACTGACATGCTCTATGGGAGAATTTGGGAAGAGGAAAAGACACCCACAGAATGGGCAGAGGGATACATCGTGAAACTGCCCAAAAAAGGTGCTCTAAGAAAATGTGACAACTACCGAGGGATCACCCTACTTTCTGTACCCAGTAAAATTCTCAACCGGGTCATCCTCAACCGTCTTCAGGAAGCTGTAGACAAGAGGCTACGGGACCAGCAAGCAGGATTCAGGAAGGATCGCTCATGCACAGACCACATAGCAACATTACGCATCATCATTGAGCAGTCTATTGAATGGAACACGTCCCTGTACATCAGGCACGTGCCGTCAGGGTAGGCAAGGTAGGCACTGCCTACCCTGACTAAAATTATAAAATGGTAATTACTAAATATAAATAGTAAAGTCATGGGAGAATTATGCCTATCTAAGAGATCGATCTCTTAAGTAAGCATAATTCTCCGTGCCTTTCAACCGCAGCGCTTGCAGCATGCGAAGCTCTGTGCAGCCCACGTGCCATCATATAACCATATAACCATATAACCATAACAGCACGGAAACAGGCCATCTCGGCCCTTCAAGTGCGTGCCGAACGCTTTTTTATATATATATATATATATATATATATATATATATATTTTTTACTTCCCCCAAGTCCCATCTACCTGCACTCAGACCATAACCCTCCATTCCTTTCCTGTCCATATACCCATCCAATCTATTTTTAATGGATAACATCGAACCTGCCTCCACCACTTCCACTGGAAGCTCATTCCACACAGCTACCACTCTCTGAGTAAAGAAGTTCCCCCTAATGTTACCCCTAAACTTCTGTCCCTTAATTCTCAAGTCATGTCCCCTTGTTTGAATCTTCCCTACTCTCAATGGGAAAAGCTTATCCACATCCACTCTGTCTAACCCGCTCATAATTTTAAAGACCTCTATCAAGTCCCCTCTTAACCTTCTGTGCTCCAAAGAATAAAGACCTAACTTGTTCAACCTTTCTCTGTAACTTAGTTGCTGAAACCCAGGCAACATTCTAGTAAATCTCCTCTGTACTCTCTCTATTTTGTTGACATCCTTCCTATAATTAGGCGACCAAAATTGTACTCAATGCTCCAGAATTGGCCTCACCAATGCCTTGTACAATTTTAACATTACATCCCAACTTCTATATTCAATGCTCTGATTTATAAAGGCCAGCACACCAAAAGCTTTCTTTACCACCCTATCTACATGAGATTCCTCCTTCAGGGAACTATGCACAGTTATTCCTAGATCCCTCTGTTCAACTGCATTCCTCAATTCGCTACCAGTTACCATGTACGTCCTATTTTGATTTGTCCTGCCGAGATGTAGCACCTCACATTTGTCAGCATTAAACTCCATCTGCCATCTTTCAGCCTACTCTTCCAAATGGCCTAAATCTCTCTGTAGACTTTGAAAATCTACTTCATTATCCACAACACCACCTATCTTAGTATCATCTGCATACTTACTAATCCAATTTTCCACACCATCATCCAGATCATTGATGTACATGACAAACAACAGTGGACCCAACACAGACCCCTGAGGCACCCCACTAGTCACCGGCCTCCAACCTGACAAACAGCCATCCACCATTACTCTCTGGCATCTCCCATTCAGCCACTGTTGAATCCATCTTGCTGCTCCACCATTAATACCCAACAATTGAATCTTCTTAACCAACCTTCCATGAGGAAGCGACATCAGCGCTGCTTCAAGCCGTCAGTTTCAAGGGGAGCTGAAGGCAGCTGAAACTCTGCCTTTGCTGTACTGTGCAGGCGCAGCAGCCTACTGCGCATGCGCAGTGCTAGTTTCTTGGCGGGTTTTTCAAATATGGATTGCCATTATCTGAAGTGTATCTTAGGAAACAAAGAGAGAAGAATGGAATTTGTATACAAATGAGGTGGTAAGTACATTTCTTGGTGCTATATGTTTTTAAATATCGTATTTCCAGGGGTGGGGGAGTTCCTTTCACAGCGTTTGGGGAGTCTGGCCCAGGGTAAAGTTGCGGGGAGGGCAGGAGTGTTGTGAAGGAGGGGGTCGGGAGCATGCCACTTGCGACGCTCCTTGCACGGAGGCGTGCAATGCCACCGCATTGAGGCCAGGGGGGAAAAGTAGCTCGGGTGGCTGTGAGCGGCCGGGCCGGACAGCGGAACCAGCTGCCACCTTAGCTCCTTCTGCCGGCCCCCGCTCATCTCGGGCAGCTCTCCGTCTAAAAACCTCTCTCCTACCGCTCGCTGGCCTTACTCATGTTAGCTGCTTCCTGCAAATCCTTAAATTCCGACAGCACGATTGAGGTTACTCAGTTGTGGGAATTTAAGGATTTGCGGGAAGCTACTGACATGAGTGAAGCCGGCGAGCGGCAGGTGAGAGGTATTCAGACGGAGAGCACTGCCAGAGGTGAGCGGGCCGGCAGAAGGCGCTGAAGTGGCAGCCAATTCTGCTGTCGGGTCCCAGCGACCGCTCGCAGCCACCTGAGCTGCTTCTATCCCCGGCTACAATGCGGTGGTGCCCGGAGCCCGGAGCGCCGCGGCAGCGGTGAGTGAGTGAGTTACTGGCATTATCCCTGACCCCCTCCTTCTCAAAACTCCTGCCCTCCCCGCAACTTTACCCCTGGCACAGACTCTACACACGCTGTGAAAGGAACTCTCCCCCCAATTGGTCCCTTGAACAAGTGTTGTTATTCAATAAGATGACAACTGATTCAACTTTTCCCTGTACTCCTTTTTTTCCCCACCTTCTCTCCACCTGCCATCACCCTTCACCCATTCAGTAATTCAGAATAAAGGAGACTTGGAAGCCTTGGGAAAATTTAATTGTTATTGTCTTTATTTTTATTTTTTATTTTTCTGGAGAGAACAATCTACGCATGCGCGGTTTAAGTTTTTTTTTTTAAAGCCGACTGACTGCCTACCCTGAGTAATCACTCATGGCACGTGCCTGCTGTACATCAACTTCATCAACTTTGAGAAAGTGTTTGACAGCTTAGACAGGACAACATTATGGCGCCTAATGGACCACTATGGCATTCCTACCAAGATCATAAACTTAATCAAGAACTCGTATGATGGAGCCTCATGCAATGTTATGCATGCAGGCCAGCTCTCTTAGCGCTTTAGTGTCAGGACGGGCGTAAAACAGGGATGTCTATTGTCACCATTCCTGTTCCTCCTGGCAATTGATCATGATGGAAACAACGGAAGGGAGAAGAAATGGAATTCAGTGGACAATGTGGGAGCAACTAGATGATCTTGACTTTGCAGATGACATAGCTCTCCTTTCACACACACAGATACAAATGCAGGAGAAGACGGACAGACTCTCACAAGCTGCTACAAAACTTGGTCTTACACCCAATACAGCAAAGACACAGGTGATGCAGATCCACTCCAAAACCAGCAACCCTATCCTTATGCACAGCACTGCTCTAGAGGAGGTAGAAACATTTACATACCTAGTCAGTGTTGTGGACATCACCGGAGGGGCAGAGGCAGAGATAAAAAGTAGAATCAATAAGGCTAGGGTGGTGTTTAACATGCTCAGGAAGGTCTGGAGCTCAAAACACATCTCAATCAACACAAAAATACGCATATTTAACTCAAATGTGAAAGGTGATGCTGTATGGATCAGAGACATGGAAAACATCAACACACACTACAAACAGGCTGCAAACATTCACTAACACCTGCCTTAGGAGAATACTTAACATCTGGTGGAGAGACAAAGTAAGCAATGTGGACCTGTGGAAAAGAACAAGCCAGGAGCCCATTGACTTACAAATTCGAAGGAGAAAATGGAGTTGGATTGGACACACCCTCAGGAAACCTGCCACAAACATCACCCGGCAAGCCCTGAAATGGAACCCCCAAGGAAAAAGGAAAAGAGGTTGCCCCAGGAACAGCTGGAGAAGAGGTGTCCAGACAGAAATGTCTGAGAGTGGGCTCAACTGGGGAGATCTCGAAAGAACTGCCAACAAGCGAGTGAGGTGGAGGACATTTGTCAATGACCTATGTATGCTCCCTAGAGGAGCAAAGGGCTTAACAAGAAGGAGACAGGAAAGAAAGATGGATGGATGGACAAAAGCTTAAACTCTCTGGATAATGCAGAGAAAGAGAAAAGGAGGCGGGTTAGGGGGAATATGGGTCATCGAAATCAACAGGTCTGCAAAGGCAACAGGAATAATTGCTATAATAGCAGGGAAGATTCTTCTAATACAGAAGCAAACAAGTTATGATTTATGTTTATAGAGTTCTGTGGTTAGATCATAACTGAAGGGGTTTTATTTCTGGGCAAAAACTTGGAGTCACAAGAAAAGGTGCCACGTGTGCTGGGCAGACACCTTGTATGGTAGCATAGATGACAAATTGGGACTGATGTATACAAAAAACAGATTTAAGGGAGATAATTATGAATGGTTTTGATAGATGAAATTTAAAAGGACTATTTTTAGTGGCAGACGGAACAACAAGTTTTTTTTACCACAGTAACGTGATCTGAAAAGCACAACTTGAAAAGATGGAGATTCAATAATACAAGCGAAATGAATAACTAATTGATAGAAAGTAATTGCATTGCTTTGGGTAAGGAAGGGCACATTGCACCACATGGATATCCCTGTCAAAGAGCTGGTGCAGATACTTTATGAAGAAGATATCCTTTCGTGCAATGTGACTGACCTATGAGCCCAAAATTCATTCTGCACTTGGTCATCTATTGAAATTTAGGAAAAGCTTTGAATGAAAATATTTGAATTACACTCCACAGACCTCGGTAATAAAAAAATACGATTTAATTAAAGTTGAGAGAAAGAAATTTAGTTGAGGTGCAATATCATGCTTCTCCTAAAATATAATTTACTGAATTTGTGAATAATTTCCATTGTAGAGAGTACTTTCTCTAGGGAGATACATTCAGGACTGTTTTATTTTGCCATCTTTTGGGGTTGCACTTCCCAAGCTTGGAGGAACAGTTAAACTCTTCCCATGGTTTTGGCCTTGTGAGACAATGAAACATTATCAACCCCAGCAGAAAAAAGCTGGTAAATGGGCAATTATAGTAACCTCATGTCTGACCTGCCAATTTCTGTGTGAATGCTACAGGCACAGTATGGAATCTGGCCCATTGGCCAGTTGCAGTTCATGCTGACTATCGATCCCCCATTTACTCAAGTTCTGTGTTATCCCACTTTTGCATCCAATCTCTACACACTGGGAGCGATTCACCTGCAGACTCACATGTCTTTCAGATGTGGGAGGAAACTAGAGCACTCAGAGGAAACCCACGCGATCACAGGGAGAATGTGCAAACTCCGCACAGACAGCACGCGAGGTTAAGATTGAACCCGGCCTCTGGTGCTGTGAGGCAACAGCTCTTCCAGCAGCATCATCACTCTGCCACCCTATAATCATGTTATAACGTTTTTTTCTGAGCAGGCAGCCTTTTATATCTGAGGGAAGGGATCAGAGTGCCATTCTACAATCAGTCTGAATGGGGAAATCATTGCATGGATAATGGGAGGAGGATCATGAACTAGAAGATGCTATTTAACAAAATATATATTACTATTGTCTTCAAGTCAAGTCAAGTCAAGTGAGTTTATTGTCATGTGTCCCTGGTAGGACAATGAAATTCTTGCTTTGGGGAAAATGTCTTTGGGGAAAATGTCAGATCTCCTATGCACTCTTCCTTCTTCTGAACCCCCTCACAAAGATCCTCAACACCACAGGTTAACTGAGAGTTGATGGTCAGTAACCTCATACCCACCCCTAAACTAGACTGCAAATACTGTGGGTAGGAAATGGCCCAGATTGAATGCACAGTGTGAAGAGTCAACGGTAGATTAATTCAGACAATTTACATACTTTATATCGTTGCACAAATATGAAGTCATCTCTGTTAAACAGCAAAACGTCATTGCTATCACTAGAAAATGGAATACTTAGTAAATGAAATGAAAGTCCTCTCTTGGGATCTTTTTTCAAGCTAATATGTGATTTTATTTCTATTAAATATAACCCATGAATGTTTAATGAGTGACATGATTAGATTGGTTCTCTATTCTTGGAAATGCTTGTTTAATGTTGAGCCTTATCGTGGTTTTAGTTAATTCCAGATTGAGACAGTTGTCACGTTAAGTTGTAGAAAATAGTTGCCTCGTTTCATCTTAGATTTATTATTATCCCTGATTTTTCTTTGAACATTTGTCCCTCTCCATCAGCAGTGACTGACTCCACAGGGTACAGAGAAGATTTACGAGGATGTTGCCAGGATTAGAGGGTCTGAGCTATAGGCAAAGGTTGAGTAGGCTAGGACTCTATTCCTTGAAGCGCAGGAGGACGAGGGGGTGATCTTATAGAGGTGTATAAAATCAACAGAGGAATAGATCAGGTAGATGCCCAGAGTAGATGAATCGAGGACCAGCGGACATAATAATAATAATAATAATAATGGATTGGATTTATATAGCGCCTTTCTAACACTCAAGGCGCTTTACATCGCATTATTCATTCACTCCTCAGTCACACTCGGTGGTGGTAAGCTACTTCTGTAGCCACAGCTGCCCTGGGGCAGACTGACGGAAGCGTGGCTGCTAATCTGCGCCTACGGCCCCTCCGACCACCACCAATCACACACATTCACACACATTCACACACACATTCACACGCAGGCAAATGTGGGTGAAGTGTCTTGCCCAAGGACACAACGACAGTATGCACTCCAAGCGGGATTCGAACCGGCTACCTTCCGGTTGCCAGCCGAACACTTAGCCCATTGCGCCATCTGTCGCAATTTAAGGTGAAGGGGAAAAGATTTAATAGGAATCTGTTGGGTAACTTTTTCACACAAAGGGTGGTGGGTGTATGGAACAAGATGCCAGAGCAGGTAGTTGAGGCAGGGACTATCCTATTGTTTAAGAAACAGTTAGACAGGTACATGGATAGGTCAGGTTTGGAGGGATTTGGACCAAGCACAGGCAAGTGGGACTAGTAAGGCTGGGTCATTGTTGGCCAGTGTGGGCAAGTTGGGCCGAAGGGCCTGTTTCCACACTGTATCTCTCTATGACTTTATGAATGTCAGCAACCACCACAGCCTCTGAGGATAAGAAGACCTAAGATGCACCACTCTGATTGAACAAAAATTGCCTATCCCTTGGTTTGAGATTGTGATTCCTAGTTTTAGTCTTCTGAAACATGGGGAAACATGCTCTTCAATTCGGTACTATTGAGCTCTAATAATTGTTCTATGTTTTAATAAGCTCACCTTTCCTAAATCCTCTCCTCAATCTCCCCTTGTTTGTCTGAAATCAAGTCTGCTAAACCTTTCCTGCACCATGTACGAAAATTATTCCCCTTTTTAGATGAGGACACCAAATTATACATATGATTTCTTTTGTGTTCGTTTTCTAGGTCTGCACAAAACTTGAGAGTCTTCAATTTACAACAGAAGTCTTTAATGCTTTATTCAATGCTGGCAGCAAGACAACTCAAAATGGCTGCGCGCACACACAGACAGGAGAGAACTATATACAAAACATCTCCCTTTGTCCTGTGCAGTGCCACCAGCTGCATGGGAAGAGCAACGGGTCCTCCCACCCCACATAGTCCACCAAACATCACATTCCCTCTTTCAAGTTTGAATGTCTACATTTAGCTGGACCTCGCTTTACCCTTTTTTTCTCAGCCTTTTTTGCATTTCACAACTCTTACTAAAGGCTCAGAATCAACAGAGTTTTCCTCAGTGTTCTCTTTTGAAGAAATATCAGTATTTGCTTTATCTGTATGCTGTTCTTTCTCCACTTGGCTGTAGTTTTTCTTGGCGGTCATCAGCGTTTTGGATGCGAACGCAATTGGTTCTTCCTTGCCTTTCTGCGCCGTTTGTGAGATTACTGCTCCAAGACCAGACGGCGATGCATCGGCGGCCAGCGAGCTCGGCTTCGATGGGTCATAGTGGACCAAATACGTCTTCTGGGCGAGCATCTCCTTCAACCTGGTGAATGCATGGTCACATTCTTTGGACCAGTGCCATTCGATGTCCTGTTTTCGCAGGTTGTTCATGCACTTGATGACCATGTTGCAATCCATGGTAGATGACTATGCTATAGTTGATCCATCGCAGATCAAGGCGTTCATGTCAAGCTTGAAAGCATGGATCCAGTCGATGGCGCACAGGGATGTACCTTCTTTACCAACGATGATCAGCGGCAACATCTGTGTCATACCATTACAGGAAACGGCGACAGTGCATTTGCCTTTCGTGGGAATGGGCTGTCGTCCGTATCCAAAAAGGCAGATGTTGGCCCGTTTCAGTTTCGGTGATCCGATCCTCTCCCAGATGTCCTGACCCACTAGCGACACAGCCGCACCAGTGTCCACCTGGAACTGTAGATCGACGTTCGAGACCCGCAGCAAAATCCTCGGCTTGTCGGTGATCGTAGACACCCCGAGCACTTCAATAGAAATAGTCTTCGCGATTTGGTCGACTGTGTTTTGTGCTTTCTTGCCCTTTCTCAGCTTTCCTACGGATTAACACACTGCCTGGAGATGACCTTTTCGGTAACAGGCATAACAAATGGACTTGGTATACGGGCACTCACAGTGATGATGAGTAGTTGAGCCACACGGGTAGCAGGGTTTTGATCCTCCCCCCCCCACAGGGGAACGGCTCTTCTGAAACTGTCCCACCTTGCTCTGGGTCGATCAACTGGTTTCTGGCGTTGCGGACGAGTCTGACGAACTGCGGGAGTTTCGACGCTGTTTCACCAGCCATTTTGTGCAGTTCTTTACTCAGCAGCTCGGCCAGCTTAGCACACTGCAGCACATTCTTCAATGAGGCTACACAAAAATGCAGGAGAAACTCAGCGGGTGCAGCAGCATCTATGGAGCGAAGGAGATAGGCAACTTCTTCAGACCAATTCTTCAATGAGGCATCAGATTCCTTGAGAATCGCCTGCTGGATGAATGCGTGCCTGCAGCCCATGACCAGTCTATCCTGCAATGCATTGTCTTAGCACTTTTCGCAGCATTGAGTTTTAAAATCACATGCCTTTGCATTGGTGCGAAGTTCGGCAAGAAATTCGGTGATCGATTGCCCTTCCTGTTGCACCGTCCGGTAAAAATCAAGGCGAGCTGCGAGAAAATTTAGACTTTCTTTGAAATGCAGTTGCAAAGCCGTTGTGATTTCAGCATATGAGGCTTCAGTTACTTCTTCTGTAAGTAAATTTTGAAGCAGTGCAAAAGTTTCTGGAGACATTGATGAATACAAGAGAGCCTTCTTCCTCTGGTCAGTCATAATTGCCATACTTTCAAAATAAAACTCAGCCCGCATTAAATACGACGACCACCTTTCTCACTCGGGATTGAAATGATCGAATTGCCAAGACATGTTAGTTTGAGTTCCATTTAAAAAAAAATTAAAAAAATAGGCTCTTATCTGGGTCTTTGGACGCAATCCGAAGTATCCCACTTCTGACACCACTTTCGTGTTCGTTTTCTAGATCTGCACAAAACTTGAGAGTCTTCAATTTACAACAGAAGTTTTTAATGCTTTACTCAATGCTGGCAGCAAGACAACTCAAAATGGCTACACACACACAGACAGGAGAGAACTATATACAAAACATCTCCCTTTGTCCTGTGCAGCGCCACCTGCTGCACGGCAGGAGCAACGGGTCCTCCCACCCCACACAGTCCACCAAACATCACAATTTCAATTATAGTCTCATCGAAGCTCTGTATAATTGTGGTATTGGTTTTCGAGTCCTACCTTATCTTTAAATAAGAGCTTGAACCATTGTAATTACCATAGCTAAAGCCTTCATCATGCTTTTGCCTTGCTTCAGAACTGCCAATCATGTTTTCTCATTCCTTCTCTCCAGAGACCCATTCCTTCTCTCCAGAGATGCTGCCAGTCCCGCTGAGTTAATCCAGCTTTTTATGTCTATCTTTGGTTTAAACCAGTATCTGCAGTTCCTTCCTACACGTGTCTTCTCCTGTGCTGTCCTGCTCATCCATAAATTCTGTTCTCTGCTTGCTCCTGAAACATCTTTCCCTTTATGCCTAAACTCCCCCATGCCTTTCCACACATATCATAGTTATCTTTACTGCTGTTTCTGTTCTGCAGAATACTCTGTTCCTTCTGGGCTAGTTCCGGATAGTTGAGGCAGGGACTATCCTAACGTTTAAGAAACTGTTAGACAGGTACATGGATAGGACAGGTTTGGAGGGATATGGACGAAACGCGGTCAGGTTCAACTAGTGTAGCTGGGACATGTTGGCCGGTGGGCAAGTTGGGCCGAAGGGCCTGTTTCCATGCTCTATGACTCTATGACTATGAGTCCACAATGCTCCATTCTGCTTTCTTAATGTGTGATCCATACTGATGGTGTTTCCGTTCTTTGGTATACCTGCAGCAGGAGTGCGTATGTCAACTAACAACCACGTGCTGACTTTCTGTGCACCCTTTCATCAGGGTGTTCATTACCTCCTGCTGAGAGTTAAGAAAGCTTACAATAGTGATGTGACTTTGCCTTTAATTTAAAATATATATATTTTTCTATTCAGGATAAATAAATAGAATGAAAAATATAGTAAGTACAGGAAGACAGAGAGGAATTCATGAGCATAAAGGCCATAGCCAACATTAAAATAGATTCTCTGCTCTGTTAATGTCAGGACAGAGGGATTTTGGAGAGTCATGTAAAAAGGGAAAGAGCCTGTACAAGGGAGGTCCAATGATTCCTCCCATGGCCGGGAATGGCACTTGCTCCTTCCATTGGTCCACAAAAACAATCGTAGTTTATTTTTTATTGATCTCTTCTAGTTCACGATCTTCTTCTTTTGCATTAGAAAAATAATTAAAGATCTTTTGATGGCATCAAATGTTAAGAAACTCAAAGACAATTCCTATGCAATTCTAGTACTGCTAGTGAGGAGATGATAAGTAGTTTTGAACGTTGAGCGACAAAGTGTTACATTCACTATCCTATACAACAATTTGGCAGAATATTTACGTTCATTTTCATTGCACATTTCTTCTGAATGGAAACTGGCTCAGCTGTCTATAGGTTATGCAATACAATTTCCTTGATTACTACCCAGGTACCAAAGAATCACTAAGACTCTGAAGATAACAGCTAAACTAACATTCACAGATAGTTGGGTTAGACTTCAACACCCAGAAAAAGGGATTCTTTATGGTTCCTATTCCACCATGTTTTGTGAATTAATAATGATAAACATAAGTTTGTGCATAGGAAATGTTAGACAAATGTCAACAGATCCCGAGGCCTGCTTCAGGAATAGAGTGTACTAGATGGATTTACCATAATTTTATCAGTGAGGAAGAACTGTATCTTTAAGATACCTTGTGATAACTGGAGATATTTGCTCTGCAACATAAATGGTTTAGAGGAGATTTAAGAAGAAAGTTATTAAGAGATTTCATGGATTCAGTGGAGAAAGGCTATTTTATCCATTTGAGATTCAGTAATAATTGAGGACCGAAGTGAATTAAATACTTTATATACAGGGATGATGTAATAATGTGTGTATAGTGGCTTTGGATTATTCTGGACAAGAACTGGCATAAGCAGAAGTGTACAATAATCATCCATTTAGGTCTAACATAAAACATTAAATTGTAGTTCTAACTCTTGAGTCCATGATATAACCATGAATATATGTGTTAAACAGCAACTCTGATCATTCAGATTCAGATTCAGATTCAGAAAACTTTATTGTCTGTCGTAACAGAAAATCTTCTTTGGCGTGGCTCAACATACAAACAGGTACCTGCCATGATGGTGCAGACGCAATGATTCAATGATACTTTATTGTTACATGTACCTAATTCTTTGTTTTGGCATCCAATATGCAAAGTACACAAAGGGAGATTTAATGGGAAGCTGAGGGGCAACTTTTTTACACAGAGCATGGCAGGTACATGGAATGAGCTGCCAGGTGAGCTGGTTGAGGCAAGTACTATCACAATGTTTAAAAGAACATTTAGAGAGGTACGTGGATAGGATAGGTTTAGAATGATATGGGTTAAATGCTGGCAGGTGGGACTAGTGTAGATGAGCCATGTGGGTTGGCGGGGGAAGGTTGGGTGGAGTGGCCTCTCTCCATGTAGTATGACTCTGTGTCTCCATATCATATCAGGATGTGCTGTGGGCTCTCTGTTTCTTCCAATCAGTTCCCATCCATCAGTACACCTATTTGCCTGGCCAAAATTGTGCTCACGTTGAATAACCTTTCCTTCAACTCTTCTCACTTTATCCTTACCAAAGATGCAGCTATGGAAACTTAGATGGGCCTAAGCTTTACCTGGCTTTTAGTGAGTTACCTGGAGCAATCTTTTTTTCAGTCCTAGTCAGGACTCTCCCTCAACTCTCTTTCCAACCTTCAACAGTTGCACTCGCATAACAAGTTTCATCCCTTTCACTGCCCTTTTCCATCTTTGACTTCTCTTCCCTTCTGAATCTCGCTGTCTCCATCTCAGGGGATAGGCTAGTAACCACTGTTTATTACAAGCCTGCAGACTCCCACAGCTAGCTTGACTACTTCCTCTTTCCCTGCCTCATGTAAGGCTTTGGGCAGCACGGTGGCACAGGGGTAGAGTTGGTGCCTTACAGCGCTTACAGCACCAGACACCCAGGTGCGATCCTGGCTATGAGTGTTTGTCTGTACGGAATTTCTACGTTCTCCCCGTTATCTGGGTGGGTTTCCTCCAGGAACTTCGGTTTTCTCCCACTCTTCGAAGACATGCAGGTTTGTAGGTTAATTGGCTAGGAATAAATGTAAAAATTGGCCCCAGTGTAGGATAGTGTTAATGTGCGGGGATCACTGGTCAGTGCGGACTCGGTGGGCCAAAGGGTCTATTTCCACGCTGTATCTCTAAACTAAACTAAATTCACCCAGCTTGTGTGTCTCCTTCCCAGCACCTGAGACCGAATGCTGAATGGTGTCGTTCCCAATTAAGATAACATAAAGTTGTGTACTGACAGGTAGCAAGCTGTGTGATTCAAATGGGATACTGCACGAAAGAATAAAAAAATTCCTAATCTCCAGAAATCTGTCTAAAGAATTGAGACAATGAAGAGAAGTCTTTACACTACATCTTGCACAGCAGGATCAGAGTGCATGTTTAACACAATGTACTTAGTGCCACCTGACGTCATTTCTCTGTGGAAGGATCACTTACTCGAGATATTTATGCAAGGGCAGCCAGTAGCATTTCAATTTAACTCTCGAGGAAATGTAATGTCCTCAAGAAGCAAGACGTCAATCTCAAAGCAGTGCTGTTGAAAGCATTGTCCTATAAGACTGATGTACAAGCCAGTGAACGGATCTTCCTTAAAGGTGATGAAACATAAGAATGAAGTGATAAGAGGTGAAATGCAATGTTATAGAACAGAGAGATGGCAGGCCATCATGGAAGTATGGTAGGCCTGCTGAGGATATAGAGAAAAGGCCCAAGGCTGACACAGTATATGCTGCTGCTGAGCTTGGAGACCAGGGAGGATGAAGCTTGTATCAAACCAACACCTGACAAAGCAGATGGCAATAGTGACTCAACATAAACCACCTTCCAGATCATAAGAGTGCATGATTGGACAAAACGGTGTGGGCTCAGATCTCAAAAGTTGGTCCATTGCCCAAGGGATCTGTAGGACTTTGTGCCAAAGTACACCTAGGCTGGACAATTCTTTAATATCTTTCTTATTTTCCTTTACCTGATTATCAAGGAAGGAATTTGATTTATGTGATTCATATAATAATAGTATGTACCCATTTAAGGTTTGTAGCATGCCACTGACAGTTTGGGGTATATAAAGCAGCAATGTTCAGGAAAAAAGTCCTAGGAAGCCTGCCTCTTGTAAATAAGTTACCTGCTTGTTTGAGTGTAGTTGATACATAGCAGAGAAATATACTCCTTTAAGAATTAAGGCGGCACAGTGAAGTTACTGCCATACAGTGCCCGGGACCCGGGTTCGATCCTGACTACACGTGCTGTCTGTAAAGAGTTTTTACATTCTCCCTGTGACCACATGGGTTTTCTCCCGTATTCCAAAGATGTGCATGTTTGTAAGTTAATTGGATGCTGTAAATTGCCCTCTAGTGTGTGGGATGTGAAATTGGGATAACATAGATCTAGTGTACGGGTGATCGTTGGTTGGGGTGGAATCGGTGGACTGAAGGCCCTGTTTCCACACTGTATCTCTAAGCTAAACTAAACTAAATCGTACCATGTGATCAACTACTCTCAATGTAGATGTTACATTCGTTTAATTTGAACAGACTGGTGGTAGGCAATGGATAAGGAATCCTTTCTTCTCAAAGATATTCTGTTTTAATTAAACACTTTGTTAGTTTACCTTACCATCTTCCTTGCAGATCCCCCAGAGAATGATTGTGATGCAGCTTTTAACTGCATTCCCCCACGTGGCAAGCTACTGGTTTTAGTCAGACATCAAGAGAATGCAGTAAATGTGAGTTAATGTTTCCCCTTGTTGAGCACAAATCATTGCTCGCATCTCTCTTTTAAAGACATGGATGCAGATGGCTTCATCAAAGGGAGGATCAGAAAATTTGTTTATGTTTTGTTGCGGTGTGCGAGAAGATAAAAGGAATAATTTTAAAGTAAGGCTTTAAAAAAAAAGCCATTAGGAAGTAAATTGTAATTGCATGTCTTTTTATATAAGGCTCCGTATCGATGCCAGCTAGTTGGGTTGAGGTTTACGCTGACACAAAATGTTATTTGCTTTTGATGTAAAACAATTTTCCTTGGCACAGCTCAGCGCTGTTACTATTTTCTGTGGACAAATATAAGTGTTTTGTAGTGATGGTTAAACGAGATGATATCAGAAACTGAAATTGAAGCAATGGCTTGTGACTGCTCACTTACACTCCCTGCCAGAGCATTCATCAGCTGCTGAAACTGGCTGCTGATGAGCTGGGGAACAAATAACATATATTTTTTTAAGATAGCAGAAGGATTAAAATAACTAATGCTTGCTCTTGACCCGAATGGTATAGCTGTGCACCTCCCGAAGAAACCAAGTGGAATATGAAATTGGAGGGAAGAGGTAGCAGAATTGCAGCGCGGCAGAATTATGCCTGGTGCCTGGGTCGGAAGCAGTGACCCGCACAGACCTGCCAGAGTCAGTCTCATGTGTAAGTGTGACCACGGCCCAGTGCGCGGGCTCGCAGGGACAGAAGAAGGCACCTGCAATGACAGGCTGAATATTCAAATGCTTTTGAACCTTTTGCTGAAGGTGAAGAGGGCTTGTTGAAGACATCTCAGCGAGCAGATGGAACCCTGAAACCATCTGCTTGCAAAGCAACTAAATGTTCAATGATGCATTGCAAAATTATTTAGCTCTCAAAGAGCCTGAAAGTATTTTGTAATTATAGCATCAGCGATGAGAACAGACAACAGATATTTAAACATCTTTTAGAAATGATCTATCACCTCAGTTGATGCACTTTTTCAATCCCCCTTTGTCTTAAAGAGGTAATGCCCACCTAATGGGTTTTTAATAATTTTCATCAATTTGCTGCTGCACTTAGATGAATTCAGATGCAATCTGACTGCCTGTGGGTTCCACAATGAAGGGAACTATTAATTTGTGTGAATAAACAAAAAAAAGTGTACATGCCTGTACAGCAGGTTAATTTCCCAGTTTTAAAAATGTGAATGTATAGCTACCCAGGAATTAAAAATATTCTTTATGAATGTTTCACAAAGCATTACAAACCAGTGATTTTATAATTGCTGACAATTCACATCCTGATTACAGCAAAGTACATATTTAATAATTTTCAGAAAATACTATTATCGATTCTTGTTCAAAATGTTATTCGAGCACCAGAGACTTGAAAGCTGTGCTTATAGATGATATATTAAAATTAGTTCATGTTTTCTTCCTTTTCAACCATATTTTATTAAGTGCACATCAGAAGTTTAATAAACGAGATAGTTATGATTTACTTATTAAATATATTGAGAGTAAAAGCTACAGAAACAAACCTACAGAATGAAATACAAACTCCTCAGGAAACTTTTTTTTCAAATCTTATAATTTTGCTGCTACTTGGTTATAGGTTAGATACCTGACTTTAATATTGTTAAGGGCATGATGAAACTAGTGCCTTCAAACCTTTTTTGTGTAGGTGGTATATTGTCCATTCGGCACCTTTGAAAGGTTAGTGTGAAAACAAATCCCAAGAACAAAATCTTGCATGCGTGACTTTTTTAATTTGTTCCATTATTTGAACCAACCATTTGTTTAGGATAGGTGCAGAAATCGCCTTTGTCCTTGTGTTCAGTATCTCAATATTAAACATGAAGAATTGAACCAATCTCGCACTGCTGTAGGATGTAGGGCAAGAAAGAGGGTTAGATTCAAGGGCACATTTGTATAAAATTAATGATGGAATATAAATGGACAAATTCATATTTTAAGAATACAAAACAGTTATGTTGACCGAGTGAGGAATCTCATTAAGAATCTAATACAATAACAGGCATAGCATTCCTAAGGGTACGCAAATAAGATTATCCATATTACTTTATTATGCAGTGCGCACTGCCACAAAAGATGGACAATTGCATTAGACCAGTGATGAGATCAAACCTCGGAAGCTCCTCTGGAATAATTCCATTGATTCTTTGTAAAACTGCACCAAAAAAAACAATGTTAGAAACACTTTAGATAATATAGGAAAAAGAAGACTAATTTCAGCGGTGGTGCTAATGACCTGCGGAGGAACAGCACAGCAGTAATTTCGCAGATACTATGGCAGGTCACCGCGACAGATGTTCCCAACATATGTGAGGAATTAATTACCCACTAGTAAACAAAATCTGTGATGCAGAGAGTCATTTTGTCCAAATTTCTTTGTATTTTGCCTTTATTAGCATCGCAATTTTTCTTGATCAGCCACAGCTTCAAATTAAAGTGCCTTATAATAGGCATCAGTGAATGTTCTTTGAAGTGCAGGAGGCTTCTTAATTGTGAGAGCTGTTTATGATGCACTACAGTAGGGATGCGATGATTATTCAATTATTCAATTAAAGAATAATCTTCAACCGTACTCAATTAAAAAATGTTATATTCGATTTTTATGAATCTTATTTAGCATCAATCACCTTCCCCTCCCCATTAAATTAGTTCCAAAGACAATTGTAGTTAGTGCTGCCTCCAACTTTGTTCTTCTGTTTCCTTGCATTTGCAGAGGGAGCCATCATTCATAAAATTACAATGCATTTACAGCAGGACGCAATGTTGAGGTATATGGGTAGAAATTCACGAAGATAAGATTGTGCCACTTTATTTAATATTCTGAAGAGTTGTCTCTGATGTTTAACAAGAAAGGAATATACTGAAGTGAGAATATTATGAAAAGGATACCAAGGCTTTTGTAAATTACACTAATGACATGTTGACTAATGATTGTTTAAACCAAAACTTCACCATTATTTTGTAACCACAGTTTGCATAAACCTCATGCTGACTAATAATTTAAGAGGTCTAATATTTTGGGTTTCTGCAGTGATATGGATTAAATATATGTATTTTAAAAAATCATTAAAAATGACTGCACAATTGACCATAAAATTACTGCATTGGTTACAGGTTGTAGGTTACGTTATTCATATGACAATGTTTCTATTGACAATTAACATTACATCAATCAACATTTAACGTGGTATTGGGAAAAGACCCACCCACACATTGTGGAAAGGTCACCAGTAATTCCAATGTTAATTATTTTCAGAAAATTACAGGGAAGCTACATTTAATGCAGTTACAATAATGTTATAATTCAAATTGTTTTTATATTTTCATGTTCTGAAATTCTGTGAAAAAATAGTTTAAACCCTCCAAGCCCACCTATTGCAAGTTTAAGTGTTATTGGTTTTGATATCAGATGACGGACTCACCAATAACCTCATTAATCAATGAGATGCCATGGTCTGGATTGTATTCCCTGAAAAGCAGGTGGAAGTCAATTCAATAGCAACTTTTAGATTTGGATATATATGGAAAAATAAATATTTACAGGGATTTGGGGAAGGAATTGAGCATTTGGACTAATTGGGTTGTTCTTACCAAGAGATAGAAAGGCACAGGGTGTTGAAAGCCTTCCTTCACCCCTCGCATTTGATATGTCCATTCAATGCCCACCAGCATCAAATGAAATTTGCTGGGCACTCAGTCGTCTATCATTAACTTGTCCTTGAGATTATTTGGTGGATCATGGAATTGTGATGCTGAAAGCAATCATGAGAAATTCCTCCATCTTCATGCAAAGCTTTCCGCTGCAGAAAGTTAGTCCAAAAGTCCTAATGTACTTTGCATCTTCCACAATGTTATGGTAAATACACTGTAATCTTGAGACCATCTTTGCACATCTTGTGGTGATGATTGCCCCATGTAAATCATCTTCTGTTTATATATTGTCTCTGTTGCTTGGATTATGCTTTATTTTTATTTATGCTTTATTTTATGCTTTATGCTTTATTCCTTTCATCCCCCTACACCTATTCCTCATTTTTGACTGAATTTGCATTGATCTAGGTATTTCATTGAATGTTTTGTCCTTATAGGTCAGTTTTTGAGCTTGGTCTAAGAGAGTTAGAAGAAAATGGCATTAAATGTAGTTTAGTTTAGAAATACTATGCGGAAACAGGGCATTCGACCCACTTAGATCGCACCGACCAGTGATCCCCACACACATACACTGGCCTACACACACTAGGGACAATTTACAATTATACAAGCCAATTCACCTACAAACTACGTCCTGAGTGTGGGAAGAAACCGGAGATCTCAGAGAAAACCCACGGGGAGAATGTACAAACTCCATACAGACAAGCATCTTTAGTCAGGATCGAACCCAGGTCACTGGCACTGTTAGGGCAGCAGCTGTACCACGGTGTAATCGGGCTTTCCTTGTAACTTTACTTCCTTTTCTTCCTGTGACAAGTCATCTCAGCTATTTTTGTAAATTGTTTATACATCTTGGAACTACACTAGGAGACAAAATTTGGTTACCTAAAAAAATACGCACATGGATTGTGAAACAATTTTAACAATAGTTGGCTGGATGGATATGGCTTTTAGTCAGAATCCACATTCCCCTTCTCTTCTTGCCAGCCATTGTGCTGGTGAATGCGCATCCTATTCATTCAGCACGTTATGGTGTATTCCAGGGAATGCAAAAGCCTAGAAGTTATTTTTTTTTTTAATTTTTTATTTTTTAGAAGTACGGTAGATTACAGTAATGTACAACACGTATATATTAATACATTTTTTGTACCGCTTCACTTTTTTAAACTTTAAAAAAGAAAAAGAAAGAAGTAAGAAAAGTGAAGAAAGTGCGCAAAGGTTGTGAAGTGCAAAAGAGTGTTGGGAAAAGAAAGCCCCTTAGAAAAGAGGTTAGAGAAGGAAGTAAAGTTAGAAAATAGACCCTAGAAAAAAAAGAGAAAGAAGGAAGGAACAATCGCTCTATTATGACTCTTATACCATACTTCATAGAGAAGGAACTACCAACCAAGTCTATTTTTATTTTACCTCCCATTACCAGGTCCAGATACCTTTTATTTATTTATTTGTTTTTCTAAATTACTATTGCACCTCATGCTTGTAATAGGTCCAAAAACGTAGACCACGTCTTTTGAAATTGATCTGCTTTGCCTACTAGGAGGAAAAAGCCTAGAAGTTAGACATGGAATCAGCACTTGCCATCATCCTAACTCTCCTAGACTTGAAACCTGGAACAATTCTAAAAGACATCAAATAATTTTGCAGAGGCAAACCAATAGCCAAAAGAAATCAATCAGAACCCAGAGACATAAAATAGTGCAGATGCTGGAATCTGAAGAAGAGTACATAATAGCTGAAGAAACTCAGCAGGCCAGGCAGCATCTGTGGAGGAAAATGGACAGTCAATGTTTCATGTTGAGACCCTTCCTCTGGACTGAAAGAATGGAGGGGGTTGGGTCAAGAGCTGTCAAAGCCTCATCTGGAATTTGTCGGTGACCTTTCAATAGAACTGGTCAGGATCCTTCCTTCTGCTGAATCTTAATCATCTAGACAACCAGGATGTTTGGAAATAACTGGAACACGGAGTAGTAATGCTGGCATCAAAGCAGCTGACATCAAGAGCTGCCTGATGAGCTTCCTATGGATGCACATTTACCATGTACACAAACTGCAGTTTTGAGCAAATCTTGAGTAAAACAAAGAGTGCTGGATTAACTCAGGCAGCATCCTTGTCTTATTTGGCAGGGGATGGAGGGACATGGATCATGTGGACTGTCTTTCAATCCTATTGCCAGCTAAACAGCCGTGGAGGCCAAGTCAATTGATGTTTTTAAGGTGGAGATTGGCAGATTCTAGATTAGTAAATGTGTCAGGGGTTATGGGGAGAAGGCAGGAGAATGCAGTTGAGAGAGAAAAATAGATCAGCCTGATTGAATGGCTGAGTAGACTTGATGGACCAAATGTCCTAATTCTGCTCCTAGAATGTATGAACTTATAAAGGACTTTGCTGAAAAGTGGGTGCAGGCTTTTAACCTCCTTGCAGCCAAGAAAGATGTGTGGTACTTTAGGAATTCAACAGGAGAAGATAAAAAAGGTAAACAACTCAGAAATATATACATTGACTTCAATCTGTGACTGTTAGTCGCAGCCCTCCTTTGCAGTCAGAAGATTTTAATACTCCTTCAGAGACTTATGCTTGAAATACTTAGAATGTCCATTTTTATTTCAGATGTCCAGCATCTGCAGTAATTTCCTTTTGAATTGCTTATTATCAGATACAGTTGTTTGTCATATTGCCTTAAGTAGAAATTGCTACATTTCTTACATTACTGCTGCAACTCCTCAAAGCACTTCATCTATCTATATTTAAAACTGTGTGTGTGTCTGCCTGTCTTGTGGGTGCCAGCCAGCCTTTGATTCGTTGCTACGCCAACACCACACGCAGAAACGCAGAGATTTTTTCCATTTCGGTAGAGATTTCACTTTTCATTCCAAGTATCCACTCTTGATTAAATTTCGTCGTGTTTATGTACACATTTTAAATAAAATCCTTCTCCCCCCCCCCCCAAATTTCAAAATGTAAAAAAAAACAGCTCTCACCCATAGAATGTTGGTGAACGTTCCATCGTGTGATGTCACAATGCCCAATGCTCACAGATGTCCAATCGGAATGGATCTATTTACATATGCCTTTGCAGCAGCCCCAGCCCCAGCCCCTCCCCCCCACCCCCGCAGCCTGTGTCGAAGCACGTCATCACGGGTGTGGGAATAGAGAAATAGGATTGGGGGTGATAGGGAATGGGGAACAGATGGACTGTCCCTACCCCTCCCCGTTCCACTCTCCCTCCCCACTCTTTCCCCTCTCTCCCCCACCCCTCTCCCCCTCCCTCCACACTCTTCCCCCTCCCTCCCCTACCCCAACTCCCTCCTCCCCTCCCTCCCCCCTCCCCACACCTCTCTCCCCTCCACCATCCCTCTCTCCACCTCCCCCATCCCTCTCTCCTCCCCCTCTCCATCTCCCTCTCCTCACCCTCTCCCTCTCCTCCCCCTCCTCCTCCCACCCCCATCCCTCTCTCCCCCACCCCCCTTCCCTCTCCCCCCTTCCCACCCCCACCCCCTTCCCTCTCCCCCACTCCCCCCCACCCCCCTTCCCTCACCCACCCCCTTCCCTCTCTCCCGCACCCCTTCACCATCCACACTCTTCCCCCTCCATCCACACTCTTTCCCCCTCTACCCCCTACCCCTATCTCTGCTCTCTCTCTCTTTGATCTTTATCTTTTTTCTCAGCCCTCTCTCTCTCTCTCTCTCTCTCTTCCACTCTCTGTGCACAATCTCTCTGCCCCCCCCCCTCTAGACGCACCTGAGAGGTGAGGGCTTTTCGTCAGTGGATAGGGTGGAGATGGGATAAAAGAAGCCAATTAATAAAATTAAGATAATATCAAGGGGTGTGATGAGTGTGTGTGTTTTGGAGGAACAGACCCAACGGGGGGGGGGGGGGGTGGTTAGTGTGATGCCGCAGCACCCCCCCCAGCAAACGCGCATTGGGGAAACAGACCCAACTGGTCTGCACTTGGTCTAGTTGACTATAAATGTTAAGAAAGAACTGCGGATGCTGGAAAAATCGAAAGTGGACAAAAATGCTGGAGAAACTCAGCAGATGCTGTCTCACCCCCTGAGTTTCTCCAACATTTTTGTCTACCTTTCACTGACTATAAAAGTGTTTTGAGATAGAATGAAAGATAGGATATTAAAAAAAAAAAATCTGTAATTGATACGTCATTAGGTCATAAGTGATAGAGCAGAATTAGGCCATTTGGCCCATCTAGTCTAACCTGCCATGGCTGATCTATCTCTCCCTCCTAACCCCATTCTCCTGCCTTCTCCACATAACCCCTGACAACCCTGACAACAAATCTAAATTTGTTTCTGACATTACTCGCATACAATTCCTTATTTTGTCTGTAAAGGGAATAACATATGTTGCAGGAGCAACCATCCAATTGTTTTATTTCTGTACTTACATATTTAATTCAGAAAATGTAATTGCTTCCTTTTTAAAGTCTTCTTTAAAAACAAATTGTAACACAAATGTGATTCTATTGATCAGCTCTCAGCTTTGGGTACAGAACATTTTTAACACTCCAATTTTAAGATCACCATTAATTTAAATGGAACCAAAGTGCAAATCAAAAAACTATGAAGTTTTTGACATGATATTGGGCAAATGTACCTTCTTCCATGAAAACTCAAGTTTAGCTCTGGAATAGATTTTTCCGGTGCATTTCTTTAACCTAAAAAACAGTCCTACATTGCATATAAATAATGTGATGACATTATATACAGTAAATTTGCATTGATTTTTTTTCTTTTCATTTATACCCTTTATAGATTTTAAGCCAGGAATTGAACCCAGTAAGTGAGTAAAACCAGAGGTGCCCACTAACCTTTAGCCCCCATTTGTTTGTATCACATTGGCCATATTTACATGCAATCGATTTGCTTGCCTTCTTTGTTACCAGAACAAATCTGGTCAATAAATTTGAAGAATCAATCTTATAAAGCATTTTCATGGAGCCAATGTTTTCTGGACTGGTCGAGTGTCATCAAAAGATTTGTTTCAGAGCTTATAGGATATTTAGAATGTCTGGAATTCCTTGACATCTGGGGCATATATAATGCCATGCAATCTGGTGACAAATATCCACCACAAAACTGTTGATTAGTTGAGTGGCAAGTTTTTGTGATTTGTTGAGGACATGCAAAAGGCAAATGACATGTTTAATAACTAGTTTATCGACCGATCTTTTGAACTTGTCAACAAACTCCCTGTCTTGTTGATTAAGTAGTGATAAATCCACTCTCAACTATTGCATCTCACCTCCAGCGTTAAACTTTTTATGTTGCAACCTTTCTTGTCTTTCTCTATTTTATCAACACTGACATGACTGCTTTCTGCACGGAGCATTCCTTTCTTGTCCCTGCTCTGCCATTTCTTTCTCATCTTGTAGTCTCATTTTGTTTGAACCAAGACATGTTGAAATATCTCTGTATCAATCTCCACCTTCTTCACGTGTTAAAACGGAGTGATTTCTCCTCTTATCAAAGACCTTGAAGCTTGGATGTTATCTAAAATAATAACAATTCAAATTTGAATGTATTATAAAACAATGCCATTAGAAACATAGAAACATAGAAAATAAGTGCAGGAGTAGGCCATTCGGCCCTTCGAGCCAGCACCGCCATTCAATATGATCATGGCTGATCATGCAAAATCAGTACCCTGTTCCTGCTTTTCCACCATATCCCTTGATTCCGTTAGTCCTAAGAGCTATATCTAACTCTATTAACTCTGTTATTTCATTAACCGAACAACAACATTTTGTTATTAACTATTTTCTGTTTCTGGAGTTTCTTTGCCTTCCATCCTGTTCCTCTCCCCCCCCGCCCCCCCCAAGCTGGTTTATCAATTTATAAAACAGAGGCATTCACAAAAATCACATATGCGAGAAATTCAGTTAACAGTAAACAACTGAATGAATATAAAGACATTGAAGTAATCTGTGGTTTGACGTGCAAGGACTCAGGAATACAAAAACTGGTGGATTCAATCAGATAAATAGAACGCCGTCAGATCTGAACTGTCCTTGAAATACTGTTGTACACAGAACAAGCTGATTGAGCCCATACCAAAACATATTGACATGAAAGTTCCCCGAATCCAGCAATTCCACCCACTATTATCTCCAATGCCACTCTAAGGCCTCACTAGGAGGGCAAAATTATGTGTCTGGGGACAGGTGACCACGTGCATTTTATTGCACCCATCTGCCATGTTCCAGTAGAGGTTGTGCTGACCTCCCATTTGAAAACAGAGAGGTATGGCATCAGGGCTTCCTTTCTTGAACACATGCACTACTAAATGTTTTTCAAGGAAGTAATCCAGGTTGCATTTATAATATTTTCAGTAGCTGAGCTAGCTTGTCATATGTTTTTATTGTACTGGCTGCTCCTACAAATTACAGTATGAAGAAGGGTCCTGACTTGAAACATCACCTATCCATGTCCTGCATAGATGCTGTCTGATCCACTGTGTTACTCTTGCGTTTTTGTGTTCTACGCAAGATTCCACTATCTGCAGTTCCTTGGGTCTCCTTGTTACAACTGTACAAGCCGTTGGTGAGACTATACCTGGACTATTCTGTGCAGTTCAGGGCATCGGCTGGAAAGGGTGCAGAGAAGATTCATGAGGATTTACCTGGAATTGAAGGGCCTAAGTTATAAGGAGAGGCTGGACAGGCTGGGGCTGATTACACTGGAGTATGCGTAGTTGAGGAGTAATCTTACGTAAAATCATGAAGAACGTCGATAAGGTGGATTGTCACTACCTTCTTTCCAGGGTATGAGAGTCTTAAACCAGAAAGCATAGGCTTAAGGTGAGAAGATAAAGATTTATATAGGGACATGAGGTTCAATTTCAAACAGCGGTTAATAGGCATATGGAACAAGCTACCAGAGAAAGCCTTGGAGTTGGGTCCAATACAAAGTTTAAGAGATATTTAGGCAGGTACTTGGATAGGAAAGGTTTTGAGGGATGTGGAACAAATGCAGACAAATGGAACTAGCTCATATTATTTTTGCTCGGCATGGATGAGTTGGACCGAAGGGCCTGTTTCTGTGCTGCGTAACTCCGTGAACTGCTCCAGGTCCACAGTGATCTCCATCCACCTGGTCGTGTAAAAGGAGGGTGAAATTGGCAGACTTTAGAAGGTAATCAAGAAATAGAATGAGGGGACCAAACACAATCAACGTCACATGGTTTTTAAGGAAGTTTTACTGGTCTCTTTCTGAGTAATTCTGAGGTCCTTCAAGGCTACAATGTGGTGATATTAATTATGAAAAAATACCACCGTTGATATCAGGGTTGACACGTAACTCATGTGGTGTTTTTCTGAACAGTCTACACATGTAACTGTTGTTAGATGATTTATTATGTTTAGATCATTTGGCGTGCCTCGATCAATACAGCTGAATATATGATCTACACATGCTGTGTCAATTTGACATTCACATTCCTCTTCTTTTATCTCCACTTTTGCTACTCGTCATGGGCACGTCTTATTTCATAATACCATTCTTCATTGTGCTGTTCAGGTAAATGAGTTCTAGTCATTCCTACCTTCCCTGTGTTTACTCTCCTTTAAGCTCTGTTTGTCAGAAGGGCTTTACTATGCGTTATTGCTAAACCATTTTCTCTCTCCCCAAGGTGAGACTCAAAAACCTCTTTTGACCTGTGGCTTCCATCTGGTAATGTTTTTGGATTAGCTGTCACAGAATGAAGTTATATTTTTTTTCCGGGAGCCAAATTTTGTTTCATTTTAATTTATAAAAACCTTGTATCTGAGCCTGTCAGCGAGACTGATACCATCAGTCAATCAGTCATCCAGTAGTGACAGAAGAATAGAAAGGCATATAGGCTGCATCAGTGACGGGCCCACCTTCATTCACTCTGTAATCAACTTGCGTTTAGTCTATTTTCACAACGGTGCCTTTTAAGAATCATTTCAATTGTTAGCCTTCTCCATTCTCCTGACATGATGTCATCAATTGCTATCAACAGAATTTAATTCCTGGAAAAAAAATCTGATATTTATCTAAAAAAACGACAAATCATTTTTTGTTGTTGGTTGGATGTAATAAGAATCCATAGAAATTATTAAAAATTGATGACAGACCAGGACTCCTGAAGAAGTTTGGAAGTTGCCATCAGATGCCTCTCCACCAGAGAATCACAGTGCCAAAAACCTTACATTTATCAGTGGCACATTATTCCAGATTTAAAATTGATTTATGGGAACATTTTGCGACATAAACAGATTTAGGGGACTTAAGGCACTGAATGTTGAAAGTGATTTACTTTACTCGTAAAGGAACCACTTGTAAACTTGCGATGAGTGGCAGACTTAACGTGGACTCAAAAACGAATGGCTCATTAGTGAAGAATCTTCCCGTTTTGTAATTTTTTGCACTTCGATACTGCTTGCATTGTGTACAGGATCACTCAGTCACTCAGCACCAGACATTCTGCACATATAATCTGGAAGTCGCAGACAACCCATTCATCAACAGGCAATATGCCTCGCGATCGGAGCAGTGCTCTAAAATCTGTGTCTAACAACCGCCTTTGGGACCTGCTTCAGATAGTCTATAGTACACAGCCTCCTAATGCAGCTTCAAACGTGAGGCATTAGTTTGTTGTTGAGATTGATGGGAATTGGCCACCATGGACAGGCAGGTGGTCTCCTTGGAGGTGGTCTTCAAGTGTACATTTTTGGTTGTGATTTTTTTTGTGGCTAGATCCACTTGTTTTACGTTTAACTCTTTGTTGTCCAGTTGGTCCAAAACTGAATGGGAACAATGGCAGTGTTAAACCGTCAAGAACATAAGCAATAAATCAATGAGATCTATCAGTCACATCACAGACTGAGGACTCTTCGGAGAATTTCACTGCTTTTAAGTGAGACACTATTTAATCAGAGAATCGCAAGACTTAAGGTTCAGCTGAATGGGCAATAAAATTGTCTCATTTCCAATTACTTGTCTTGTTTAGTGGTGCTTAAGAAATCTGACTTTCAAAAAAAAAAATCATTACATTTAAACAGAAATGGTGATTACTTATAAGTTTGGGTATAGCCGAGCTCTAAGTCTGGGACCCTTTGGCTTCCAGGCTTAGATCATTGATCCCACTTGACAGCTCTAAGGACCCTTTAATTGTAATCATTCCATGAGCTGTGGCATTAGCCTCCTTCCATTTGAATCTAGAGAGTCACATGGAAAAGAATAAGTGTCAAATATATCAATTTACAGTTTATATCAATGTTGACATCTATCAATATCAAATACATAACTGTCTAACCCACTAAGTATTAAGGGAGCAACAAGGAAATAAACAAATCTGTCCTGTGTTTGGTAAGCTGTTACTCTCACAGAATAATAGTGCTATATCTGCAGGATTTCAAAAATCTCCCACATATAAATGGAATATTTCTGGGCCAGGTTTTCAGTTTGAAAGTTGTTATAAAGTGAGCTGTCGTTTCAAAATAGCCAGTGATTTGTGACCAGCTGCCATTGGCTGTTCCTACTGGATTTGTTTGACAAATTGTTTAACTCACATTTTACATTTATGCTGCAATTTAGATGTTAAAAATAAGCACAGAACCAAAACTGCTAATTTTATACAGTAACTGAATGTCAACAAATTGTTCGCAGAAAGATTCTACTGGTGATAAAGCAGAAACATGCTTTGCCTATCTCTTATTTCCATTAATCCCCTGAAGTCTCCTCTTGGTCATTCTAACTTACAAATATTCCATCCAATATTCCATCCATTTCTTCCTGTTTTTCACTGCATAAATACTTCACTTTTTTGATAGTAATCAGGCATAGTGGACTGGATCACTTACCTATTTATTGCAGGAACCATCCATTGCTCACAGATTGATCTTCCTACTGAGCAGACTATTCCATGCAATACACAGTGTGAAGTCAAATACTGACACCAATGTGAAGTCTTGCACTACCACTGCCCCTCGAGCTCATGGTTGTGACATTCTCAGTAGTCCCTTCATGTTTCTAGACACAAGTAACTGAACCCCAACTGTGGTGTTAGCGGAATAATAACAATTAGGATGTGTATTGTTTTAAGAGTGTTGTTATAGCAGAGATGTTCGCTGGTTTGCTCCGTCATTTGATTTGAGCATAGTTTTACCATTCTGGATTCAGACGGAGTTAGTTTAGGGCAGCACAGTGGCAGCACAGTGGTGTAGCAATAGAGTTGCTGCTTTACAGCACCAGAGACCCGGGTTCGATCCTGACTACAGGTGCTGCCTGTATGGAGTTTGTACATTCTCCCTGTGACTGCGTGGGTTATCTTTGGGTGCTCCGGTTTCCTCCTATACTCCAAAGACGTGCAGGTTTGTGGGTTAATTGGCTTTGGTAAATGGTAAATTGTCCCTAGTGTGTAGGATAGTGCCAGTGTACGGCGATCACTGGTCGGCGCGGACTTGGTGGGCTGAAGGGCCCGTTTCTGTGCTGTATCTCTAAAGTCTAAAAGTCTAGTTTTAAGATGCACATGCATTTGAACTCTGAGTGATCAGAAATTATTGTAATTTAGTGTTTGTCAGGCTGAATTGTCCAAGTGTGAGCTGGGGTCCAGAGTGCAAGAGTGTGCATGGCCAATGTTGGTGGGCTAGGAGTGCAGCTGGGCCGGAGTTGCATTGCAAAACGCCAGAGCTCAGGAACGTGGGTAGGTTTGCGAACCCAGAATCAGTGTCCCGTCAGCTCCCTTCAAACTCACTGGGGTTTACTGGAGAGTCTACTGTATGTAACTATAATGTAACACGTTTGAAACAGTGAAATAAACCTGTTTGGGTATTATTAAGAATAATAACCAAAATTCTGGAAAACCTGCCGATCCTGCACTGTCAAGGGAGGCATAATGTTAAGCATGAGAATTACATGTTTAGAAAAAAAATGAATAATGTTGGAAAACAGTAAAGTTCTAGATATGGCTCAACTGGAAGTGCGGAAGAAGAATAGTGATGAAATTGATTGGCATTTGATTCACAAAGAGGAATTTAGGGCGGTACGGTGGCGCAGCGGTAGAGTTGCTGCCTTACAGTGCTTGCAGCACCGGAAACCTGGGTTCGATCCCAACTACGTGTGCTGTCTGTATGGAGTTTGCTTGTTCTTCCCGTGACCGCGTGGGTTTTCTCCGAGATCTTCGGTTTCCTCCCACACTCCAACGACATATAGGTTTGTAGGTAAAATGGCTTGGTATAAATTCTTCCTAGTGTGTGTAGGATAGTGTTAATGTGCGGGGATCGCTGGTCGGTGCAGACTTCGTGGGCCAAAGAGCCTATTTTCGCACTGTATCTCTAAACTAAACTAAAAGGAATATAATAGCATAGTTTCATTTCTTTGTGAAGGTTGGTGGAAGAGAAGCATTGACTGTGTTAACATCTTCAATGTGGATTGTGTATTATGCTTGTACTTGGTTGCAAAGCATTTTCTTCAGGCTTTTCCATGGGGAAGAGTTAAGGTCAGAAACATGGCGGTGGCTATTTTGAAAGAAGCTGTCGGTAATCAGGAAACCAAACAAATGATACATGAGAAAATGGTGGTTGATATTTTGAATCTATATATCTTTCTAGGCCACAACTAAAATACTTCTTGAACATTAAAGTGACCAGAAACAAATAGGTGGTGCTGCAAAATGTAATCAGTGATGGGTTGGTTACAGCAAGGGATATTTAGAAAGCCAATGTTAGAGAGGTTGAAGATTTCTGGAGGCCACACCTGGATCTGAAAACAAGATCTCAAGATGTTTTCATGAGTTAAATTTAGCTCTTAGGGCTCAGGAAAACAAGGGATATGTGGAAAAGGCCGAATGTGGTACTGATTTTGGATGATCAGCCATGATCATATTGAATGGCAGTGCTGGCTTGAAGGGCCGAATGGCCTACTCCTGTACATATTCTCTATGTTTTCTATGTGTCTATGAAAAATTCAAGTTGATGCTTTGTCTAACAAGATGACAATACAGGTTTCAGAAGATAGACATAAAGTGCTGGAGTAACTCAGTGGGTCAGGCAGCATCTCTGGAGAAAAGGAACAGGTGATGTTTCGGGTTGGAACCCTTCCTCAAACCCGAAATGTCACCAGTTTCTTTTCTCCAGAGATGCTGCCTGACCCACTGAGTTGCTCCAACACTTTGTGTCTATCCTTGGTATAAACCAGCATCTGCAGTTCCTTCCTAAACATATAGGTTTCTGAATTCAGGGATAATGGATGAAGGGGGCTTGATGGTGGATTAAGACTTTGTCAGGACTGCTTTGGATGATCTCAGATTTACAGAGGGTGAAATGTGAGAGATAGGACAGCAGTATATTGGTATAATGAAGACTAGACAATAGATTGGTGGATGAGGTCTTCAGCTGCAGGGGAGATGAGTCTTAATAAACGTGCAGGCAAGTTCTTCGAAGATTGTCTCAGGATCAGATATTACATTTACATCTACAAACAATTTGGTCATTCTTTGTCAGGTGGTAGAGAGAGGAAAGGCATTGGTGAATGGGAAACAAAATCTGTGGTGAAAACAGAGGATAGTGACAATGTGGCGATGGGGCCTCGGCAATGATGAAGCCTCGTGGGCAGCGACGATACCTCGCGGGTTGACCCATGGTCGACGGTTGATGAGAGCATGGAGGACCTCCGTGAGAGAGGGGGGAAGAACAATGGAGGACCCGGCGTGGGGGTACCATCTTGAGGGGGGGGGGCAAGAGAAGGACAATGGAAAATGGGGACCTGGCGTGGGGGGAACCGCTGTGGGGAGGGGGGAAAACAAAAGGTGGAGCCGGCATGCTTTGTAACTTTGTCAGCGCCGTAGGTGGCCGCTATTTGTATACATTGGGTATACAAGCAAATAATTTCACTGTGCCTTGTGACATGTGACAATAAAGTATTCCTATTGCTATGTTTCTTTCAACAGTTAAATAGTGATCAATGCTGGACATTTTGTTGGTTGTGTTAAGTTCATTATGTCCTTGTCATCTGTATGTTTTTTTCTATTTACGATCAAGTAAAAATAAAGCTATTAATTACATTAATGAGAATATTGAAAAAGAATGCCAGTTTGCTGATTAAAATACAACATATAAATAAATAATTTATCAAAATATGCCTCTTGCCTTGAAAGATAATCTGTCAGTTAAAATATCTATATTTATAGATTTGATTAGACAAGCAATAATAAAACCATCTGAATAAAATAGCAATCATATTCTTAGTTTAATTTTCAGCACCATTTATATTATTTTTGTAGAAGGCTTTTAAAGACAACACTGCCCCCACTTAGAAGTATGGGTTTCCTTTATTCAGTTGTTACTGCTAAATATGTGATAAGTATATACAGAGAATTAAACAGAGACTGAGGAATGTTCCCTTTCCATGAAAAATCCTATTAGCAGGATGCTCATTAATTGACATGTACCATGCTATTAAATGCAGTTTTATGAGTGGCAATTACACTGGGCAGGAGAAAGAATCTAAATGGTCCTCTTTTATTCAGGAATATTTCACCACAAACATCAGCTATACCCCCCCCCCCCCTCCCCCCCACCCATTCCAATAGCGTTCGACAAAAGAAATTGAAGATACTTATGACATTTTCAAAAATAGGATTGCGTGTAACAACATTTAGGGTTCATGCGTTTATTCTACCTGCATTCTGTAGTCTAGAAAATCACACTTGGAGACATTTAATCACATTGAATGCTACAATTTGCTATGTTTCAAAAGGCATTTTGTAAATTGTCCAGATTAGCAGCCAAAAGGTAAATACATTCAGAGACACATTCTGAATATCTTTAGGTTTTTCTCAAATTTAGGAGAGGAATGTACATTGATTTTAAACTTTCAAAATCATATGCACCACACCTGGCAGGTGTTCAATCATACAAATCTGATTTTTGTCCATAAAGAGTAAATAGAAATTCAGCAAAGAATGTTAACATAGATTCATTTAAATTCCCTGGTTTTCTTTTATTTAAAGGGTTAATTGCCACTTGAATCAAATCATTTCTATACTTCCTCAGCCTTTGATGCGTTTTATCACGAAGCATTTTTTTAATGGCTAACAATTATCTGGCATCAGAACATTAAAGAGAACCCAACCGGTCCTGTTTATATTCTCCGGCATTTCACTCCATAAATCAGCACCACCCTCCACATTCTGATTTTGGATCACCGAATGTAAATTTGTGACAAGGGTATCTACTGTATATATAATATTAATGGCGCTGAGAAGGATGCTTCTGAACTAGGAGAGCTTGCCAAATAAAGAGTGATCTGAGTAAAGCATCCTCCACAGCACACTCTACATCATTCTGGGGACAAATGTAACATCATTAGGCAAGAAACTTCACTATTCTGTAAAGAAACATCTAAGTTGGAGGTACTAATCAATCTCGTGATTTCAGGTTCATGCGGATACTGTCAGCTTCCCCAAACAAAATGAATTGCTGTTCAGAGCACAAACTAGTCTGCAAATAGTGTTCTTTACACTCGGAGGAAGATAAAAATCTACAAGACAATCCATTATCACTCTACTTGTGTGGTTTTGCTTCTTGCCTTTTATTTTGTTGTTATTGCCTTGAGCCATCTGTTTGCTAAGTTGTAAATCTTCATTGTTTAAAAACCAGAGAGCGTGTTGGAAATTTTAGACTGAATATCACATGAAAATCTAACCTATTTTTCATAAAGGAATGTTTAGCATACTTATTTAGGATAGGCTTTTCATTAACAAACCAAAAATGAACACAGACATTCATAAAATTGATTTCTATGTTCAGGGAAAAGAGCAAATTGGAAACTTGAAAGTACAGATTCTCATTAACAAATAAAGAACATTATTGTTCTCAGTCAGTTCAGAATTCTCTTAGTCAAGCTTGAAGCATTGAACAGCTGCATAAATTCATCTTATTAATTTTGTAAGTGTTTAAATGCGATTCATAAGATTGAAAAAAGTTGTCATTATTATATTTATTTTGACGTGTCGTACGATTAACTAAATATTCTTCTGAAGTGCAAGCGTTCTAAAGGTTAATTAATTATGTCACACTTCATGGCAATATTCATGGTGAGAAGACTTCTTTAGTCCTTGAGAGCCACTGTTATATTTGTATCTGGGAATACTCGATTTGTTCTGTCAGATAGATTTCATGGTATCTTCCAAAGTCACCATTCACGGGAAAAAATGGAAGAATTGATTGGCCTGTTTGTTATGTTAATGTCAAGAAGACAAAACCTACAACAATATTTAAATTAAAAATACTGTGTGTCAACTAGATATAGAAGAAAAGAATAGAGCAATATTACTAATTCTACAGGAGCTTATTGATAATCAATGGAAATGCAAGAGAAATTGAAAAGCTGTCTGCTTCTCAATTCCCATACAGTTTGTGAAACAATTTTAAAATAATGACTAATACAAAGAGATTCTGAAGCAGTCAATATGAACTATGTCTGAAGGACAAATAGTCATTCGGTAAACAGAGCTTGCTTAGCTTCTGCTGTTCCGACCTTATCAGTGGAGCACAAAAAACTACAGATCACTGTATGAAATCAAAGAGCAAAGACAGCAAAAAAAAAAAGATTTTGTGAAAGATGAAAGTTAATTAGATAAATGGGTCTTAGGGCAGTAGAGCTATTTTAAAAGGGCAAGTCATTAGTGAGAAAAATAGCTTTCACTGAAACTACTTAAGGAGTTGCTAGATTATGAACAAGGTTCAAAGACAAGTTCTGCAGCATTTAAAATATTTATCCAGTGCTGTTTGTAAATCAAAAGCTTCTCCTCCAGAAGAATATCAATAATAGATGATGTTAAAAGTGATACATGGAAAGATTTGATTTAACAAAATGTAGTTACCTCAGAAAGAATTTAAATATTTAAAGCCTACACTTAAGTAATGGTACATTTAAAATTACATTTGGGAATGTATTTACAGAAACAAGCTGTTAAATTGTTTTCTAGCTAATTTAGCATAGGGACCAGATCTTTAAAATATATTTAAGTGTCTTATGATGGTTCATGTGACTTTCTGAAGAACATTTAAGAACTGCGTTTATGCAAGTGAAAACTCATAAAATAAAACAAAATGAGAGTACTTTCAAAAATGAATTGAACAACAAAATGCAGGACAAAAAGAGCATTTCAATAACTTATCTTTGTTGGTGGCATACAATATTATGACCAGGATACTTTCAACTATGCAGGTTTATTGGCTAAAATGCAAAGCTGGTAACTAATAGTTCTGTTTCTGCCACTCTTGACCTCAGATTTAGAGTTCTCCTAAGACACCTCTGCTCGTGTTTTGTTTATCACAAGAGGACATGCGGACAGAGGACTAGGACTTGTTAGCCTGCCGTTTGCCAATCTGCTGAGACGGTTGTGATTAAAGTGGGACTCCCTCCTGTACTTCACAGATCACATAAATCACATTGATCATCCCAGAGAAAGGTAACATATTGCCTGGGAATCAACCGAAGAGGAATATCAATTTCACCATAGCAATACTGTCTTCCAAATCTCTCTCTCTTTTTTCATTGTGGTGCTAGGATGGGGAGGAGACAGTTATCTGATATGTGTTAAAGCTTCCCCATCTTGCCTGAAGGAATTATTTGGGGGTTTCCAAATCCTTTTGCTAAATTACGATGCGACTAGTTAATCAAAATAATAATGTGTGGGATGAATACCATTCTTATTTAATTTAGTGTATCTTAAAATATGTGAATCGTAATAATTTTATTTCAATCAAATATATTCTGAACATGCAAAACAGAATTTTCACTCTTGGTATAGACCATTAAATGTTTTTTCTTTGATTTTATTTATTGATTACAACTTGTTTTATACAGTCCAAGGAAAATAATATAAATAATGTATGTGGATTTGACAGTGTTTGGAATGATTTCTGCAGTTTGATTTACAGACGCCTTACTATCTTAGATATGTGTGAGCAATTCACTCAACCAGCATTGTTTCCAAAATGAGCATTGACATGCCGTGAATTAATATAGAAAGAAAGAGCTTGGAAAGTTGCAGATCAAACATTTTGAATATGAACAGTTTCAGTACTTTAGCACCTAATTCCATTGAATTTGCAATGCCACTTCGATGCTCTGTAGCTTAATTCAATTTAATAATTTTTAATTCAAATGATTGCATTAAAGCTTCGAGATAGATCTGACTAAATACTGAAAATATAAAAACTATAATTATCTATATATTTGCTCTTGCAATAGGTGAATATCCTGCAATCTATTTCCTGAATATTCTGAAAGAAGTATAGGTTTTTTAATTCTCTTTGAACTTTTGCCTAAGTTGCACATATTTTATTCTACCTTTCTGTTCACAAGCACATACTGTACATATTCTCTTGATTCATCTTATCTTTTTTCTGTCTCTTTCACACTGACCAATTTTGTCTCTGACAGTGCAATGTGTCACGTATTATACTGAGCAATGTGCTCCTTGACAATATAGCATTTAACCATCTATAATCTAATGAAAGTCTTTAACCACCTCAGCACTTTCTGCCCATTTCACACATTTCAATTTTATATGAACATATCATGCTCCCAGTGTCCTTTTCTGTACCTTTATCAATGTTAATGTTACAAATTATGGTTCGTATTAATAGCTGAGACCAAGCAGAAACTGCATCATTTTCTAACTGCTAACTTGGGATTTCCTGAGCCATTGTCATGTCACCTGAACCCAAACCAATTCCATTGTGATGATAATGGATTCAGTGTTGTTGCCTCAGAGGTCAGGGGGTCACAGTAAGCTCCTTAATGGACTGTGAAATAACTATAACTGCATTAACCTCCCAGAATCACATGGGCGGTAAACTTATGCCCAAGCATTTTCACTCTCAAAAAACTCTCCATTCATTTCAGTGGGGAATACAATTAGCTTAAAATATTTTTCTGAATGAAATTTAATAACAAATATGTCCGTTGACTGAGCTTTATTTGATATAGTAATATTCAAATTTAACTTATGCTGTAAAAATGTACAAATTAATACAAAACATTATGAAATATTGAATAAAATAAAATGAAGCTAATGGCTTAATTTTAAAACAAATCTGGGTTTTTTAGTAGAGTGTAAACACTCTGAGGCAAATATCGATGTCTTACTTTTAAATGGAATTTAATTTTTATGCTTGCTTTTATTTGAGAGGGACTATGTTATATGCACCCCAAATGTGTGTGGTGATTATACCGTGTGATTTACTCATGATTTGCAAACTTAGTACAGGCATGTACCAAGTTTATGCTTGTTTGTTGCCATGGTTTCAGCATGCAGTCAGCCATAATTGTGTTGCTGGTGGCTTTATGACTTTGTTGGGGCCCAATTTGGTGAGCAATCGGTAACAGTTCAAGGTAGCATGTGCTACTTATAGCTGGCTTTTGCATTTGTTGAAGAAAATGGTATTAGGAAGTTAACAGGTGGTGGAGGTCATTGTGACCATGATTATCACTGTCAAAAACTCATAGTACTGCATGGAAGTTATGTGCTACACATTACTAAATTTGCATTGCACATGATATTGAAGAGGTGTGTTGTTACTGCAAGAACATGGTCTAATGCGCTTGATGCATCACCTATAGAAAGTCATTGACCTCACATGAATAGTCAAGGTCAATGAATGCATCTTCAAATGCCATATCCCACCAGCTCCGCTATTCACCTTAGACTTAGCTCAACGCATCATCGTCCCTTCATTTATCCGCTAACAATCTGAAACAATCCAGACTTGGATTTACCATTCATTTGTCCTTGGACACGCTGGCACTCTTAAAAATGTTCACAGCCATATATCATAACATCCGCACACTGCCAACATGCAACCATGTTGGCAGTTCATCACCCACATTCTTTTACATAACGCAGGGCTGCCAACTCTCACGCATTGAGCGTGAGAATCACCCATTTCGCCAAATTCTCAAGCTCATCACAAATTTCTCACGCTCTGTCGTGAGAAATTCTGTGATCAACGAAAATGTCAAAACTTATATCAACTGCATGGGCTGCGGGTGTTGGAGAGCCGGGGCTGAGGGAGGGATGGAAGCAGAAGCAGCGGCGGGGGCAGATGCGGACGGGGAGCCGGGGCTGACAAGTGTTTGCCGGGCTGGCGAGTCGCTCGCTGCAGCTCCGGCCATGGAGCAGCCTCAGTGCAAGAGTCCTGGGCTGCCGGAGGCGTCGAAAGCGTTGCGCCGCTGCCGTGAGAGTCTCTGTGCCGAATTAGCCCTGGTGACCGGCATGGATCAGGCTGCGGCTCGGTGCATCCTGGAGGACAACCAGTGGCTGCTGGAAGTAAGTACGAAGCACTAAGTAGAAATGGTGGAAGATAGTGGCCTTCAATTGAGGGTGATTGGAGAAAGCATCCTGCTTGCCTGCTAGATTTTCACTTACTGTAACTGCAGGAAAATTGTTCCCAATGTCGGGGGAGTTCAGAACCAGGGGTCACAGTTTAAGAATAAAGGGTAGGCCAGTTAGGATTGAGATGAGGACAAACTTTCTTCACGCAGAGAGTTGTGAATCTGTGGAATTTTCTGCCACAGAAGGCAGTGGAGGCCAATTCACTGGATGTTTTCAAGAGAGAGTTACATTTAGCTCTTGGGGCTAGCGAAATCAAGGGTATGGGGAAAAAACAGGAAAGAGGTACTGATTTTAGATGAACAGCCATGATCATATTGAATGGCAGTGCTGGCTCGAAGGGCCAAATGGCCTATTCCTGCACCTATTTTCTATGTTTCTATGCTTGAGTATATGGTAATAAAACTCGACCACTTGATTTTGAAGCATTCATGCATGGTGGAGGTATAATCTAGTCATAGAGTGATACAGTGTGAAAACAGGCCCTTCAGCGCAACTTGCCCACACCCGCCAACATGTCCCAGCTACACTACCTGCTTTTGGTCCATATCCCTCCAAACCTGTCCGATCCTTGAATCAGTCTAACTGTTTCTTAAATGTTGGGATAGTCCCTGCCTCAACTACCTCCTCTGGCAGCTTGTTCCATACACCCACCACCCTTTGTGTGGAAAAAGTTACCCCTTAAAAAGTTACCTCTTAAAAATACTTCAAACAAAAAACATTGAAATCATGCCTCTACAATGCACTAAAACATGATTTTAGTGCAGCGAATTACAAAAAATCCCTACCGTGGGAGTAGGGACTCCCCCCTTATAGCGGCAGATTTTTATATCGTTCAAGAGATTATTCCCTCTAGCCACTAAGTTAGATTACATGATTAAGGAGAATGTCGTAATACGCATATGAGCTTTCCGTGAGACCTTCAGAGCTTCTTCACAGATAAATCTTCATAACAGTCTTTTGATTAATAGATTCTTTATTGTCGATGAAAAAAAATAAGGTATACATCCAACCTTCTTCCGACTCGTAAACTATAATCTTCATCGAAATCTAGCTTTTCGCTTTAAAGGTTAGAAAACTCCTCGTGTCTCCGTTACACTTCCCATGGTCAAAGGGTATGCCTTCCTCATGCAAGTCCAAAACTAAACTAAAAATTAAGCTTCTGCGCAAGAAACCTAGTTCCAAACACGGCCTAGAATACGTCATAAATCCCACCCACATAATAACGGGCAGTCTAAAATTTAAAGACACATGCCATAATTAATGACACACAAAACAAGCCAAATGGCCACTACATACCGGCCCCTAATTGTTCCGAGTATATAACGAGGCAATTATTAATAAAGATCAAAAAAGTAGCCATGAAGGCTTAACATATATCAAAAGCAAAAAGACAGGGAATTGAACCCCGGTCTCCCGCTTGACAGGCGGGGAAACTAATCACTATACTAACGAGGAAAATAGCATGCAGTATATATCCGCAATCAGAACGGGCAGCCTAAAATTTTAAGACACATGCCATAATTAAAGACACATAAAACAAGCCAAATGGCCACTACACCCGTTCCATACCCCCCCCCCCACTCGGTTGCTCCACTCCCTCGTCGGGTACCCCCAAGGCCAGTGATCAGTGATCGCTCAACCTCCCCACTTTCAAAAACGCTCTGTGGCCCCTGGTTCAGACAGAGAGCACTGCCAGATGTGAGCGTGGAACTAAAGCCAGTTGTCCGTGGTGTCTGGATCCCGATGCTCAGCGCTTCGTGTTTCAAAGTTGGCTAATGTTATTGATTTGTTATTAGCCTCATTTGTAATTAGTTGACAAAACCTTAATTTATTAATCCAGAATATCCAGGGGGATGGGATAAGTGTGATATTAAAATGACATGCAAGGTGTCAGGCTGTCTGACACAACATACAGCCCCGATAACCCATTATTTCCTTCAGTTAAATATTGGGAAGGTAGCACTATTGTCATTTGTCACTCAACTATTATGTTTGTTGACCTCACTGACTATTTCTAACCCCCCCCCCAAATTCCTTTGACAGGTTGAATAGAAATGTCCCCAATCTCATTGTTAATCAAACACATTATTAATTGAACACATAGATGAACATCCTCAAGGAGTGAAATCAAATGGAAACTGATTCAGATGTGATGTTTAAGAGCTTGTTCAAAGGAGGGGCATATTTTAAAGGAGTGACAGAGTTACTTGCATGGGAATATGTGAGGAGGTTAATATTTGTCTTTAGTTTTAGCTTGAACCAGGACATCTGAAGATTCAAAGTTTAATATAGTAATTGTGCTGATACTGACTCCAACCAACCACGTAATGAAAATCATTCATTCCGGAGGTTTTCTTTTTCTGATGCTATTTAAACTTCACTTGGATTTCAATCACTTCAATGTAAAAGTAATTGGGAATGGGGAGCATTGGAACAAAAATTTGCCCTTGATACATATTAACTGTAATATAATAATGTATGCATGTTGGTAGGTGCAATCAAAACAAAGATCTTTTTTTTTATCATTGTTGTGTTATGAATACCACAGAAAATATTATGTACTCTCAAGATCACATTTAATAGAATAATATTGCTTAAATATATAGTTATTGGACTTTGCATTTCAGAAAAGTCCCAGCTGAGAGGAAGACAGCAAAATACTGAAAATATTGGGGGTGAAAATGACTTCAGGACAGTTTGTTAGGAAAATGAAGGAAATGGTAACAGAATACTTATACAGCTGAGTGAGTATAATTTTATGGATGAGAAATTGTGTTCAACCAATTGATGACTTCCTTGACAAATTAACTAGCATGTTAGATGACAAGGAAGCCAATGGATGTAGCAAATTTTGTTATACAAAAATTGGTCTCTGAAGTGCCCCATAAAAGATTACCGCATTAGATATGCACCTGTGGACTTGAACGTAATAGGTTAAGTCCAGGGGGTCAGATATGGGGCTTTATGTGTGGGCCAGATATATTGTCAGTGCAGAGGGGCTAGGAGCAAGGCGAACTGTGCATCCAGAGTCAATGTCTGGAATAGTACTAGGTGTGCAGTCAAAGCTGGGACAATGGAAGTGTTCAGCACTGGGAACCTAAGCAGGTAAGCAGCTAAGATCAGGGTAGAATAGGGGGCCAGGTGTAAGGCTGAACTCAGGGTCAGGAATGAAAGAAGGTATGCAACTGAAGTCAGGGTCAGGAGTAGTACCAGGTGTGCAGTGAGACCAAGGTTGGTCAACATGGACCAAGTGTTTGATTATAATCTGATTTTCATACGTGAATATACTAAGATCATTCATGTGCTGCACCTGTTGATCAGAGCCTGGCTCTACTGTGGAATGTAATTAGGAATGTAATTTAGCCTAACCTTATTCATAGCTAATCCAATTAAAAGCATAAATATTGCATTCAAGTGTAAGTTAAAAGACTCACTACAGTATGCACCAGATTGCACAATTTCAAGCTGAAAAATGCAAAAGCTCTGCACCAACGGGAGGGGGGACATCACCCTCCCACATCCTCTCCCACTTCCCACACCCTCCCTCTTCTTGGTCGCTAGGCCACCTTGGGCTTGGTCTCTTGCAATTTCTCACTCCCAACTCTCACCCAATGTTGGCAGCCCTGCATAACATGATTCCCCCTTCTCTGCCTACAAGGGGTGGATAAGCAACTAACTGTCAGGCATCAGTCACACAAGCTCATGAAAAAAGGAGCACCCACCAAAATTAAACTGACAAATGACAACCAACATTGATACATTGTTTATAATATCACCATATAAAATTCAACCTCCCATTAACCCCATTCCTTTCAGACCCTTCCCTTATGATGAATGATTTTGGAAGATGTAACCATGCACCTCACTTACCCACTCCTACCTTTTGCTCTTTGGAGACACAACCTTTGGAGACACAATGTATTTATTCAGCTTACAATTTTAACATGTTGATGAAGCTATCATATTGCTGTGAACCTTCTGATTAATGCAAGAAAAAACATCTAGGATTGCTCCTTCTAAGAACTTCAAAGTTATTTTAGTGTCCAGCATAGGCAGTGAATGAAAGGAAGGCCAGAATGGAGTAGCCATCTTGGGGTGGCCATTTTGAGAAGGGCTTGAGTTGGTGAGCAGGGTGAGGCCAAGGTAGGTCCATTCCTTTCTTCTCAGTCTTTTTTTTTGTAATGACATGCAGTGCAGTGGTAGGTACCTCCTGTCTAGTTTAGTTTAGTTTAAAGATACAGCACCGAAACAGGCCATTCGGCCCACTGTATCCATGCCCACTGGCAATCCCCATACATTAGTGCTATCCTACACACACTAGAGATATTTTACAATTATACCAAGCCAATTAACCTACAAACCTGTACGTCCTTGGAGTGTGGGTAGAAACCAGAGCTCCCGAAGAAAACCCATGCAGGTCATGGGGAGAACATACAAACTCCATACAGACAGCACCCATAGTCAGGATTGAACCCTGGTCTCTGGCGCTGTAAGGCAGCAACTCTACTGTTGCACCACCGTGCCGCCCTGTGTCAAATGTGGAAAATTAAGGACAAGTCAGGTGACCCTGACAATTATATATAAAGAAAGTGTGTAATTCCTCACAGACCACACGTGCAGCAGCTAGACAAACTGAGGAGCATACAGGAGGCAGAGGGTGCAATTGATAGTAGTTTCAAGGAGCTGGTCGCACCACAGTTTCAGTCAGATAAATGGGTGACCACCAGAGAGTGCAGGAGTCTCCTGCGGTTATTTCCCTCTCAAACAAGTATACCACTTTGGAAACTGTTGAGGGGATAGATTCTCAGAGGAAACAGCAACAGCAGTCATATCACTGGCACCACGTCTGGCTCTGCTCAAAGCAAGGTGGGGCAAAAACTGGGCGAGCAATTGTGATAGGGGACTCTGTAGTCAACAGCACAGATCCAGATAGGTATTTCTGTGGCTGTGTGGGACTATGAAGAGGTGTTGGCTCCCTAGTGCCAGGGTCAAGAATGTCTTAGAGTGGGCACAGGACTTTCTGAAAGGGGAGGGTGAGCAGCCAGAGGTCATGTTCAAAGATTGCTAGGTTCTTGATTAGTAATGGCGTCAAAAATTGTTGGGAGAAAGCGGTTGAGGTTGAGAGAAAAAAAAAGATCAGCCATGGCAGAACAGACTCCACATCATAATCAATGGCCTGATTATGATCCTATATCTTATCGCCTTAGGGTGTTATGGTGGTCCATATTGGAACAACAACATAAGTAACAAGACAGATGAAGTGCTGCAAAGATAATTTGGGGAGCTAAGTAGTAAAGCAGGACCTCTAACATTGTAATCTCAGAATTACACTCCAGGTTGCATGGTAGCATGGTGAGGAACAGGAAGATGGTACGATTAAATATGTGGCTAAGGAACTGGTGCAGGGTTTTCAAGTATATGGATCATTGGGCACTCTTTCAGAGAAGGTGGGATCTGTACATGAGGGGCACATTGCATCTGCACTGGAGGAGCACCGATATTCTTGTAGGGAGATCTGCTAGTCCGACTCGAGTAGCACTAGTTGTGACAGATGAAGAAGTAGATCTTGATAGAAATGTTAATGTCCTTCAGTAGAGAGGACAGGCAGGGGCAAGTCAGGGAGCGAGGAAGGCCTGACAGACTAAGCTGCATTTATTTTAATTGAAGAAATTGAAGAAAGAGAGATGAACTCAGGGAATGGATTGGTGCGTTTGACTCTGGGATGTTATAGCAATAACGGAAATATGGCAGGGAGAAGGGCAGGACTGGCAGCTCAATGTTCCCAAGTACAAATGCTACTGGAGTGTTAGAGTTGCAGCTAAGAGAGAAGGGGGAGTTGTATTTTGATTGGGCAGGACATCATGGCAGTACTGAGAGAGGATATTCCTGAGGGATCGTGGATGTAATTTAGAAAGAAAAGGTGGATGGTCACTTTGTATAGGAAGGAACTACAGATGCTGGTTTAAACCAAAGATAGACACAAAATGCTGACTAACTCAGTGAGATAAGCAGCATCTCTGGAGAGAAGGAATGGGTGACGTTTCGGGTCAAGACCCTTCTTTACACAGGAAGAAGGGTCTGGAGATGGGTTCGACCAGAACTGTCACCCATTATTTCGCTCCAGAGATGCTGCCTGTCTCGCTGAGTTACTCCAGCATTTTGTGTCTATGGATGATCACTTTGATGGCCTCCTGAATAGTCAACGGGAATTAGAAGAGCAAATATCTAGGAAGATGGCAGATTGTTGCAAGAATAATAGGGTTTGAACAGTGTGAATTTTAATACCCGCATATTGACTGGGTCCACAAGTTAAAGTCCTAAATTGAGGCAAGGCCAATTTTGAAGGTAATATACAGAAACTCGCAAAGATTGATTTACAGGTAAAGGAATGTCTGGCTTTAAGGTACAGATGCAGATTAGTTTATTGGTATAAACGATTATACCAGGTTACAATTCAATTCCTTTTTTGCATAAAGCTTGTGGAGTAGACAGTATAGTTATTATCGATACATCAACGAATACAAAACAGCAGAATGTTGCAGCAGATTGTAGTGCAATCTGAAGTAGTGTGAACATTTTTACTCCAGTCTTCTTCTTCTTGCGTATGGCGTGCACAGCCTAAAGTTGTAGGACAACTTGTTCTATTTGATCTTATTTGATTGTGCACGCTGGGTTGATTGCATTCGTTGAAACAGGGCGGACCACGTGAAGGTTGCAATCTTCCACTCCTTACTAAAGTGTAATAGCTGAATGAGGTACACATAAGAATAAAACTGTGAAAATAGTGATTGGTTCAGGAGTCTGAAAGCAGTGGGAAAGAAGCTGTAGAAAGACACAAAAAGCTGGACTAATTCAGTGGGTCAGACAGCATCTCTGGAATAAAGGAATAGGTGATGTTTCGGGTCGAGACCCTTCTTCAGATCTGAAGCTGTTCTTATCTGCACATCTGGGTCTTTCATATGCTTATATCTTCTCCCAGATGATGGAAGAGAGAAGAAGAATTAGCCCGAGCAGAGCAGTTACCATACCTGGGCTAAGATGCATCCCATCAGAATACTTTCCATAGCGCATCTATAGTAGTTTGAGAGAATCCTCATGGACATGTTGAATCTTCTCAGACACCCAAGAAAGGAAATATTTGCTGTGCATTCTTGATCACCACATTGTGTGAAGGGAGCAGGTTAGGTTGCTGGTAATATGGATGCCCCAGAACTTGAAGCTGTCAATGATCTCGGCAGCGGCTCAGATGAGGGGACAGGGTTGTGGCCCCCACTGTCCTATCCTCAGGTCAACAACCAACTCTTTGCCTCATTGACATTAAGGCCTAGGTTGTTGTTCTGACACCAGGATACAAGGTTCCTGATCTCTTCCCTGTACTCCATCTTATCTTTGCTGTTGATCCAGCTGTCAACCTGGTATCATCAGATGGCTTACAGATCAAATTGCCCCATACTTGGCCATGGAATCATGGGTGTACAGAAAGTAAACCAGGGGGCTGAGCACAACCTTGAGGGGTACATGTGTTGAGGGTCAGTGTAGAAAAAATATTATCACCATTTCTAACCGCCTGATCTCTGCTGGTCAGGAAGTCCAGAAGCCTTGCAGGAATGAGCTTCATCAGTATTATGATCTGTCAGACAAGATAAAGAAAATCCTAAGAGATTCTGCAAGCATGTTAAGAGCTAAAGTACAACAAGGGAGTGAATAGGTCTCCTTAAGGACCAATGTGGGCATCTAAGTGTCGAGCCACAGAAGAAGGGCCAGGTGTGAATATAATATGTTTCATCTTAATATACTGACAAGCTCATGGAAGCAAAGGAATCGAGGAAAATTAGTAACGAAGGATTGGACCATATCTGAACTATAAACGAGAAGATGCTAAGAGTGTTAAAGAATATTAAGATGGATAAATCCTAAAGTTTGACCAAGTGTATCCTTCAACCAGGGCCGGCCTTAAGCCGATTGGACCGATTGCTCCCAATTGGGCCCTGCGCCTAAGGGGGGCCCCCGCGCTAGAGTTATCCAAAGCTCCGCTCTAGGATCTTTGGAGTAATTTACTCTCGGCTCGGGTAGATCTACCCCGGGTGGAGGGTGGAGAGAGAGTAGAGGGCTGGAGGAGGAAGAAAGGGGTAGACGGGGAGGGGTGTGTGAGGGAGAATGGAGAAGGGGGTCATTCCCTCACGGTCCCAGGGCAGCGCTCCTGCCCCTCCAGTCGCCGTGCTTCACACACACAGCCCTGGCTCCAACCCTCTCTCTCCCTGGGGAGACGCGGTGAACAATACAGGGAGGGCCGGGCCGGGGTTTGGAGCAACGTTTACAAACCTTGGCCTCAGCTCACATGCGTTCGCCCGGACCCCGGCATCTGCTCCCGCCGCCGGCCCTCTCCCTCCCTTCTCTCCTTCCCTTCCCTCCCTTCCCTTCTTCCCTCCCTCCCTTCTCTCCTTCCCTCCCTCTTTCCTCTCTCTCTTTTCCCTTCTCTCCTTCCCTCCCTCCCTTCTTTCTCTCCTTCCCTCCCTCCCATCTTTACTTCCCTCACTCCCTTCTCTCCTTCCTTCCTCTCTCCCTCCCTTCCCTCCTTCCCTCCCACACACATAACGCATGGACAACACACCCACACACCCACACACCTACACCCCCCCCGGTAAGGGTATTGAGTGCAGGAGTTGAAATGCCATGCTACAGCTGTATAAGACGTTGGTGAGACCACATTTGGAGTATTGTGTGCAGTTATTAGCGCTATAGGAAAGATGCTATTAAGCTGCAAAGGATGCAATAAAGCTTTACCAGCATGTTACAAGGATTGCAGGATTGAGTTATAAACAGAGACTGGATCGGCTAGGACCTTTTTCCCTAGAGCGTAGAAAGCTGAGGGTAACTTTCTTAAGCCACGTTTGTACTTGAATGTTCATGTCACTGAACCAGATTGAGAATCAAGCAGACAGTATGCTCTCTACCTTAGAACTGCAAATGTTGCATAGAATAGTTGGCGACAAACTGAATCGCCTCAAACTTCTGATGAAAGAGGAATTGATGAGCTTTCTTTGTGATTGCATCAAGATGCTTGGTTCAGGACAGGTCTTCAGAGTTAAGCATGGCCAGGAGCTTGAAGCTGTCAACTCTCTCTTCCACCACCCTGTTGAGGAAGACAGGTTTGTGGATCATCAGCTTTCCATTCCTGTAGTCAACGATCAGCTCCTTAGTCTTGGTAACATTGAGCACAGATTGTGCAGGAAGGAACTGCAGATGCTAGTTTACACTGAAGATTGACACAGAATGCAGGAGTAACTCAGCGGGTCAGGCAGCATCTCTGGAGAAAAGTAATAGGAGACATTTTGGGACGAGATCCTTCTTCAGAATGAGAGTCAGGGGAGAGGGAAACTAGAGGTATGAAAAGGAACAAAAAACAGATGAATGAAAGGTATGCAAAAGGACAAATCAAAGTTATCATCGCTGATTAGCAATGATTGATTGTTGTTCTGGCAGCTTTCAATCAATTTATCCATCTACCTCCTGTACTCTGATTCATTGGTACCCATTATTCGTCCAAAACCGGTGATATCGACGGCAAATTTAAAGATGGCTTTGGTGTTGTGACTGGCTACATATCCTGAGAATGACTTGTCAAGATAAAGTACTACTATGTATGTTTTCACAATGAGGCAAAACCTCCATTGGGGTTGAGAGCTTCTGCATGTAAATGATCGGGTAGAATGGAGATACTCCTTGACTTCTATTTCCTGCTGAATTGTATATATCCAAGCAAGGGATATTAATAATTGGAAAATGATCCCAACATTTTATAGCCAAATAGTAGTATAATGTTGCTCTGTTGCAGTCCAAAATTTGTTGCTCACCAATGATTGATTGTTGTTCTGGCAGTATTCAATCAGATTATCAATCTCGCTCGGCCCTCCCTGTAATGTACACCGATTCATCGGTACCCATTATTCGTCCAACACCGCTGATATCGACTGCAAATTTAAAGTCCAATGCAGCTAATTCCAACCTCAGAAAAGTATCTCCAGCGTAGCAGTGAATTTTTCAATTTCCCACATTAACCATCCATACGACCTTTCAGATTCAGATTGATGACTTAGTGCCAATTTGCTAATGGCTGAGCAATTTCATACTGATCATTCCCAATAGGAATCAGCTGGAAAGCATAAACATGATTGGTAGAAGACAGAGGGACTGTGTTTTAATATACTGACCTGTCAGAGGAGAGGAGTAGCAAGTGGAGGGAGGTGGAGTTGAAAGAGAGCCCCGAAACTCTCCATGTTGTAACCAACACATGGTGTTGGTTTATTAACTGGCAGCATAGTGGTAGAGTTGCTGCCTTACTGCACTGGAGACCCGGATTCGATCCTGATTACGGGTGTTATTTGTGCAAGTTTTGTATGTTCTCCCCGTGACCTGTGTGGGTTTTCTCCGAGTGCTCTGGTTTCCTCCCACAAGTTGTACAGATTTGTAGGTTAATCGGCTTTGTAAAATTGTAAATTGTCCCTAGTGTGTATAGGATAGTGTTGGTGTGCGGGGATCGCTGGTTGGTATGGACTCAGTGGAACGAAGGGCCTGTTTCCACGCTGTATCTATAAACTAAACAGTATGAACACAGGAGTCCACGTAATTCTGCAAAGACCGACAATTCCAAACAGAGACTCCTCTAGGCACTCAAACTAATGCATATCCCAGACCTCCACACATGCCATGAGACATGGTGAAAACGATTCACTGATCGATTTGAAGTTTGAGTCCTCAACTTGTTCAAACTCACTACAGACTGGAAATGAACTGCAGCTGTGGGAGTAACGCAAGCACTGAGTGAGGCAGCAGGTTGGAGTAAGCACGATCTGACCTGTTGGATCATCCATGCATTCAATTTTACCAAAGCAGATACAGCAGGGACTGATTGATCAATTAGTAGTCCACAGTCCATGTGCAGAAATCCAGAACATGTGTTGATAAACTTGAAGACATCGCCTACAAGACATGAAAAACTTTAGGTTACAACGGCAGGAAATGATGGAAAGGAGAGGCCAGTCAAGAGATCAAACCCATTCCTTCAACTGAATAGTTACACACAGCCCTCTTGTGTATAGATCCCCCACCCGCTTTAATCTCTTGAAAATCTGTTAACACTTTACTTCCATTGATAATAGGAATTGTAACATGTTGAACTATTCCTGCACTCCATTGTTTAGTCCTGGTTTGTTACCTATGTCTCCATTTTAAGTTTACCTTTACTCCCAAAACCTGTTGCTCCACACTGAACAGTTCCACAGTTGTGGAAGGAATGTTACAGAAGAATGGCGTAGATGCTACAGATGCATCCCACACAATGCTTTGTTCCCTTTTACGGGTGAACAAGGCACTGAATGATGATCATAACTTTAATCACCAGTTCAGACACCACGCTGCAGGGGCTGGTTTGACAAACATACCTGCCCGAGTGTAGGACAATCAATGAACTGTTTCGAGGTCAAAGTTAGCTAGTCGGAACCAGTATGGCTTACAGAAATGAAAGAGTCCAACACAATCAGAGTAAAAGGGTTAACTCAGCAAGGAGAGTGATACAACTGTACTGATAGGAAATCTGTCACTTTTACCCAGTCTGGGTTATATTGTTCACTATTGACAGTGACAGTGGAACACCAGTAAAGTACAGGTCCATAATGGCCATTACTCCTGACGAATTATACATAAGACGCAGACTAACAATAATCAGTAGATCGCTCCATTGGCTAATAAGTAAATTAACCTGCTAGTTACATTGTATTTGTGCAATGTGAAACCTTGTCCTAATCACCCACAAAACTGTGGCATAATTTAGCTATAAGACGGCCAATATAAAGCAGCAGGCAGGACTACTGACTCTTGTTAAAAATGAGTTGTAATGATCTTTGTCTGCAATCATTTTCCAGCTAAATGATCCTGCTAAAGGGGTATAGTGATCTTGTATGACAAGAGGCTTGTAATTCGAGGAGTGTGCATTGATGTGATCAATGACATGTTGATGTCATCGCCTCACCAACCTCATTTGCTGCTTAAAAAAAATAAAGATTGTTGCAAATTAATAGCAACATTCTAAAGAATGGAAAATGGGGCATTTGTGTCAGTGTGATATTATAAAAGGAACCAATGTAATATATGTTAGATGACAATTAATAAGCCTGAGAAACTTTCTGACATGCTGATACCACTCCTTTTACCGAGTTTGGAGAATTTAACTGCGTAGTGGTTGGTTTTGGAAATGCTGCCTGTGGCTTATCAAATATATGTAAGATTAATTTTGTACTGTCACTGAGTCATGAAGCATTGAAATAGTTGCTCCTTTGCTGGGCTTGAAACTGAGTGAATTAGCTCTGAGGACGCTTTGTCTAATTTGCCTTAACATTAATTTTGCAATATGCCATCAGTCATACAGAAAGGATTCACTTTTACACTTCCAATGTTTCAAGTGTTCAGTTAAAGGAATTTGGGCAGGCCAGTGAGGTGAAATGTTAACCTCAAGAAATCACTTGAATCCTTAGGGAAAAGGGTGGATCTAAAGCACATGGAGTGAAGGTGAAGGACTCAAGGCACTTCATTGTATTAAAGATAATTGGGCAGATTCATAAAAGTGCAAATTATTCCTAAATCCTGCACCTCTCTGATCAATCGTTAGAGATTCAAAGCTGTTGTGAATTGATGGCCCATGTTTATACATTTAGCAAGGTTACAGGCTGCTTCAATACCTGGCATTTATTTAATTTTTGGAATAAAAATCAACATTGCAGCAACATCAATACAAACACAATATGTTATGAGTAGAGCCAGGATTTTGCCATAAATGGCACATGCCTTTTCATGCCTTATTTGATGATTTCACCAGGATAATGTCTTTTTTACGATCGAGTGCCTTTTTTTGCCGTTTTGCTAAAGGGTCGTGTTATTTTCTCTAGTTGTACCGTGATTACAATGACGTTTTCTATGTTAACATGTTAATATCAATGTTATTATTAACGTGTTAACATAGTATAACTTACAAGAAAACTTCGAACCCGGGGCGAAACCGGGGGGGCACCACCGTCAGTCATTCATTCGTTTGTGCGCTGCCGGCTGGTTCAGTCTTCTCCAAGATCTATTTAAGAAAGAACTGCAGATGTTGGAAAAATCGAAGGTATCAAAAAATGCTGGAGAAACTCAACAGGTGAGGCAGCATCTATGGAGAGAAGGAATAGGCGACGTTTCGGGTTGAGACCCTTCTTCCGACTGATGTGGGGGGGTGGGAAAAAGAAAGGAAGAGGCAGAGACAGTAGGACTAGAAGGAGAGCTGGGAAGGGGGAGGAGGGAGAAGTCAAGGGCTATCTAAAATTAGAGAAGTCAATGTTGATACCGCTGGGGTGTAGACTACCCAAGCGAAATACCCAAGCTTGTCTCCACACTACATTTACTGCTGGCTCCAAGTCTGAGTTTGAGTGATCTGTGCAAGGCATTCATTGATGCTGGAATTCCACTGTGGAAATTGGAAAACAAATCTCTCAGAGGTCTTTTAGAGAAATACACAGAGGAACATATGCCAAGCCAGTCATCATTACGGAAAAATTATGTTGACAGCAACTTCAACATTGTTGTGCAGAAAATTAGAGATGAAGTTGCATGCAACAAAATATGGATCTCAATAGACGAGACAACCGATGATGTGGGGAGATATGTTGCCAATGTGGTAATCGTTACACTGGACGCAGGTTAACCATCAAAGGGGTATTTGTTGACATCAGAAGTATTGGAGAAGTCAAAAGGCTCAACTATTGCTCAGTTGTTTACATCTTCACTTGTTGTACTTTGGCCAGAAGGTATAAAACACGAGAATGTTCTTCTGTTTGTAACTTAAAAATTTTATTCCCCAAAATGTTGCATTTGACATGCTTAGCTCAAGGACTTCATAGCATTGTCAAGCACATATGTAGCTCATTTCCAAATGTCGATCGCCTAGTTTCCAATGTCAAGAAAATCTTCCTCAAAGCACCGTCACGTGTGCAGTTGTTCAAGGAAATGGCACCCGAGATTGCGCTACCTCCTCAGCCCATTTTGACTAGGTGGGGTTCATGGCTCTCTGCTGTACTCTACTATGCTACAAATTTTGAAAAGATAAAATAAATCGTCAACTGTTTTGTAGAAGAAGACTCTGCTGCAGTCAGGAGAGTCAGTGAAATCATGCAGAGAAAGTCCCTCCACCGCGATCTTGTGTTTATTGCTTCCAATTTTGCAATCTTCCCACAAGCTATCACTTCCCTTGAGAACCGTGGCGAAACATTAGTTAATAACTTGCAGGTTTTCAACAAAGTAACTGACGATATTCGTAAAGTTCCTGGCGATGTCGGTAAATACATACAAGGAAAATGTGAGAGTGATTTTAGCTAACAAACATCTTGAAGAAATACAAAACATAGCTAAAGTTCTCAAAGGTAGTTATAATATCAACATGAATATAGAGTCTGTAGCTTGTTTTGGGTATGCACCCGTGACCTCAGCTGAGATGGAAAGAAGATTTTCGCAACTGAAGCATATTCTATCTGACAGATGGCATAGTTTAACACCAGATATTTTGAAAAGAATGCTAGTAATTATGTGCAACCAGGCAACTTTGGTAATTTAATGTCGTATACCTTTATATTATCATTTAAAACCATATTTTGGTGTTGGAAATAAATGCCTTTATATGCCTTTTTTTGTCAAATAAATGCCTTTATTGTGCCTTTTTTGTAATTTTATTATGCCTTTTTGCCTGCCTATTTCAGTGTTTTTTAGTGCCTAAACATCCTGGCTAGTCATGAGATTTCTGTCTCACACCCTCCAAACAGGACGTGGAACTGAAGGCCTTGCGCTGCAGTGCCTAATTTGGAGCTGATATGATTCTGATGTTGAAAGCCGAGTTGAAGTCTGACGTTAAGGTCAGACTCATCAACTCATCAATAGCATAAATGAGATATTAGACTGATTGCTGACATGAGTCAAGTGTGAAATGTGTCCTAGTTGTGTCTCGTCTGACAGCGTAAGACAAATCAGATTGTCACACCAAAATCAGCACTTTTACCTCTGTGATGCCAAACAATACAGCCCTTGAATATATCTATTATCAATTTTCCATCACCCATGATCATTGGGTAATTAATGCTGTTACAATGGGGTTATAACATCATGTAATATCAGAAGAATGGTTTTAGTGCTCTATTGAGGTTGCAAAATTAATGTTGGCCTGATGTACAGGCATGGCAAGAAACAGCTTCCATCAGTCCATTTCAATGATGTTCCAATTGTCATGGCAACATTCAGCAAAGTAGCATGAATGTAACACCACATACCAGTGGCACTTCCATGAAAGTTATAGGTTTACTTCTCCCCTGCTATCGTCTATACATCTCTCTTTGTGTTTGCCAGCAGGTACACTCTCTATTGGTTGCATTATTCTGGCTCCAATTTCCTGAGTGATTAGTGCCAATTGAACCAAGCTGATGCTGACTGAAGCCATGTCTACAATTCTGCTAGGAGAAGATAGACACAAAATGGTGGAGTATCTCAGCAGGTCAGTTAGCATCTTTGGTGAAAAAGAATAGGTGACTTTTTGGGTCAGAACCTTTCTTCAGAATTCAGTTCCTCCAGTTTCCTCCCACGCTCCAAAGACGTACAGGTTTGTGGGTTAATTGTCTTTGGTAAAGATTGTAAATTGGACCTCGTGTATACGATAGTCCCAGTGTATGGGGATCGCTGGTTGGCGCGGACTCTGTGAGCCGGAGTGCCAATTTCTGCGCTGTATCTCTAAACTAAACTAAACTAATTATTTATCAGAAGTAGCAGGAATGTACACCACACCAATCTGTGGCCTCAATGCCTGACAGTTGCTTCACTCCACCATTACCACCATTACCATCATGTATAAATGGGAAATATGTATCCACTATCAGAAGAGGTGCAAACTGAGAATACCTTAAGGGGAGAGAGAACAATAAAAGTGGAAAATGCAGAAAAGGAGCAGCCACAAGCCACAACATAGAAGATAGAAAAGTACAGCACAGGAATAGGCCCTTCAGCCCATAACATCTGTTCTGTATACGATGCCAAGATAAACTAATCAGTGCATTCCAGGTGTTCAAGTTGTATTAAAACGAAGTCAGTCAACTTGAACTACATATTCTTTATTAAGTATATGCACAGAGGGAACACATTACAGGTGCTATCATCTCTGGACTCCAGGACTAACTAACAGGCTGATGGCTAAGGTGTCATTATATGCCAGCCACTATGCCCTCTAGTCTTTGATATTTCCCCCTTATCCTCTGATGCTGCAGAGAAAACAATCCAAGTTTGTAGTCATCTCCTGCAAAACCTCCTACAAATGGACAATATATATGATAAAATGATAATATTTCTCCTTTCTTTCCTAAAATATTTTTTTACGGATAAAGCAATTATGGGTGGCACAGTGGCATAGCGATAGAGTTGGTGCTTTACAGCGCCAGAGACCCAGGTTCGATCCTGACTATGGGCGCTGTCTGTACGGATATGGCACGTTCTCCCCGTGATCATGTGGGTTTCCCCGGGTGCTTCGGTTTGCTCCCACAGTGGCACAAGGGTAACACAATGGCGTAGCAGTAGAGTTGTTGCCTTACAGTGTCAGAGTCCCGGGTTCGATCCTGACTACGGGTGTTGTTTGCGGGTTCGATCCTGACTACGGGCGTGGGTTTTCTCCGGGTGCTCTGATTTCTTTCCACAATCCAAAGACATACAAGTTTGTAGGTTAATTGGCTTCGGTAAAGATTGTAAATTGTCCCTCATGTGTAGGATACTGCAAGTGTATGGTGATCGCTGGTTGGCATGGACTCGATGGGTCAAAGGGCCTGTTTCTGCGTTGTATCTCAAAACTAAATTAAATGAAAGTAATTGTTTGCATACTAAAAATGAATTTGAATCATTCAACTTTAAAAATAACATAACAGCAATGTTAAAACTATTTAGACTCGAATATTTGTTGGAACAGTAAAAATATTGCCTATGCTGTGGGGATCAATGCAGCACTAAACTATCCCACACTGACAGAGACCTGATAACTCAAACTGACAGGCTCACAAGTGAGTTATTAAGGATTTTATCTAACAAATTCAACACTCGAATGTCCCCATTGAGTACACTGTTTATACACAGCAAGTTTTCTGCAATAAAACATTACAAATGAATTGTTGAATTAATTATGTAAATATGGAGTCTGTGTTCAGTATTATTTCTATGACATATGTGAAAAAAAAACAATTTATCAGGAAGCCAGTACACCAGTGTGTTGTATAATTGTTGTTAATGAGTAAATGAGCAATTATAAGTTAAAAAATGATTGCAGATGCTTTTCAGAGCATAATCCCAAAACTGGGTGACATATGAGAGTTTTTCTAACGCAGTCTATTCAGGAGCATCTGGTTCAGTGGAATCGTAGCTTTGTGCTGGCAAATTAGTTGAGCAGAAATGTCAAATTACACATCATTTATGAATTTGAACTTTATTTGCATGAAAAATGCATCAGTATCTGATGTAATTTTATTTGGATCTCTTTATTTTTTCTCCTTTGTGGTTTCTCTGATTGTTGTTGGAAGTTTATAAGAATGCAATCATAGTCCATGCTCTCCATCATTGGCAGTGCACAGCTAGTGAATAGCAGCTGTTAAAATAACTTAAGGTGAAACTAAGTGTTTGTTTTATTCATTAAGTGCATCTGGAAATAATGAAAATTAGATAGTGCATTCTTTTGGCTTTGAAAATACCATAAAAAGAGTTGGAGAAATAGGAGTAATGCTTTAGTAGCTTAACCATAATTGACTGTGGATTCAAACTTTTATATAGCAAATATAAATTTACCTTCTTAACAAACAAGTATATCTTTACAAAGATGCCTTGAAAATAGTCAATCAGAAGCTGAGGAAAAAATGTTATTAAAGATTTGCACAAATCCAAATGTATTTGATCGGTATCACTCATATTTCCAATTATTTTTAAATTATCTTAAACCAGTATTTCTTTGCCTCTCTTTATTTTTCTTTATTTTCTGATTTTACGTGAATTTGTCCATGCTAATTCATTTTCTTTCTCCCAAGGCACTAGTTTTACTCCTTGAATAGCATTGGATAAATGCCACAGTTCACTGATCCGAACAAAACACTAACAATGGAAAGTTTATTTGAGGTGATACTCAGGTTCATGAACAACAATTTCCCTACAATCATCAGGTTCTTGAACCATCCTGCACAACCCTAATCTCACCACAGCAATGGAACACTACAGATCATCTCTTGCACAAATCATAGATTTGGTTCTTAATTGTGTTTTCGCATTAATGTCTTTATTTTTGCATTATGTTACTGTTTGCCATCTTGGATAATTTATGTATGGTTCATGCTTATGTGTCTTGACCGAGTCTATGTACCTGTGAGGCTGCTATAAGCAAGATTTTCAATGTTCCTGTATTTCACCGTACATGTGCACATGACAATAAATACCTGGCTTGAAATGCTTGACTAATGTAGAAACAAAGATTTGCAGATGCTGGTTTACACACAAGGATACAAAGTGCTGAAGTAACTCAGCAGGTCAGACAGCATCTCTGGAGAACATGGATAGGTGACATTTCTGGTTGAGACCCTTCTTCAGAACCTTCTTGACTAATGATTTGGTCTCGCTCCAGTGAGAACAAGCCCAATAAACATTCAAAGAAATTACATGCAGAGGTACCATCGAAGCAATTCACATTAGCAGATGTGATTTTGAAGGTGCTACTCCGATGGGATAATTGATGAAAAGATGGTCCAATATTCCAAATGTTTACCTGATACATTTTTCAAAATACATTACCTAAAGTATCTTATGGTGATGTATATCACTGGGCCTGCCTGCCTTGATATCCAGCACCATACTTCCCAAGGGCTTCCCTGCCTCCTGTACATATTGGGTCTATGATCTTACTGAGTCACTTGAGAAGCAGTGGTACATGTTGCAGTCTCAACTGTAGATATTCATGCATTCCTTTCAACTATCTTTCTAAAGTAAAGGTGTGTGACCAGACTAAATGATAGGACAACGTGAGTGGGGAAACACCTGTTCTCCAAAACCCGAGGCCCACCAGATTTTACCTTTCATGTCAGAACAGGCAAGAATCGGTCGTGTAGCATAGAGTTAAGCAGCATCGAAACAACCCCTTCGGTCCACCTTGTCTATTCTAAGAATGACTTTGTCCCTGACAGGTAGGAGACTATACTTGGTGGTGGTGATTGGGAATATGGAGTTGATCATGTTCACCACTGGATACACATAGAATTCATAAACTGGGAAGATGGGTAATGTTGGGCAGGTTTGTAGGATAGATAGGGAAGCCCATATGCAACCTTGCCAATCCTACAACTCACCTACTGTACACACCATTGGCAATTTGCAGTGGTCAATTAACCTATCAACGACTATTTTGGGGATCTGCGAGGAAACCGGAGCACCCCAAGGATACAGGAGGGTGTGCTAACTCCAGCAGACAACCGCGGAGGTCAGTCTTGAGCCAGGTTGGAGAGATTTGAGGCAGCAGCTCTACACTCTCTGTGCCATTGTGCTGCTCTAGTGTGGGCAGCACAACTAATGTTCCAAGCTTTTAATCTTGAGTAAAAAATGAAGTGCAGGAGGAACTCAGCAGGTCAAGTAGCATCTGTGGAGGGATAAGCTACATATACATTTGGTAAGACAGGGGTTGGCTGTGCATTGGAGGTCATGTCTCACAAATTCAATTAGGTTTCTTGAAGAAATACCCAAGAAGGTCGATGATACGAACTATAGCAAAGCCTATGATAAGGTTCATGGTGGCCTGCCTTGGAAGATTAGATCACATGGGATCCAGGGTGAGCTAGCCAATTGAATACTTACGTATCTTTATGGTAGCAAGTAAAGGGTGATATTACAATCTAGTTAAGTGGTGTGCCTCAGGAGTCATTGGTTTAGTTTTGTTTACAGCTATAGTATGGAAATAGGACTTTTGGCCTATTTGAATCCCTACTGACCATCGATCACCCTTTTGCACTAGTTCTATGTTATCCCACTTTCTCATTAGGGTCAATTTTACAAACCCCCGCATCTTTAGGATGTGGGAGGAAGCTGGTGCACCTGAAGGAATCTCATGCAGTCACACGAAGAAAGTGAAAACTCCACATAGACAGCACCTGAGATCATGATTGAACCAGGTGTCTGGCGCTGTGAGGCAGCAGCTCCACCAGCTGCAACACCATACTGTTACGTTCATTGTTATTCGTCATTTCTCTTAACATCTATTTGGATGAGGAAAAAACAAGGCATGGTCAGTGAAAGGCCTGTCTCACGAGTCTGCGGTCATTGGCGGCGAAACGGGAAGAATCTGCCGCCATAGACCGCGCACTCGTGAGAACGCACAATTCCGGGGCCGTGCGGCATTGTTCCCAACACCGCACGGTGCTAAAATAAAACCTACACTGTTCAAAAATATTTTCCTACCGCACAGCCTCCACCAGTGATGCACGAGTGCGGCACGGCCGTCGCCACAGCCGCCGCCAGTGTGGCTCGAGCGCCGTGCGTCGAACTTGCACCGTTACAGCCTCCGCCAGTGAGGCACGTGTGCGGCACGGCCGCTGGCACAGCCACCGCTACAGCGCCGCGATCAGGACGGCTGCCGCCACAGCCACCGCTCGTGAGTCACGTGCGGCGGGCCGACGTCATCGCAGTCGGCCCGCCCTTTTTTTTACTTACCGCAAGCACGTGGGACCAGCCGTATTTAAATCACTCGGCCCCCGCGCAGCATCAGTGCGGCGCTCCCGTGGCATAGGCTCGGCGCTCTCGCCGTTGCCGTGCGGTCCACTCTACAGGCGAAGCCGCGCTTCACCGCCGATGACCGCAACAACGTAAGACAGAGCCTTAAGTTTGCAGGTGACACTAAAATAGGTGGCATTGTAGACAGAGAAATGGTTATCAAGAATTAACACAGGATCTTGATCAATGGGTAAGTGGGCCGAGGAATGAGAGATGGAGTTTAATTTAATTAAGCAAGGAGTTGAATTTTGGGAAGTCAAAACCAGGGTAGGACTTTCACAGTGAACAGCTGGGACCTGGGGAATGGTGCAGAACAGAACAGCGGAGTAGAAGTACATAGTTCCTTAAGTGGTGTCACAGGTAGAAAGCATGGTGAGTAAATTGTTTGGTACGCTGGCTTTCATCGATCAGGACATTTATTATGGAATTTGGGATAATATGTTGCAGATGGAGAAGCCACACTTAAGGACTTGTCCCACTTTCCCGAGTCCTCTGCCGAGTTGAAAGGACCTTAAAAAAAAAATCAAGATTTTTGTGATCTACGAACTCCTCCTCCCGACTATCTTTTTACTCGTGGACTTTTTTGTCATGCTGGAAAAACCGTCCCGACTTACCTGATGCACCGAGTACCTACGGCTGGCATAACGAGCCGCTACAATATATCTACGGACTCCTACGGACTCGCTAAGGACATTCTCCGAGTTTGAATCAAGGGGAAAACTCGGGAGAATTCGTGAGTAACTCGGGAAAGTGGGACAGGCCCTTTAGTACTTTGTTCTTTCCTTGTCCAGAGAACTGGACAAGGAAAGAACTAGAAAAAAACCCAAGGAAACAAAGTCCAGAAACCCTTTGCACTTGTCAGAGATGAGGGCATCAGGTTAAAAGATCGGTAATGGGAAAAGGATCCAAAGGTTATCTTAACTCTAACAGATGATTCCAAAGTAGTGGAGATTTTCTCAGAGAAGAACAAGGTCTGACAGCACCTAAAATGCACCAATGATGGTTATAGCAACATTTCTAATGCTTCAAACTCATTCAGAAAAAGGCCAGTCACACAATAACCAAATGATTATAGCGATTGTTTTTACACAACATCTCTGCCTGGCTTTCATTGCAGCCTCACTTCACAATAACAACTTTGCTACAAATGATTAGTCCTGAAGTCTGTCTGAAATAGCTGCAGAAAAAGCCAAACATTCTGGAATGAAATGCCGCTGACAAGTCTGATTTGTACATTAATAATTCAAAAGGTTCTATTTTTACAATAGTGCCACTCTAATATTCATTGTATGGTTTCTGTCTGGATTTTTTTTTCCAAGGGTTACAATTTGCACGACTGTTTAATTTTTGTCATTATTTCTTTTTGTCAAAGACTACAGTTTTTTTTCAGTGTCATTTTCTGTAGGAGTTTTTAACTCTGTTGAATATTGACAGGAGTTGTTTTCTGTAAAACAAGAGGGAAGGACAAGTTAGTTGAATTAAATAAAAGACTTTAATGCAAAATAAAAATCTAGAAAAGGCAGTCTGTCACCTTCTCAAAAGGAAGGAGCATGTGGAACCAATATATAAAGTTGAATTGATTTAGTGCCCTAATAAGAGTAACTATATCCATACTATATTATGTACTATTAATATTAACAATAATTAGCAGGGAATCAATTAATGACAAAATTCTGACAGATGCAATGCACCAAATGGCTTAATTTGTTTGTTCTTATAGGAACACAAAGCTGTTTTGTTGTGTTTAGGAATTTTCATTAACTTTCATATCGCAGAAATTGAAGGCATGCCTCATCTGATTCTGTGCTACTTTTACTGAGTAGCATGTGACTTGCTGGAGGTGTTGCATTTCATAATGCTGATGGAGAGAGTTACACATGAATGAAGGATAAACAGCGATTAATTTCAGTCAATAAATAACGGTTTGCAGCCTCTCATCCAAGAGGAACAATCACTTTTCCATTTTTCCTGCCAAATGAGCTGATGAGGAAAACAGGGAGTTGACCACATAAATCAGTCTTAATTTCGCCTTCCCCATTAAAACCCAACCATTAAGACCATCCTCGGCTCATTTGATCCTTTCCTGTTTCATACTTCCAATTTTTGCAAAAGTGGGGGGAGTTCACTCATCATAAAATTTCACTTTGGCTGGCTTACCATTTGCATCCGAGTCAATAAATTGCAATTAGCATAAACAATTAAACTAGAGAGTGTGACGATTTCACTCCCTCAGAAGCACCATCAACCCCTGGCAGAGCTGAAGCTGGATATACACTACAATATGGAGATGATAATAAAGACTTTCATTAGACTTCTCTAAGAGAGGGCTCAGAGTTTCTGGAGAAGCCCTGATATAGCAACCCAAGATTAAGTTATAATGTACCATCTGGCAAAAACCTCTCCTCAGTAAATTTTCATTTTGCTGAAACTTCACTGCAAATAACTGGGGCAAATTGAATAATATTGGTGTTCTTTGTGTGTGACCAAGCAGAAGTGGCAAATTAATTGTCATGATAATTGTATGCAAATAATACTACAGCACAGATTTCAAACCACATGGTGCACTTCAGCTGAAAATGGCTACAGCATCTAAGGAGGGGAAGAAACAGCTGGTTAAACTGGGGCAAAATAAGTTGAATCTCCTCATCAATTAGATTCCAAACTATTGGAGTCAGCTTTCATATTATAGTCAGATTTATTGGACATCAGTGTCAAATCCAATATGATCTCCCAAGTGAAAAGCTCAGAATATGTGATGAAACATTTGGGATGTTATTAAGCACTGCACAACAATATGATGCTCAATATGAGTCTCGCTGACCTTTCATGATGTAAAAGCTAACTTCATTGGATATATCCATGTACCTCCAAGAATCTCTGTACTTCCATTGTTGGACTTCTGAGATTACTAATAAGTGTCTTATTAGGAAATTCTAAGTTATGTAATGTTTAACTTTGCATTGTGATCATCAAGCAACAGTATTGTGAATCGTATGAGTCTTTCACTTAGATTGACCAAACCGTATTGTGAATCATAAGAGTCTTTCACTCGGATTTCAAAACTCAAAATTGAATTTTCATTCATAGCATCCAATAATTGCTGAAATTATATTGCTGAATCACTGAAAGTATTGCGTCTCTTCCATGATTGTCATCATGGTCGGCATGGACATAGTGAGCAGAAGGGCCTATTCCTGTGCTATCCCGTTCAATGTTCATGGAATCGATATTCATGGGTGCATTCAAAAGAGAGTTAGATAGAGCTCTTAGGGCTAGCGGAATCAAGGGGTATGGGGAGAAGCCAGGAAAGGGGTACTGATTGTGGATGATCAGCCATGATCACATTGAATGGCGGTGCTGGCTCGAAGGACCTATTTTCTATGTATCTATGTCTATGTATCTACGATATACTTGCGATAGGGGGAGTGGAATGAATGTTCACCATTTTGATTCCTGGGTTGCGTGGAAGTGAAGGGTTATCTTATCAGATGAGGTTAAAAAGATTAAGCCCATACTCTTTAGAATTTATAAGAATGAGAGACGATTTATTTGAAACGTACAAAATTCTGTCAAGACTAGACAGATTGGATGTTGGGAGAACATTTTACCTAGTTGAGGTGTTTTTTCCAACAGGTGGTAGAAAAAGGGACGTCGAAAAATGTCTTAACTCAGGCTACTGCAGAAGGCAGTAGATACCAAATCACTGAATGTTTTTATGAAGCAGATAGAACAAACTTTGTGGATGAAAAAGGCTTCAACTGGCATGGAGACAAAATGGGAACATGGTATTGAGATTGATAATCAGGATTGGGCTGAACATCCTTTACACCTACATCTATTTTATATGTTTCTGGTTAAGAATGGGATTCGTTCTTTCTGTTAAACAATTGTACCTCCACCTCTGTGGAATATTCCAAAAAATAATGAGAAACAGACCCAGGAGAAACAATGGTCTATAATTCTGCCAAAAAACTTTCAATATTGTTCAGATGGCATGTCAAGTTTATTGTCACATGTACAGGTATGGTGAGTCAGAAGTACAATGAAAATCTTGTTTGTTGTGGCAACACAAGAATCAAGCAGCAGCAGTTTCCTGAAACTGAACATTAGTGCTCCAGTTAATGCCCTTTCTTAACCTTGCACTGCTGAATACATGTACAACAGCCAAGAAGTTTCCTATACCAGTTCTATTTATGGTGATCATTAATTAATTACTAATTAACAGCTGATTGATTTCCACTGGCTTCTCTTGTAGTTGTGCAAGTATTTGATGCTTTGTAGAATTCTATAATGTCACAAAAGTTTGCAAGGAGTGATGTGCCAGGGACAAAATGACTTTGTTTTGACTTCAAGGATTCTGTGCAAACTAGTAGGTCCCAGACATTAATGTGACTTCCCTTTGGAGTACAGGATGATATGAAGCTGGAGGAGAGATTATTGTATGGCATGGATGAGTTGAAGGCCTGTTTCCCTATGATTCTATGTTACATTCTCTCACCATCAATCACCAAGTGCAAACTTTTGATCAGGAAAAGGACCATTTTACAAGTACTTGAGCTTAAGAATAACATAAAATTGTATGTAGGCATAGGATCCTTCCATACTGGAATTGGAGATATTTTGTGCATCTTCCAGTTTCACAAGCACTTTTGCACAAGCTGTTATAACCATATGAAGATAATTTAGTTTAGTTTACTTTCGAGATAGAGTACAGAAACAGGTTCTTCAGCCCACCGAATCCGCACCGACCAGCGATCACCCCATACACTAGCACTGTCCTACACACTTGGGACAATTTGCAGAAGCCAATTAACCTACAAACATGGATGTCTTTTGGAATGTGAAAGGAAACCAGAGCACCCGGAGAAACCGGGTGAGGCAATAGCTCTACCAGCTGCTCCACAGCGCCACTCAGGTGAACAATTGTATTTTGTTTTCCCAGGTTTGGCATGCTTTGATTTATACATTTGTTTTGGAATGGTAAGCTAGTATTGTTATCTTTATTTTTCTATTGTAGCCAAGCGAACATTCTGATGATCAGCAACAGAGGAAAGACAGGAAGAGCTCCTGGTTAGCTGGTGATGATGTCTAAGCCCTTAAAGGCAAGGCTGTGCCTAGCTGCTCAGTTAACTATAGTGCTCCTGCAGAGTGGTCCATCCAGTGGTACTTGCTATCTAATAACTCCCAGGTTATTTGTCTGCTGAGGTTCTATTGTTCCCTTCTCTACCCCACTTCACTAAAACAACTAAGAACCTCTATACCCTCATGTTCTCCTCTCGATCCATACTGGAAACCCTGCTACAATTTTTCCCAACACATCCCCCATTTTCCTGCAGTTTGTGTACGCCATTATTTAGGAGTAAGTAATAAGTGAGAACTGCATTGCCTCGGATTCAGTTGCTTATTAATTTGCAGTTATCCTTCTACATGAAGAATATTATAAAACAACCATGGAACCTTGCTGCATGTTCAGAAACCATTTTCCCATCATGCCTGAGCTCATTCTTTTAAAGAACTATTCAGTCATTTTTAATCCTTGAACTTCACCCTCTCCCCTTCCCCCAATAATTCCCTTTACCTTTCAAAGATACCAACCTTTTGAAAGTTACGATTAAATCTACATCTGGCACCCTATTAGATAGTGCATTCTAGATCATAACAACTTACAACATCTGGTTCTTCTTTCAATTAAACCTCAAATCTATTCCCTCTGTCCCCACTCATGTTAACCGTTTCAGTTATACGTAAGCTTTCTCTTATAGTGATAGCCTGAACATTATACAAAGAGAATTCTATATGGGAATCCTTCATCCTCGAATGACCATTTGTACCAATAGCTATAAGTATACTGTATGCTTTGTTCTTAACATTAACCCTAGCATAGTGCCTTTCATAAAATCTTTATTATTTATCGTCATGTTTATATTGGTAATAATTTCTTTATGTACCTGGGTTCTTGACAGTATAGTTAGTTCCACAGTGGTAGACATTTGACTCCAGACATTCTGTAGTGGATTATGCATTCAACTCCCCAGGGCTCAATGTTATGAATCTTAGTCAATGATAGTTTGGAATTAGTGTGTATGTCTCACCCTGATGGTACAGTGACAGGGTTCATGTCTTAACATTTAAAATGAACTGGCTAAGGATTCTGCTTTTTGGTCAAATATTTACACTTAAAGAGCTCTTACACCTTGCTGGGGAGAGTACAAGATATAGTGGATTACCAACCCAAAGATAAAATCAATATCATCAACTCATATATATGAGTGTGAGAACTGTACCTGACAACATTTCTACATTCCTGCCACCAAAATAAAACACACTTTATTTTTAGTGAGAAGTTCAGGTAATATGTACTTGAATTAAAGAACAAAATTCAAATAACTTAATCACTATATATGAATGTTTCTTAAACCAAGTTTATTAAGGTTCTTTGATGAGGCTGAATAATTATGATTGAAAAGTGATTTGTAAAGCATTTCTGAACTTGGCATTTATTACTCTTCATAATAAATCAGCAGCATCACGATAATATCAGTACTAGATTGAAAGGAAAGACTTCATGAATAACATTTTGCAAAGTGCAATTTAGAAAGCAATCAGGCCTAAATTCCTTGTTCGGGCAGCAGAGTTGGAGTTGCTGCCTTACAGCGCCAGAGTTCCGAGTACTATTCTGACTATGGGCGCTGTCTGTACGGAGTTTGAATGTTCTCCCAGTGATCGCATGGGTTTTCTCCGGATGCTGCAGTTTCCTCCCACACTCCAAAGATGTGCAGGTTGTAGGTTAATTGGCTTTTGTAAAATATAAATTGTGTCAGTGTGCGGGGTGATCGCTGGTTGACGCAGACTCGGTGGGCTGAAGGGCATGTTTCCACACTGTATCTCTAAAGTTTAAAGTCCACAAATCAAGTTGTTCATAGCCAAAATGGAGAGGCCTAATAAAATTCACCAGAAGATTGCCTGGGATGGAGAATTTTTGTTACCTGGATAGGCTTGATTTGTTTCCCTTGGAGCGGGGGTGGATGAGAGGGCCTCTGAGGAGAATTATGAAGGGTATGGAGAAGATGAAGGGTAAGGACATACATAGTGTAGATCATAGGAAACTTTCCCCATTGCAGAGGTGTCTAACACCAGAGAACATGGTTTTATTTAAGTAGTAGGAGGTTTGCAGGGGATCTGGGAGCTCTTTTTTGACCCAGAGGATGCTTACAAATCTGTAACCTACAGCTTGAACAGTTGGTGGAGGCAAAGGCTCTCATAACATTTAAGAACTGTCTATATGAGTATAGGTATATAGAAGGCAATGGGTTAAATGCTGGAAAATAAGATTAGTTTAGATATGTACTCGATGTTCAGCATTGAGATGTTGGGCCAAAGAACCTCATTCTGTGCCCTATGGCTGTATGACTATGATCCTCATATGATCATTTGATATCTCCCACACGTATAATATAAATCATTGAAATATGAAGATATTTTTCAATGCAATATTGTTTGATTTTTTATGATTTTTAATCATGTTTTCACTTGGGGATAAATATTGCAAATCCCTTCAAATGTATTATTTTTAAAGCACGCTGTGAAGTCCAAAATTATCATGATGCAGAGGTATCCAGTGTGGAGAAGGTGATTCAGGACAAGCAATTAGTTCACCAGGGAACTCGCAGGTAACAAATGAACCTCGTTCTTTCACAAAGAACAAAAAATACAAATAATAAATCAGTAATGCTTTGCAACATTTTCTGACGCAGGGAAATGTTATCGTAGGTTTAAAAATAGATTTTTTTTCTCTAATTCTCCCTCAACTCTAAAATTCTTCCAGTCCCCTTGCGGTCTGGCAGAATCAAGGTCTGAAACTTGCTCTTAGGCAAAAACAAGAACTTTGCAAGGATGACATTGTGTGAACATTGTATGCAAAGCTTAGGAATTGGAAATTTGAAAGATGTATAATTTATTATGCAGTTATAGTTAACAACAAGGAATGATAAATGTAATAATTCGTTATCCTGGGAAAGGGGGGAGAAATATCACAAAGTTCACGTGCTAGATTGCTAACTAGTTAATTAAAAAAAATATGTGCAGGAACACAAATGATTATCGAACGTATACCATGAAATAATTTCCAGCTATTCCTCTCGGAAAGTGATTGAGTGTGGATATCAGAAGTGGAGGGCATCAGGTTTGGATCTGAAACATTTAACAGTGAAATAGTCCACAACATATTGTGTCAAGAATCACTTGAAGAATGTACAAAAGGTCTGTTACAGAAAATTATTTCAAGGAGTGGGTGGTTTTCAGGAAAAATAGGCATAACAATAATGGGGGACAAAAAGATTAAACTCGCTGACAGAAAATTAGACATTAACAAAAAAAACAATAGCATTTTTGGCTCAAACATTAAACTTGAGATTTGATAAAAGTGTGTCTGTTCTATCGTTGGTGACATGCTGGCTCATTCCATTCAACGATAACTAATTCAACAAAAAAAAACAATTATAGAAGTGAGACCTGCACATCACCATTAAACAGAATGTTATTATTTCATATCACTATAATTCATTTATTAACGTCTGTTAGAGTAGGAGCTGTTATCGGTGAAATGTCTAATAGCGAGAGAAACAGGGCCACTTATTTAGCCTTTCCCTGAATAATTTAGCTCAATCTGCTTAACTTCAATCATCTTACCATTTGCACAGCAAAGGTACGGCGTGCCACCTGACACCAATGTAATGGTGATTTTATAACATTTGTTAACAATTTTGCTTATGAATTTGTCTGCCCCTATTAATCATCCTGTAACCACTGACACTGCAGAATCTTGATGCTTTGTCCAACAAAGCATGGACTAAGGACAGAAGAAGCCAAAAGCAGGGATGTGAAATTGAGAACTGCAAGCTTTTATTAACACCAGAGACCCATTAGAGTGCTCTGTTCACCTTCAATGGAGCAATAAATGAAGAGCGCTTTCGAGGAGAGGACTCCTACTGTCAGTGCTTTGGTAATGCACAGCCAAACTGTAGTCATGTTGTAATGCTTGTAAGAAACAGATGTTCTTTCCCTGACAAATCTCCTTTCTTGATTTATTATTCATTTGCTCAAATCACAATGGAAAGTCTTCAGACCATTAATTAAATTCCAAGCAAAATAAAATTCCAGAGAACTCATTACCAGTAAATGACTTTGACACATCATCAAATTTGAAGGTAAAATCAGCGACTTTAAGAAGTTAAGGTGGAGTACTACAGGACCTGTTCTGCAACATCTGCAAAATGATAAAGATATAGGTATTTTCGGGGCTGTTTTTGCAATTTAAAGTAGCAGAGCGACATTATATTTTATGTGTTTCTGCCTTCTCTGGAGATTATGATACATTGAATAATATTAATGCAATTATGTGGCAATACAATTGAAAATGCCATCCAGTAAGCTTTTCCGAGTTCGCACAAAACTGAATCACAGTAAAAATTAAATGCTACAGTGCTTGTTCATATTGTTTGAAATAAAAATATTAGACACATTTGTATTCATTTTACACATAATATGTGATTTTACATATTCTATTTGACATATTCTAACAGAGAATGTGATGCTATAGCTCTGACACGGTGGTAAAATATATATAAAAAATAAACAATTAATGGAAGTGATAATTATGAAGTGACTCCATTTATACCTCGGCAAGGCCAGCAGCATAATCGAGGGTGAATCACACCCTGGCCATTCCCATTTCCCACCTCTCTCATCGGGCAAAAGGTATAGAAGTGTGAAAACACACACCACCAGATTCAGGGACAGTTTCTTCCCAGCTGCTAACAGGAAACTGAACCATCCTACCACAACTAGAGAGCTGTCCTGAATTATTATCTACCTCATTTGAGACCCTCGGACTATCTTTGATCAAACTTTACTGGCTTTTTTCTAGCACTATATATTATTCACTTTATTCCCTTTATCATGTATCTGTACACTGTGAATGGCTCGATTGTAAATATGTATAGTCTTTCCACTGACTGGTTAGCACACAACAAAAGCTTTTCACTGTACTTCGGTACATGTAACAATAGATCAAATAAACTAAGCTAAGCTAAGCTGAACTAAACTAAACTAAACCAAACTAAACTATTATGGACTCTGGTTGGAGGTGGTGAGTAAATGTCTGTTTGGCAAAAGCTACCTAAGGCCAAGGAGCAACTGCTGTGGCAGCAAACAAATATTCTCCTCAAGTAAAGCTAGCCAAACCTATGCTAAAACAAAATCAATGTAACAACTGGGGTGAAAAAATTAGATGATGTTAATTGGGGGTTTATATATTCAGAGTTGTAAAGGGACCTGGGAGTGCTGGTGCAGGATTCCCAAAAAGTTAATTTGCAAGTGGATTCGGTAGTAAGGAAGGCAAATGCAACGTTAGCATTTATTTTGAGAGGACTAGAATATAGAAACAGGGATGTGAAGCTGAGGCTTTATAAGGCATTATGACAGCATTTAGAGAATTGTGAGCAGTTTTGGGCCCCATATCTGAGGAAGGGTTGAGGAAGGATGTGCTGGCGCTGGAGAGGGTCCAGAGGAAGTTTTTGAGAATGATCCCAGAGATGATTGGGTTAACATACCTGTATGATGAGCCTTTGATAGTGTGGGGGGGGAAGGGACCTCATTGAAACTTACTGAATAGTGATAAGCCTGGATAGAGTGGATGTGGAGAGGATGTTTCCACCAATGGGTGTCAAGGACCAGAAGGCAGAGTCTCAGAATAAAATGACGTACCTTTAGAAAAGAGATGAGGAGGAATTTATTTCCATTGCTGGGTGGTGAATCTGTGGAATTCATTGACACAGAAAGCTGTGGAGGCTGTCATTGGATATTTTTAAGGTGGAGATTGACAGATTCTTGATAAGTAAGGAAGGCAGTAGAATGGGGTTGAGAGGGAATGATCGATCAGCGTGATTGACTGGCAGAGTAGACTTGATGGGCCAAATGGCCAAATTGTGTTCCTATAACATGAACATATGAATTTATGAATATTAAATAACAGATGCATTTGATAAGGTCCCACTTAGGAGAGCATTTGATAAGGTCCCACATAGGAGATTAGTGGGCAAAATTAGGGCACATGGTATTGGGGGTAGGGTGCTGACATGGATAGAAAATGGTTGGCAGACAGGAAACAAACAGTAGGGATTAACGGGTCCCTTTCAGAATGGCAGGCAGCGACTAGTGGGGTACTGCAAGGCTTGGTGCTGGGACCGCAGCTATTAACAATATATATTAATGATTTAGATGAAGGGATTATGTAAGTTTAGCAAATTTGTAGATGACACAAAGCTGGGTGGCAGTGTGAACTGTGAGGAGGATGCTATGAGAATGCAGGGTGACTTGGACAGGTTGGGTGTGGGCAGATGCATGGCAGATGCAGTTTAATGTGGATAAATGTGAGGTTATCCACTTTGATAGCAAAAACAGGAAGGCAGATGTATTATCTAAATGGTGTCAAGTTGGGAAAAAGGGAATCTGGGGGTGCTTATTCATCAGTCAATGAAAGTAAGCTTGCAGGTACAGCAGGCAGTGAAGAAAGCGAATGGCATGTTGGCCTTCATAACAAGAGGAATTGAGTATAGGAGCAATGAGGTCCTTCTGCAGTTGTACAGGGCCCTGGTGAGACCACACCTGGAGTATTGTGTGCAGTTTTGGTCTCCAAATTTGAGGAAGGACATTCTTACTATTGAGGGAGTGCAGCGTAGGTTCATAAGGTTAATTCCCAGGATGGCAGGACTGTCATTTCCTGAGAGAATGGAGCGGCTGGGCTTGTATACTCTGGGGTTTAGGATGAGAGGGTATCTTATTGAAACATATAAGATTAGTAAGGGTTTGGAGACGCTAGAGGCAGGAAACATGTTCCCGATGTTAGGGGTGTCCAGAACCAGGGGCTACTGTTTAAGAATAAGGGGTAAGCCATTTAGAACGGAGATGAGGAAACACTTTTTCACACAGAGAGTTGTGAATCTGTGGAATTCTCTTCCTCAGAGGGCAGTGGAGGCCGGTTCTCTGGATACTTTCAAGAGAGAGCCAGATAGGGCTCTTAAAGATAGCAGAATCAGGGGATATGGGGAGAAGGCAGGAACGGGGTACTGATTGGGGATGATCAGCCATGATTACATTGAATGACGGTGCTGGCTCAAAGGGCCGAATGGCCTACTCCTGCACCTATTGTCTATTGTCTATTGCATACAAAAATATAACTGCAACTGCTGGAAATCAGATAAAGTAGATAAAGAATATGCTGGAAATAGCAGGTTAGGCAGTATCTCTGAAGGAAGAAACAGAATTAACGTTTCACATTCCAATGAAAGCTAATAGACTCATCTGCCACAACAACAATAACATGTAATTCCTCTTTTCATGCTGCCCTTTTATAGAGGCATAGAGTCATGGGGCTAAATGGCAAGGAAACAGACTCTTCAGCCCAAATCAGCAATACCGACCAAGTTATCTCACCTAGTCCCACTTGCCTATGCCTGATCCATATCCCTTCTAATCTTCCCTGTATGATTACTTAGTATTCCTGTTCTTTAACATTCTGCTCCTATGTCTTATGGTCTTATAGAATGGGCAAAGACTCAGCAGATGGAATATAATGTGGAAACATATATTGTTTGGGTAGAAATAACAGGAAAATAATATATTTCTTAAAGTATATTTATTACAGTCTAAAGATGGGTCCAGCACTGAAACATCCTCCATCCATTCCCTCCACAGATGCTGCATGAGCCACTGAGTTCTTCCAACACTTAGTTTTTTGCTATTTCCTAAATGGTGAATGACTGCAAAGTGTAGTGCAGGTGCGACATGCAACTAGGCAAGTAAATGGTACATCGGTTTGTATTCCAAGAGGATTTCAGTACGAGAGTAAAGATATCCATCTGCAGTTACAGAAGACCTTGGTGAAATGGCACCTGTGATATTGTATACAGCTGTGATATCTCTACGTAATGAACACTACTCTTGTGGCACAGAGAAGGTTCACTACATTGACTGCTGGAGTGGTGGGGAGATTATAGTATAAAGAGAGATTAGGCAAACTGTTTCCAATCTCGAGAGTTTAGAAGAAAAAAAGCTGATTTCACTTTGGCATGCAAAATTCTCAATAGGTTTGATGAGGTAAGTACAGGGCTCTATTTCTAGAACCATTTCTCACAGATTATGTACATTTAACAACTAAAATGAGAAGAAATCACCTGGAGAATAATGTAGCTTTGGAACTGTCTTTGCAAGAGAGCTGTGCGGTTTGGCTTGTCACAGGCATATATGTATATATATATTTGCCTGTGAAGCAAGACTTTCATTGTTCTGTCGCTTTGAACAAATAAATATGTTATTCTAAGACATCCAGGCCATAATGTGCAATAAAAAGCATGTAGATTAACCTTATAGTGTAAAGTCTGTAGTAATTTGGTGCCAAGGTAGGGTGGTGATTAGCATGCAGGGTGGTTTAAGATCCTAATGGGGATGGGAAGACATTGTTCTGGAACCTGGAGTTAATGGTTCATTTGTTCATAAGTTAGGAACACAATTGGGCCGTTTGGCCCATCAAGTGTATTCTCATTCAATCATGCTAACCTATCGTTCCCCATTCACCTGCTTTCCTTACAAATCAAGAATCTGGCAATCTCTGCCTTAAAAATACCCAATGATGGCCTCCATAGCCTCCTGTGGCAATGAATTCCACAGATTCACCACACACCGATGAAAATAAATTCCTCCTCATGTCCTTTTTAAAGGTATGTCCTTTTATTCTGAGGCTCTGCCTTCTGGTCCTAGACTCTTCTTCATGATTGTAGCAGCGAGAATGGAGCATGGCAAGTGGTGGGCATCTTTGATGATTATCATGCCCAGCTGCTGGAAAAAATGCCGCCACACCCCAGCACCATAGTGTATTGTCTTTCTCATGTTCTTTTGTTATTGTTTAAACTGTTTGAATATTAGACTGTGAGTTGCTGTGACCAAAGGGACTTAACTAATCTGAAATCTTTTTAACGAACGCAGGAAAAATAGTGAAGCCATTGGATCCCTAGAACAGATCATAGACTGCCTGGGCTGTTATAATTATGTGTTCGGTATACTGGTCAGTTAACTATAATTTTATTATCCTTCATCTTCAGAGGTGCCACTTTATGTCAGTGGAAATTTTATCGGCAGAGTATAAAAGATGGTAAAAAACATCTGATCAGAGTACACCTATAGAATTCTTGCCTGCGTTATAAACTTGTCATTATTGCTGCACTTTCATAAGATGCAAGTTAACAGAACCTGTCAGAGCGCATATCAACTGACTCCTCATTCTAGATTTCAATACTGTTCTGTCAAATAAAATCTACTGAGATAATTATGATACGCATTTAATATATATTTTGTGCTAAATATTGCCCATACTATAGAATTAGACCAAGGGGTGGAACTCCAAAAGCAGATGATGATTCCTTGCACAACATCCTATTGCCTTGTACCCCTGCCTAAATTCATTGCCTGTGCTCTACCGTGTTGGTACTTAACTGGTCTAGATGTATTGGACATGGGTTTCTATCTGGACACCAGTGGCTTATTCCAAATAGCTGCAGAATCTCCAGTGAATGCTCAAAAAAATCCCTTGAGAAATTTGACAGCCAACAAAGCTCCAGCACTAGGGGACGGCACAGAGGCACAGCGGTAGACCTGTTGCCTTACAACGCCAGACACTGGGTTCAACCCTGACTATAGTTGCTGTCTGTACGGACTTGTACGTTCTCCATGTGACCACATGGGTTTTCGCTGGGTGCTCCGGTTTCCTCCCAAGCTCCGGTTTCCTCCCACACTCCAAAGGTGTACAGGTATGTAAGGTAATTGGCTTCAGTAAAATTATAAATTGTCCCTAGTGTGTAGGATAGTGTTGGTGTATGGTGTGATTGCTGATCGACGCAGACTTTGTGGGTTGAAGGGCCTGTTTATGCGCTGTATCTCTAAAGTCTAAAACCTAGCTCTGCCAGCTGTCAAGGATTAATAACCTTTAAATGTCTCTGGTATTCTGATATATTTAACAAGAACATTTGAAGTAAATTATTATTTTTTTAAGGTTTCTGGAAAGTCAAGTAATAACACTTTAAAATAATTCAAAACATTAAACTAAAACAATTATTTTATATAAAGGAACTTGCCTATGCCTTTTAATCTGTAGCTATACATTCCCCTTTGAAATCAACAGGGTCAAACCTGGCACAGAATCATTAGGTGATTCATCATCTGGGTTGAACCAAGTCAACTTTGATCCCAAGGGACTGCATAAAAAGCTATACAGCAAAAGTTGAACATTTACTCTTCACGGACAGAGAATGAATGCTGATAATAAAGGGTCTTTCCTTGAGTAAGTATAAGATTTTCCAGACTGACCACTGTCAATTTGGGGATGATTTTTATCTGACCTATATTGAGCAGTGGAGGCTATTGTTCACAATAGGTATAATAAAACAAACAGAGGTTCAGATAAAGTGTAGAAAGGAACTCCAGATGCTGGTATATATCGACGATAGACACTATCTCACTATCTTTTGTCAGATGTTCATTTTTCCAAATTATTTCAATGAATGCCTGCACTAACCCTCCCATTGCCCTCAATTTCTACTCCATTACCACCTTATCTCCAACCTTAAAGAAGCATTACTGATTCATCATGAAGGATGTGATGGGAGATCTGTTGGGGTGCTGAAATATTTCCACACTGCCATAGGTTTTCAACACTATGCAATCTAGCACAGTTATCTATATATGGTCTCTTGTTTGGAAAGGGATTGGAAGGCATGATCATTCATTTCACCACAACACTCACTATCCTGTCAGCATGTGGTTCATGCCAATGATTCTTAACTGCTTCTTATTTTATTGAAAGATGAATCAGCACTTATTTCACCTTAGCTTGGTTTAATAGTTCAAATATATAGCATGGAAACAGGCCAACCCACCAAGTTCACGCTGACCATAGATCACCTGTACACACTAGTTCTATGTTATCCCATTCTCTACAAATGAGGGGGCGATTCACAGAGGCCAATTAACCTACAAAACCTGCACATCTTTGGGATGTGGGAGGAAACTGGAGCATCTGGAGGAAACCCACGTGGTCACACAGGGAGAACGTGTAAACTCCACACATACAGCACCGAGGTAAGGATTGAACTAGTAGTGTCACTGTGTCACCCAGTTAACACGTTAGATGACTGCAGGGCATGCCAAGAACAGCATCGGGTACACCTGAATGACCTGCTGGCCCAGTGAAACTGCAATACAGGATTTCTTGCATGCTGATCAAGGAAAAGCAGCATGCAATAGACAGGGCCAAGCAACCTTCCATCCAATGGATCACATCCAGTATCTGCAGTTCTGCAAATAAATTTGGGAATGGTGGCGGACATTTATGCAGCTCACAGGAGGAGTAAGGTCCTTAATGGTGTCAGGGTCTAGCACATTGAGCACAAAAAGAAAAGCTGAAGCATTGCAACCATGTTCAGCCAGCAGTGCCAGCCAGACAATCCATCTCAACGCCTTCATGAGATCCCCACCAAAGAAGTCACTCTGGTTCACCAGGCAAGTGAATGCATTTTATGTGAAATGAGGAAATGACTGAAAGGACTGGAAACACCAAAGGCAGTAGAGTCAAACAAGATCCCAGTTGTAGTAATGAAGACCAGCATTCCTGAATTATCTATGCCTCTAACCAAGCCGCCCCAGGACACCTACAACACAGGCTTCAACCCGACCATGCGCAAAATCCACCAGGTATGGTCAGTAAGCAAGCACCATGACATAATGAATCCAGTTAGTTATTACCAAACCAGTCCATTCAAAATCATCAGCAAAGGATCTACCTCCTCATCTAGTACCACCTATTGCTTTCAAGCTTTTGCTTCACCTCTCCCTTGCACCCCTTTATAATGGCTATCTCCCCACCTCACTCTCAGTCCCATTGCAGGGTTCAAACCCAAAATGGTTCTATCTCTTTGCTTCCGCAAATGCTGCCTGATTCACTTGGATGTGCTAGCAGTTGGTTTTACATTCTAGATAACATCATCTGTTGTCTCGTGTGTCTCCATATCAAGAATATCATGAAATGCTCTCCACTTCCCCAGAGCAGTTCAGTAACCACAAATGTAAAGAAATTCAACACTGTTCAGGATAAAACAGCCCACTTGACTGGCCTCCATCAATCTCTTTAAACATTTATTCCACCACCAATTTTTAGTTTAGTTTAGAGATACAGCGCGGAAACAGGCCCTTCGGTCCACCAAGTCCGCACCAACCAGCGATCCCCACACATTAACACTATCCTACACACACTTGATACATACACCAAGCCAATTAACCTACAAACCTGTACATCTTTGGAGTGTGGGAGGAAACCGAAGATCTCGGAGAAAAGCCACGCAGTCACGGGGAGAACGTAAAAATTCCTTACAGACAGCACCCGGATCTCTGGTGCTGCAAGCGCTGTAAGTCAAATTCCAAAGTCTGCTTGTGTAAGGACCATTCAGAAGCATGATAACAGAGGGGAAGAAGCTGTTCCTGAGTTTGGTAGTGCACGTATTCAAGCTTCTGTACCTGCTGCCTGATGGGAGTGGGGAGTAGAAGTGGGACAAGTGTTCTGCCTGACCGAGGAGGGACAAGTCGTTGCATTGGGAATCTGGTGTGCATTATCTCCAAAGTGCATTGCAATTGCCCACTCCAAATAGTACCTCCAAATAGGCTCTGAATTATATAGAATGGGGGCATTTTTTTGGCTTTGCACTATTATTGTTTATTTATTTGTCTGTTTGTTATACTCCCTAACATTTATTTCAAGAGGACTAGAATTCATAAATAGGGATGTAATGCTGAGGCTCTACCAGGCGCTGGTCAGACCGTATTAGGAGTATTGTGAGCAGGTTTGCGCCCCATATCTGAGGAAGGATGTGCTGGCACTGGAGAGGATCCGGAGGAGGTTTATGAGAATGATCCCAGGAATGAGTGGGTTAACATATGATCAGCGTTTGACGGTACTGGGCCTCTACTCGCTGGAGTTTAGAAGGATGATTGAAACTTACCGAATAGTGAAAGGTCTGGATAGAGTGGATGTGGAGAGGATGTTTCCACTAGTGGGAGAGTCTACGACCAGAAGTCATAGCCTCAGAATGAAAGGACGTTCCTTTAGGAAGGAGATGATGAGGAATTTCTTTAATCAGAGGGTGATGAATCTGTGGAATTCACTGACACAGAATGTTGTGGAGGTCAAGTCAATTGACATTTTTAAGGTAGAAATAGAGAGATTCTTGATTAGTACGTGTATCTGGGGTTATGGGGAGAAGGCAGGAGAATGAGGTTAGGAGGGAGATCAGCCATGATTGAATCGCAGAGTAGAATTGATGGGCCGAATGGCCTAATTCTGCTCCTATCACTTATGAACTTAAATGCTAACCTTTCTTTGTTGTTTATAGTAATAGTAATAGTAATAGTAATTTTTATTGTCAATACAAATAATGTAACAAGTAGTTACACAGAGGATTGAAATTGCGTTTCTCCATACTCCAATGTGCAAGTAATATTTATAACACAGACAGACAGTGTACCAATAAAAATAGACAATGGACATATACATTATATAAAATATTCATTAATAAAAGGTGCAATATAGCATAATGTGCAAGTAGCATACTGCAGACATTGGGTTAAAGTTAATTTGGCAGTCAGTTGGTCTTTGTGTAATGTTCATGGAATTGTCTTGAGTGTGTTGAGTAGTCTGATGGCCTGAGGGAAAAAGGTGTTCTTGAATCTTGTGGTTTTGCTCCGCATGCTGCGGTAGCACTTGCTGGATGGTAGGAGGGTGAACAGTTTGTGTGCTGGGTGGGTGGTGTCTTTGATGATATTAGTTGCTCTCTTGCGACAGCGAGATGTGTATAAGTCTTGAATTGCTGGTTGGGGTGATCTAGTGATCTTCTCCGCTGTCCTCACCACTCTCTGTAGGGCCTTCTGGTCAGCAGCAGAGCAACTGCCATACCAGACTGAGAGACTGCTGGTAAGAATGCTCTCAATGGCACCCCTCGTGTTTATGATGAGTTTTACAGAGTACTATGTTTACATACCAGTTGTGCTGATGCAAGTAAGAATTTCATTGTTCTGTTTTGAGACAAGTGACAATAAAACACTCTTGAATCTTGACTCCTGACAGTATCTCCCAAAGCCACGGCCTTTCCCAAGAAGGACCAGGGCAGTGTGTGCATGGGAGCGCCACCACCTGAAGGTTCCCTCCAAACAGCACACCACAGCAACTTGGTAATATATTCCGTCTCCGTCATTACCGGGTCTAAACACTGTGGGATAACCTTCGCAGGAAGTGGTGAACTCTACTTCAAGAAAGTGATTCATCAGCACCATCTCAAGGGAAATTAGGGATCAGGCAATAAATTCTGGCTTCGTTGGCGATGGCAAAATCCCAAAAATAAACATTGGAAAAAAAAGTTGATCTCCTTTCAAGAAGGGTGGAAAATGAAGGGAGTTTAAATGTTTTAAGTAAGTTTGGTACTTGGGGGAATAAGGGGAAATGATTGTAAGAGCAAGGACCCAAGAACTGACTTGCTCAGGGTGGAATGGTGTGCAGCATAAAGAACAGGATATTTTGTGAGCAACCAAATTTTTTGATTGCCGTTCCGTTTGCAAATATTGTTTGCCTGAGCAATGAGAATGAGGGGCCAGTTTTTCCTGGTTTCCCTGGTGGTTTTTTCTCTGACGAGTGCATGGACTGCTGTTGAAAGAAAGCCTTCTCAAACCATTTGGCGTATAAGGGAACTGACCATATCTGCTGATAAAAAAAAGACACAAAGTGCTGGAGTAACTCAGCAGGTCAGGCAGCCTCTCTGGAGAACAAAGATAGGTGATGTTTCAAGGTGGGACCCCCCCCCCTCCCTGACCCGAAGGGTTCCAACCTAAAATGTTACCTTCCTATGTTTCCCACAGATGCTGCCTGACCTGCTGAGTTACTCCAGCACTTTGTGACTTTTTATGTCTAGCATTTCGTCTCATCCACCTCCCCCCCCCCCCACACACACACACATAATTGGGGTGATTTTGTTTTTAGCAGAGATCATTTAACCTACAGACAAACATGTCTTTGGGTGAGGAAGGAAACCAGAGCATCCACTGGCATCCTATGCAGTCACAGAGAGAACGCAGACTTCACACTGACAACAGCCGAGGTCTGTATCAAACCCAGGTCTCTGGCTCTGTGAGGCAGTCATTCTACCAGCTGCATCTCTGTGCCGCCCTCTTCTCCCTGCATTCGCATCAACTACCCTCAGATTTAATCATTCACCTCCACACGAAGAGCAATTAACAATGGTCTATTAATCTCCTATCTCACACACCTTTTGAGATGTTGATAGAAAGGACAGCACACAGGGAAATACATACAGTTAGAGGGAGAACATGTAAACCCCACACAGGCAGCATCCAAGGTCAGGGTTAAACCCTGGACACGAGCTGTGTGTGAACAGCGCTATTAGTCAATCGGTCACCTGGTTTACACAGGATGGATTCTGGTTTGGCGTGGGAAGCAAGGATGGAGAACTGCAGATGGTACAACTCTGTTCAAAGAGGGGAGAAGGAATCCTAATAGCTGCAGGCATCTCACTTTAAGTTAGTGATGGACAAACTAACAGATACATTTGTCACAGACAAACTTAATTTACACTTGGAAAAGCAGAGGCTAATAAAGGGCAGCCAACACATCTGTTAAAACAAAATTACATCAGACAGCAATGATGGACTCTTGATGCAGTAATGGACAGGGTTGATGAAGGCAGTGGTAGGACTTTCAAAAGGCATTTGGTAAAATAGTGTATAACAGGGCTTTAGAAGTACATTGTTTAAAGAGAATGCAGCAGGCAGTATGAAGCGGCTGAAGAAAGGCAAGAGTTGGCGGTGAACAGATTTTTTTTGTCACTGGAGTGAAGTATATAATTGAGTCCTAACTAATTTAACTGAATTATAGTTAATAAGGTCATGTCAAATGAGCAGAAATAGGCCATTCAGTTCATCGAGTCTACTCCACCATTCAATCATGACTGATCTATCTTTCCCTCTCAACCTCATTCTTCAATTTACAAACAGGCCATTCACGCCAATGGGTCGATGCTGGTATTTATGCCAAGTGTAAAATTCCTCTTGCCCTGTTGCATCCTAGCTCACCACCAACCTTTTGCACATTGTTACAAGGCCATTGTGGGTCTGTGCCCACATCTCTTCCCCACTGGGGAAAAATAGTCTGATCCCAGTTTGGCAACAAATTCATACAGACAGCTTCCCCTACCAATCCCACCACCACCCAACCAAAGTCATTCTGCACATTTTAGTCAACAGTGCAGAAAGGGGAGCACCTGATGGCCAGAGGTACCCCAGAGGCTCATCTTACACCCATCCCACCAACATAAAGCAGGACTGTAAAGCACCAAGGGCCCCAGTGAGCACTCGGCACAAAGGTGTTGCACCATTCTCATTTGCTCCGAGACACAATTATTTTATTAAAATACCTGTGGCGGATTAGGGTTCTAACCAAGGCTCATCTGACGAATCCATCAGATTCTCCAGGATGGTAATGTAGTCCCACTGTGGCGAGCTGCTCCCCACAATGGAAGCACAATGGATGCCAAGCTGTGAATGGTGCCATGGACTTGACTAGGTCCCAGAGACCAGCAGGGGAACTCTAATTTGGGAATAACCTGGGTATAGATGAAGAAGGGCTATGCTGATATTTGCCATCAATATAAAACTCCACAGCACTGTAACGGCCTTAATATTAGAAGGCTTTCGGTTAGAGAAGGCAGATTGCTGAAATGAGTGGGCACATGATGGATGCAGTCTCATACAGATAAGTGGCATGAGCTACTTGGGAGAAACAACATGACGAGTTAAGGGCCTGTCCCATGGGCATGCGACTCCATGCGGGTAACCGGAAGCGGGGGCCGCACAGAGGTCGAGTGATCCTCGTACAGGGCCGGTCCCACCAGCATGCGGCTGCATGCGGCAAGCGCTACCAAACCGGAATCGGGGGCCACGCGGAGGTCGAGTGACGTCAAGACAGTGCGTACGTCGTCGAGGCGGTGCGCACAGCCTCGATGCGGCTGCGTACGGCGTCGAGGCGGTGCGCGCGGCCTCGAGGCGGCTGCGTACGGCGTCGAGGCGGTGCGCATGGCCGTCAATGCGGCGCGCACGGCCTCGATGCGGCTGCGGGGCGGCAGGCTGTTGCCGCGCTAAATTTTTGAACAGTGTCAATTTTTCGGAGCCCCGCGCGATGTCGGGACCAGCCCCGCACAACTCCATACGGCTCCGGCGATCGAAGTGGGACCGGCCCCGCGACCTCCGCGCGGACCCCGCACGGCTCCCGCTTCCGGTTAGGTCGCGCTTACCGCATGGCGTCACATGCCCGTGGGACAGGCCCTTAAGTGCAATATAAATAGTCCTGTTCTGAGAGTCTATGAGGACTATGGAATCAGGGTGCGATGTACACAACTCTTTGAGGGTGTCAAGGCAAGACCTATGACGAGAGAGAGGAGAAGTTGCGACTGAACCTCTCAGAATGGAAGAAGCTAAGGAGGTGGAGGTGGAGAGGAAACCAGAGGTCTGAGAATTCAAAATTTCCAAAGCTATTAGAGTGTTTAGGAGGAGAGATTTCATCATGTGGGTAGACACAAAATGCTGGAGTAATTCAGCGGGACAGGCAGCATCTCTGGAGAGAAGGAAGGGGTGACGTTTCAGGTCGAGACCCATCTTCAGACTGATTTCAACATGTGGGGTTGTTAAATGCAAAAGACACTGCAGAAAGAGTGGCGTCAGTCTGATTTCCACAGGAACTATTCCAAGCCGCTAAATGGAGACGCGCACTTGATGATGATTATGGGGTAGATTTACAGGGTTATGATATGTTGCCAAGGTGTGGGATAAAACTGGCAATTTTACTTCGGAGTCATGGGAGTGACTACGTGAAGAAGGCTGTCATCCCACATGCGCGTCATTACGTCTAACGCATTGCGCAACGACTGACTGGCAGGCGCGTTGCTCCTTCCAGCGGTAAGTTTAAACCTGCAGGTAAGTTTTAAGACTTATTTCCAGGTTCTGCTTTTGTCTTGCAGGAAGCTCTGTCACAGAGTTTGCCTGCAGGATACAATTTCGGGGCGAAGTCCGGACGGGCTGCGGGGAAAACGGTTATGGACCGTGGGGAGATCCCGGCCGGATCGTGGAAGCGTGGGTAGCCGGCGGCCGTCGGGTTCGCTACCTAAGTCGCTGACAATGGGGTCAGCGGCTCCCAGACCGCTGTGGTTCCCCAGAAAGGGGGTAAAGCCAATAGTAAGTCGGTCTCACCACCCGAGTTGCTGACAGTGTGGTCAGCCGCTCCCAGACCACTATGGTTCCCCAGGAAGGGGGTAAATCCAAGAATAAGACGGTCAGGCCTATGGACTCGGACGAGTCAGGCCAGGCAGCTTCCCCTCCGACATACCTGGGTACGTCCTCAGACGTTTAACCCACATGGAGCATGGATAGCGCCCTTGGGCGTTTATCCCACAAATGTGATGCTCCTGATATAGATCCGTAGGAGGGGCCATATCAGCGCAGGTATCCTCAGGGGCCTGCGGCAGCACCTGTTTTCAGGGCTGCCTACGAATCTCCCTCTCTGTGGAGGGGAGTGCGAGTGGTCAGTGTGTAACTGACTTCAAATTCGAAAGTATGTCCATGGAACATACAGGAGCACATGCATATGGCTTCAAGGAAATACTCGCAAACAAAGTGGTTGCTGCCGGAAGAGTTGGTTCCAGCCGTTGGCAGCAAACCCGGAAGGGGCCAGAGTTCCCCTCACATTACAAGTGCCGGCAGTGAACAGCGCTATCAGGGGTGACATTGGAGGGGGCATGAAGTCCAGGAAATGAAACCAGCCGCCGAATCTTCTCTTCAGGTAAGACTTATCCAACAGGTAATACCTGGATGAGGAAGCAAAAGCTGTCGGACTAATCAAGGTATCGACAACGTGCAAAGCTTCATCGTTTCGGCGACGACACACCCCACGCCTTCATCGGCAGTAAGCAGTTCACTGAAGCTGGTGGCAGCTTGAAAGCTGGGCAGAGGTCTTTCAGGCCAAGGTCCAAGCCGGTCTCAGGAAAAATATGGAATCCACGCACCCTACCAGTCCTACTCTCCAATCAAGGCCGGAAATAGAACCCGCATCAGGGGCCTTTGGGCTTACCATAAGACCACCAGTAACCATGGAGGTAGGTGGGTCTATTCTTCCGAAATATAGGGTATGTGGACCATTCACAAGTTGGTAATATTTACACTTGTTTTTTGTACAAATGACAATGATAACATGAGATTCAGATCCGTTTATAAACTAAAATGATAACATGTGATTGGTTTATTCTGCACAGTATACAAGGGTTCCAAGCATGGCTTGGAATTGGGGCCAGAGTTGTCTTTCGAGGCAGGCTCAGTATTACGGCCAGGATTGCCTTCCGAGACAAGCTCGGAAATATGGCCAGAGTTGTCTTTCGAGGTAGGCTCAGAATTATGGCCAGAGTTGTCTTTCATAGATACATAGATACATAGAAAATAGGTGCAGGAGTAGGCCATTCGGCCCTTCGAGCCTGCACCGCCATTCAATATGATCATGGCTGATCATCCAACTCAGTATCCCGTACCTGCCTTCTCTCCATACCCCTTGATCCCTTTAGCCACAAGGGCCACATCTAACTCCCTCTTAAATATAGCCAATGAACTGGCCTCAACTACCCTCTGTGGCAGAGAGTTCCAGAGATTCACCACTCTCTGTGTGAAAAAGTTTACCCCTTATCCTTAAGCTGTGACCCCTTGTCCTGGACTTCCCCAACATCGGGAACAATCTTCCTGCATCTAGCCTGTCCAACCCCATAAGAATTTTGTACGTTTCTATAAGATCCCCTCTCAATCTCCTAAATTCTAGCGAGTATAAGCCAAGTCTATCCAATCTTTCTTCATATGAAAGTCCTGACATCCCAGGAATCAGTCTGGTGAACCTTCTCTGCACTCCCTCTATGGCTATAATGTCCTTCCTCAGATTTGGAGACCAAAACTGTACGCAATACTCCAGGTGTGGTCTCACCAAGACCCTGTACAACTGCAGTAGAACCTCCCTGCTCCTATACTCAAATCCTTTTGCTATGAAAGCTAACATACCATTCGCTTTCTTCACTGCCTGCTGCACCTGCATGCCTACTTTCAATGACTTGTGTACCATGACACCCAGGTCTCGCTGCATCTCCCCTTTTCCTAATCGGCCACCATCTAGATAATAGTCTGCTTTCCTGTATTTGCCACCAAAGTGGATAACCTCACATTTATCCACATTATACTGCATCTGCCAAACATTTGCCCACTCACCCAGCCTATCCAAGTCACCTTGCAGTCTCCTAGCATCCTCCTCACAGCTAACACTGCCCCCCAGCTTAGTGTCATCCGCAAACTTGGAGATGTTGCCTTCAATTCCCTCATCCAGGTCATTAATATAAATTGTAAATAGCTGGGGTCCCAGCACTGAGCCTTGCGGTACCCCACTAGTCACTGCCTGCCATTGTGAAAAGGACCAGTTTACTCCTACTCTTTGCTTCCTGTTTGCCAGCCAGTTCTCTATCCACATCAATACTGAACCCCCAATACCGTGTGCTTTAAGTTTGTATACTAATCTCTTATGTGGGACCTTGTCGAAAGCCTTCTGAAAGTCCAGATACAACACATCCACTGGTTCTCCCTTATCCACTCTACTAGTTACATCCTCGAAAAATTCTATAAGATTTGTCAGACATGATTTACCTTTCGTAAATCCATGCTGACTTTGTCCAATGATTTCACCACTTTCCAAATGTGCTGCTATCCCATCTTTAATAACTGACTCTAGCAGTTTCCCCACTACCGATGTTAGACTAACTGGTCTGTAATTCCCCGTTTTCTCTCTCCCTCCCTTCTTAAAAAGTGGGGTTACGTTTGCTACCCTCCAATCCTCAGGAACTACTCCAGAATCTAAAGAGTTTTGAAAAATTATCACTAATGCATCCACTATTTCTGGAGCTACTTCCTTAAGTACTCTGGGATGCAGCCTATCTGGATCTGGTGATTTATCGGCCTTTAATCCATTCAATTTACCCAACACCACTTCCCGACTAACCTGGATTTCACTCAGTTCCTCTATCTCCTTTGACCCGCGGTCCCCTGCTATTTCCGGCAGATTATTTATGTCTTCCTTAGTGAAGACGGAACCAAAGTAGTTATTCAATTGGTCCGCCATATCCTTGTTCCCCATGATCAATTCACCTGTTTCTGACTGCAAGGGACCTACATTTGTTTTAACTAATCTCTTTCTCTTCACATATCTATAAAAACTTTTGCAGTCAGTTTTTATGTTCCCTGCCAGTTTTCTTCCATAATCTATTTGCCCTTTCCTAATTAAGCCCTTTGTCCTCCTCTGCTGGTCTCTTAATTTCTCCCAGTCCTCTGGTATGCTGCTTTTTCTGGCTAATTTGTACGCATCATCTTTTGCTTTGATACCATCCCTGATTTCCCTTGTTATCCATGGATGCACTACCTTCCCTGATTTATTCTTTTGCCAAACTGGGATGAACAATTTTTGTAGTTCATCCATGCAGTCTTTAAATGCCTTCCATTGCATATCCACCGTCAACCCTTTTAGAACTAATTGCCAGTCAGTGTTTTTTGCCCCTTAGTGTTTCGCAGCTCTACCCATACCGATTCCACATCCTCCAAGATAATGTCCTTCCTTTCCACTGCGTTAATCTCCTCTCTAACCAGCAACGCTACTCCACCACCTTTTCCTTTCTCTCTATCCCTCCTGAATATTGAATATCCCTGGATGTTCAGCTCCCAGCCTTGGTCACCCTGGAGCCATGTCTCCGTGATCCCGACTATATCATAATCATTAATAGCTATCTGCACGTTCAACTCATCCACCTTATTACGAATGCTCCTTGCATTGAGACACAAAGCCTTCAGGCTTGTTTTTACAACGCTCTTACCCCTTATACAATTATGTTGAAAAGTGGCCCTTTTTGATTTTTGCCCTGGATTTGTCTGCCTGCCACTTTTACTTTTCACCTTGCTACCTATTGCTTCCGCCCGCATTTTACACCCCTCTGTTTCTCTGCTCACCCATTTAAGAACCCCACCACCTCTTATTCTCTGTTTATTATTGTTTTCTTCTTTCCCCCCTACATGTTGGGTCTGAGTGCTTTCCTTCTCTGCCTCCTGCCTCACACACTGTCTAATAGCTTTCTCTATTTGAGTCCCTCCCCCCAACCACTCTAGTTTAAAGTCTCCCCAGTAGCCTTTGCAGATCTCCACGCCAGGATATCGGTCCCCCTCAGGTTCAAGTGCAACCCATCCTTTTTGTACAGGTCGCACCTTCCACAAAAGAGTTCCCAATGATCCAGAAATTTGAATCCCTGCCCTCTGCACCAGTCCTTCAGCCACGCATTTATCTTCCACCTTGCTCCATTCCTACTCTCACTGTTGCGTGGCACAGGCAGTAATCCCGAGATTGTTACCTTTGCTGTCCTACTCTTTAACTCCCCTCCTAACTCCCTAAATTCTCCTTTCAGGACCTCTTCTCTTTTTTTACCTATGTCATTGGTACCTATATGTACCACGACCTCAGGCTCCTCTCCCTCCCCTTTCAGGATATCTTGGACACGTTGAGACACATCACAGACCCTGGCACCAGGGAGGCAAACTACCATCCGGGTCTCCCGACTGCGTCCACAGAATCGCCTGTCTGACCCCCTAACTATAGAGTCCCCTATTAGTATTGCCCTTTCAAGGCAGGCCCAGTATTATGGCCAGGATTACCTTTCGAGACAGGCTCGGGAATCTGGCCAGAGTTGTCGTTCGAGGCAGGCACGGAATTATGGCAGGCGTGGCCTGCTTATTGTGAAAGATGGAGGATGTCGGTTCATCCTTGATTTAACTAGCATGTGCAATATAGACTTTTCAGAATATGGAACTTCGTTACTGTCTAACAACTGATTTCCATAGGATCTTTATGGCATGCATACTATTCAGGTCCCATTCACAGGGATCACCGGAGACATTTGAAATTTATCTGGATGGGGCTATGATAACAGTTAATGCGTTGCAAAATGGGCTAACCAGCTCCCAGGTCATTTACCAAATTACTAAACCGGTGCTTGGACTGCTCAGAGTTCAAAAACACTTGTTATTGCTTAACTGGATGATATTCTAAACGCTGTATTTTGCTAAAATCAACTGTTTCAGCCGCAAACTATATTTGAGAAATTGAGGTTCCTCATCCATCCAGTTAAATTTAAGTTGATACCAACTAGAGTTATTGATTATTCGGATTTACCTTTAACTATTAATTTGTCTGTGACTCTGCCCTGGGGCAAGAGATTGGAATTAATAGAAGCCTGTAATAACCTTGTTGTTATGAAGCAGCCTTCTATTCATCAAGTGTAATTGGCAATATAGCAGCTGTGTTTCAGCTGTGCAAATTGGGCCTTTGCATTATCAGAACTTACAACGTGCAAAGTAGTAACCTCTCAAGTGCCATGTAGGTCATTGTTAACAAACCTATGCTATTACCAGCTGAAGCTACCAAAGTCACAATGGTAGACAAACAGTATATAGCATTGATCCAGTAGGTTTTGGTCAGTAAACCTTCAGTTATATTACAAACTGATGCTAGTGCTCAAAGATGGAAAATTACGAATGCCATCTCCAGTTACGGAGGCAGATGGGATTTGCATGAGTTACCAATTCTTCAGTTATTGGTATCAACTACCTATAGACACGGTGCATTCGATGGGTTAAAGGGTTATTGTGCGAATATGCATAATCTGCATGCTCACTTCCAAGTTGATACACTGTGGTGGTGGCATATATTAGTCACATGGGTGCAATCAAGTCAAATTATCCTGTCATAATTTACCTAACCTCATTTGGCGCTGGTGTATCATCACGCTAAATCAATGACAACACAAAATGGATGTTGGATCACAAAGTATTTTATGACATTATGGCTCGATGGAACACCGAATATCGATATGTTTGCATCCAGGCTCATTCACCGGTTGCAAAAACATGTGGCATCACAGTGGCGAGAGATACATTCTCGCTACACGGGGGAGGAATGTTCTTTTATGTCTTTTCTCCATTTTGCCTCATCAGTCGGGTCTAGCAATAAATTCAGCAAGATCCCGCTTCAGGTTTTTCGTACTGTCTGACTGGCCTATGCAGCCATGGTTCCCGCTTATGTTGGGAATAATAATAGAACCTTATATGGGTATTCTAAACATAAAACTTTGCTGGTTCAGCCTGTGACTCGGGAAACCAGCCTCTGCATGATTAAATCAATTCATTGACTTGCAGACTCTGAGAAGACTGCTCCTGTGGCTTGGGTTGTCAGACCGATCCATGTATGTGCTCACTGCAGGGATAGCACCAAAAAAGCAGTACATTTCCTCTTCAGGAGATGGGAAGCATTTTGTTTAAATGCTATGTTACATATAATACGGCACGGATACTGACGTCTTGGGGTTCATTTTCAAATGGGTCCTTGACAATAAATTAAGTTATAGTGCCATTAACTGTGCCCAACGTGCCTTCTCATCATATTTGCTGCAGCGAGCGGGACCCGCTCTGTCGGGTCTCACCCTCTGATATCCAGTTTATAAAGGATATCTTTAACACAAGTTCTCCCAGGCCCAAGTACACGGAAGTATGGGATATTGACATTGTGTTAACACTACTTCACCAGCGAGCTCCAGCTACATCCTTATCTTTGGCCCGGCGCTCATAAGGTAGTTATCCTCATGGCACTGCTTTCAGCGCAACGGGTCCAGTCATTACAAAAATTGCGACTGGACAGGATGGTTACACCTGCAAATAATATAAATGTTTATGATTTAGTTAAGCAGAACAGCCCAGGGGCATCAGGTCTCAAACTAGTTCTCATGGCATACCCCATGGACCTTCGGTTATGTGTGGTCACACTTTACAACAATACGTCAAGGTCACCTAGAGCCTTAGAGGCTCTGATACTAGCAATGTTTGTTAGTTACAAAAAAAACTCATAAGAAGGTATCAGTTCAGACCATCTCCAGGTGGTTAAAATGGGGTTTTGGCTTATGCAGGAGTAGATACTTATATTTTCTAATCTCACTCCACCAGGGCTGCTACAACATCAGCAGCAAGGGTTATGTAGGTCCGCTGGACCTCATCCTAGCGACTGCAGGATGGTCTAACGAACGAGTTTTCCAAACATTTTATAATAACCCATTGCCAGACCAGGGGTATTTGCCAACACTATTTTAGGTTCTATTTTATAGTTTCCTCCCGGATGAGAGGGGTTACTATTATTATTATTTGTTCATTAAATAGCAGCAGCATGTTTTAAATCTATGTCATGTCTGTATTCATTATGAATGTTTCCCTTATCTGTGGTCAACTGATGCAGTTGTGCTTGTGTGGACTCGTTTCTACGCATGAAATCACAGAGCTTTGAAATCTTCACGTAGTCACTCACGTGACCGAAGTAAAATAGTAAGATTAAACGAGAACTTACCAGTTTGAAGTTTGATCTTTATTTTATGAGGAGTTACGATGGGCGATTACGTGCCCTCCGCTCCCAACCCTCGTATCATAAAGGTCATCTGGTAGTTCTAGTCCTCTCTAATCTTACTATGTTCAGTTCAACAACTGTTATCTGTGATTTCACACCGCTGCTTTGAAGATTGACGCGCATGCGGGCTGACGGCCTTCTTCACGTAATCGCTCATCGTAACTCCTCATAAAATAAAGATCAAACTTCAAACTGGTAAGTTCTTGTTTAATCTTACTATTCTTTTAAAGAGCCAGCACTTTCCTGCAGGTTTCATGAAGTGATCTCCAGCCGCAAAGGTGCCCTGTCCCCATGCTCCCACCATCCATCACCCATCCACCCTCCTTCCAACACCAACTGGAAAGATTGCTCATTCCCCTTGTGATTTTAGACTGCCAAGCAACCTGTCTGATTTGTCCACTTCCAATATTTTTCAAAGAAAATTGAAAATCACAGCATCTTGGTTAGTATGGGTGTTTCTTGATTAGTACGAGTGTCAGAGGTTATGGGGACAAGTCAGGAGAAGGGGGTTAGGAGGGAGAGATAGATCAGCCATGATTGAATGGTGGAGTAGACTAGATGGGCCGAATGGCCCAATTCTACTCCAAATCCTTATGACCTTATGGATTATACCCTCCTTAATTTTCTTCTGTTAGTACTGCCCTGGGGATTTTCTTTTTCTTTTAGTCTCTGAGCTCCAGTATAAGCCTGTATGGTTGGCGGCTCCTTGCATCTAATTCTAGATATTACTACTCTAGCAAGTTGACCACGGTACTTTCCAGCCAGCTTATAAAAATGGGTGCTGTTATTGTCTCTTTTAAGATCTCTTTGGAAAACCCGAAAGCCAGCTTTCTAAATCTTGCCTCTCCAGGTTGGTGTCAGATGACAGATGAAGACCGACGCAATTGTGCAATTAGCAGAAAACTCTCCAGAGCATTTCCACCTCGAAAGAGCACAGACTCCTGAGGCCCTCGGGGAACAGCCGAATACTGATATCTTTAGACCACACCCGAAATAAAATCTGATGGTATTTTTGGTCGGAAAGCACAACAGCTCAGCTGATGTCCCCTGAAGTATATTCATTTCAGGCTCCAGAGAATGAATGCCTGCAATAGGAAGATTAAATACCCATTTACTGGCATCAGAGGAAGTCTGGTTTTATAATCTATCGTTTCCCATTCCCCATGTGGATGCTTTGTTTGATAAAGTGCTGAGAGTGATGTAAAAATATCCCTCTTGCTGTAACTCCTGCTTGTCTCCATTCAGATCTTTTCTTCCCACAAACTAAAAGTGAAAGCTGCTAAAATTAAGTGATGTGGCTTCTCTATGACTCCAGAGGACTGATTGAATGGGAAGTGCTCTGCACACAAACACAGCTAAAGATAGTCCCTTACTTTAAATGCTACTCTATTTTCTGTAAATCAATTACTATTTATTTTCTCTTGTGTTTGGCTGCAACCAAGCTATTAAAATATTGGCCTAAAAAAATTAATGAAAGGTGACAACTTTAAAATTGTCTAAGTACTAGGGGCATCTGCATGTCTAATATAGAGTGCTGGACTAACTCAGCAGGTCAGGTAGCATATCTGGAGGGCATGCATAGGCCTACCCTCTACTACAATCAGTGTGAAGAAATATCCTGACCTAAAACGCTGACTATTCATGTCATCTAGGGATGCCTGACCTGCTGAGTTACTCCTGTCCTATATAAGATTCCAACATTTGCAGTTCCATTGCATCTAATGTGTTGGGCAACGGTCATTAATTCCACCTCCACACTTGCAGAGGCTCCACCATAGTTCTGTACCTTTTCATATCTCTAGTTTCCCTCTCCCCTGAATCTCAGTCTGAAGAAGGGTCTTGCCCCAAAAAATCACCTATTCCTTTTCTCCAGCGATGCCACCTTAACTGTCCCGCTCAGTTACTCCAGCATTTTATGTCTATCTTTGGTGTAAACCAGCATCTGCAGTTCCTTCCTGCACATTTTTAATTGGTTTCCAGTGTTAGACTCATCTGCCTGGACCCTGCTTGCACTAGTTACCTATAACTACCATCAACGCACAGCTTGCATATGTGGTGTCGTCCTCATAAGTGACCTAAACTATCTGTCAGCCACATTAGTTCAGTAGAATTTACTGGAAATAATCTTCAATTGTGCATCGTACACTGTTTATTGATTCCATAGAAAAATAGAAACATAGAAAATAGTGCAGGAGTAGGCCATTTGGCCCTTCGAGCCAGCACCTCCATTCAATATGATCATGGCTGATCATCCAAAATCAGTACCCCGTTCCTCCTTTCTTCCCATATCCCTTGATTCCTTTAGCCCTAAGAGCCACATCCAACTCACTCTTGAATACATCCAGTGAATTGGCCTCCACTGCCTTCTGTGGCAGAGAATCCCATAGATTCACAACTGTCTGGGTGAAAAAGTTTTTCCTCATCTCAGTCCTAAATGGCCTACCGCTTATTCTTAAACTGTGACCCCTGGTTCTGGACTCCCCCAACATGGGGAACATTTTTCCTGCATCTCGCCTGTCCAATCCCTTGAGAATTTTATATGTTTCTATAAGATTTCCTCTCATCCTTCTAAATTCCAGTGAATATAAGCCCATTCGATCAATTGTTTCATCATATGTCAGTTCCGCCATCCCAGGAATTAACCTGGTAAACCTACGCCGCACTCCCTCAATAGCAATAATGTCCTTCCTCAAACTAGGAGACCAAAACTGCACACAAAACTCCAGGTGTGGTCTCACCAGGGCTCTGTACAACTGCTGTAGGACCTCCTTGCTCTTATACTCAAATCCTCTCTCTATGAAGGCCAATTAGCTTTCTTCACTGCCTGCTCTACCTGCATGGCTGCATGCTTACTTTCGCACGTCCTGGACCACTCAGACCTAGAAACAAAACAGTGATTATTTTTGGATGCAGTAAATATGCAATGCACAGCACACATAAACATTGAGCCATGCAATACAAATTTTAGAACAACAAGGTTGGCGTAAGTCAAGAAATAAAATAGCACAGATGCTGGGAATCTAAAATAAAAAACAGCACTCTCGTAAATGATTAGAGGTGAGGCACCATCTGAGGAAAGATAAATATAGAATTATCATTTCAGGTCAATGAACTCTCATGAGAACATGGTTAACTCTGTTTCTCTTTCCTCATTTGCTGCCTGACCTGCTCAGTAATTCCAGCACTTTTATTTTATGGAATCAAATCATCCTTCACAAAGTCAGGTTAATGCCTCAACCACTGTGAGTGGAAAAAGGGAAGTCCACCTCTATTTGGCTTGCACTGGGATCAAGGAATAATAATTTCCACAATAATCCATTTTTTTATTTTCTAATGACAACCACTTCCCCTAAATTTTCTCTCACCACCTGCTCCACGCTAATTCCCTTTGGCTAAATTAAGACAATTTAATTGTCAGTTGGTGTTGGTCTTGCTTTCTGGCTGTTACTCATGTGTGAACCATGCACTTGATACGTCTCTGACCTGCAGAGTGACTGATTTTTCTCCTGACCCCTATACCAGCTTGAAGTGAGCCTGAGGTGGAAAAGATCAGTCTCAACTTGGCACTAGTCATACTAACTTGACTGAAGGTCAGAGTCCAGAAGACAGCATAACTCTGTCACTGACTCTAAGTGAAGAGCAGGCCACAAAGTTAATTTTCCTTTGGGATTTCAAGGTGTGCTTCTACTAAGGCATGCTGTTTCATTGCTCAGTCTGCAACAACACAGTCTGACCTGCCTGGCATCTTCTCTTTCCCTTTTATTTTTACATCTGATCTATTAGGTAAGTGAAAATAGAGGAAGCTCTGCTATTTATAACGATTTTACCTAAAAATTCAACCTCTATGTCTTTTGGGTAAAAGGCTTCAAAAGCAACCAGACAAAACAAAGGCACTAAAATCGCTAATCACGGCATATACCTCAGAACCAGAGGTAAACCATTTTCAGATATTCTTCAAATACACCGAGTTTCCTTTTAAGCTGCTGTTTGACTTCCTATTAGCCCAGAATGGCAACATGCAGTGACCTTCAAGATTATCATTACCATTGCCATCCTGCTTTTTTAATTTTTTTAATTTAAAATTCAAATTGGTTTCTTGATAATCTTACACATTCTGAAGTGAGCATTAGTCACCCCGTCACTGATTAGAAATTTTAAATGGACACCCATTAAAAAATGAAAGAGAGAAAGATAGTGGCAAGAGAATGAATAGAACAAAAGGATACAGGAGTGAAAGTTATTCGCTCTATTTTAGTGCAAATATTTTGCCTGAGCTCATTATTAATACAAATGTAGCTTCAGTGACAATTTTATTGGTGGCACGGACATAGTGTTGGCACAATACAGCATTCCATGGAGGGATAGGATACAGAGAGCGAACAAAAATTCTACATACTGTGAATTCTTCATCTCAGGCAGGCTGGAGCAGAGAGGTGATAGGCATATGCCCCCATACTGAGAGATAAACAGCATCAGACCTGGAGAGCAAATCTACCTTTGTCACTCTCATCCCAGTTATAGAAACGTATCGTCAGAAACCTGGCCTGAGGTTAAAGCTAGCTGGAAGATTTAATTTGACAGAGGAGGATATTAGGAGAAAAAGAAAATCCATATTAAAACAATGTATTTTTCTGTTTCTTTGCTAACATTGGCTAAAGAATATATTTTCAGTGCATGCCCGCTTTGGTGTGGCTGAGTTATTTGGCGTTCCACAGACATGTAATACGGCCCATATTTCATCATCTCCCATTGAGTATGCTCTATACATTAACAAATGTGCTTCACTTGAGTTTAAGTAATCATCATTCATCTGATTTGGCTTATGATTTCCCTGATCACCTAGTCTCATCGGACACCCTGTTAGAAGGTATTGTAGTTGATCATGTAAAAGGCATTTGCCTCAATATCAGTGCCAGTACTTGGGCGGTTAAATTCTGCCTGACATTATACACTACATGTGTTTTGATGGGAAGTACTTTATTACGATTAGCAACATTGTTTATCTCCCCTAATTTGTTTCCAACTTCACGAAAAATTCTGAATGTTCAATGTAAAGGCCCTGTCCAGGCGGTAAGCGCGGCGTAGCAGGAAGTGGGGACCGCGCGGGGACGGTCAGGGGACCGCGCGGGGCCCGCGGGGTCGGTCCCACGCAGATCGCCGGAGCCGTATGTAGTTGGTCCCGACACCGCGCGGGGCTCAGGAAAACTGACACTGTCCAAAAATCCCGTGCAGCAACGGCCTGCCGCCCCGCTGCCGCCTCGACGCCGTGCGCACCGCCTGGACACCGTGAGCACCGCCTGGACACCGCGAGCACCGCCTGGACGCCACGAGCACCGCCTGGACGGCGCGAGCACCGCCTGGACGCCGCGAGCACCGCCTGGACGGCGCGAGCGCCGTCTCGACGGAGTAGGCTAGCACATTGCGTTGCGCGCTGACGTCATCATCCAACGGCAGCCGCACGGTCCCCACTTCCTGCTACGCCACGCTTACCGCCTGGAATCGCCTGCCCGTGGGATAGGCCCTTAAGGTTGATCATTATAATGTGAATCAAAGGTTTAAGAATACAATTATTAGAGGCAATGACAGGGTAGACAGTTAGAACCATTTCCCAGGGTGGAATTATCAGACTGAAGGGTATAGTTTTGAAGTTAGAGGGGAAAATCTTAAAGATGCACGGAGCATGTTTTTTTTTACATAGAGAGTGGTGGGTGCCTAGAAATGCTGCCAGGGGTAGTGGTGGAGGCAGATGTGACAGTATTTAAGAAGCTTTTATTTAGGTATATGGATATGCAGGAATGCAGAAAACAAGTTTAGTTTAACCTGACATCATTTTGCATGGTCATTGCGGGCCATAGAGCTTGTTCGTGCGCTGTATTGTTCTATGTTCTGTGTTCTAAGTACCACTTCTCCCTGGAGATTCATTTAACTGATCTACAAGGAATAATACAGATAGATAGTTTATATTAACAGGGATAACAAAGTGAGATTTTGAAAGAATTGGTAAAATATATAACTGAACTGTATTTTCTTATAATGCATAGTGTTCAGTTAATCACATTTTTATCTTCATTTGAGTTGCTATATATAACCCCATAACCGATGTAATAACAGATACCAATGCACACTGATTACACTTATTTATTTACGTCGAATGTACAGACATTCACTGGAAACTGGATCGGATTTCACAAGCCTAGATTGAAATTGCTTTTTGCTAAAGTTTTTAAAATATAAATGTTCTACTATTTTATTCTAGATAATATGAAATATCAAGAAATAAGTACCATTGTTACCCTGGGATAGGTAAAATTACCGTGACAATTGGAGAATAACAATCAATGGCAAGTAGATTTCCATTGACGATGTAGATAAAATGAAAACTACTTGTTACAGTTGTGATACAGTTGGGGCTGAGCAGAGAGATGACATAATCTAACTGGGAAGAGAAGATGGACAGAGCAATCCTGTGGTTTGAGATCACCTTGAGAGGGCAGTCTCACACCACTTCAGGAATACATCCACCAATTTATAACTCTAAACTTTTTAACCTTAATAATTAGCTGACTACGGCTTCAGTATTTTACTGGAATTAACAAAACGCAGATGATTGAAGGATGAAGAAAATATTGACGGCAAGAAAACAAGCATTGAATGGCAAGAGAATGTGTATATATGTATGTTGTGAGTATGCGCATATATACACACTGAGCTTTTCTTTTCTCTCTCTTGTTTGTCATATCATACTATGTTTGCATATTGTGTTGTGCTGCAGCAAGTAAGAATTTCATTGTTCTATCTGCGGCATATGACAATAAAACACTCTTGACTCTTGACTGTTGAATGATGCAGGTCTGACAACAAAACTGGTGTTGAGTCATCTGTATTATCCAGATTTGAAGTGCCAATCTGAAGCTGTAGAATAACACATCACATGATAATGTAAATCGTTTCTTATTTTATAAATCTGAGGAGAACCTGTCTTTGAACCTGTCACAGCCCAAATTAGCTGCCACTTTTCATACATTACAATTAGCAACGTACATGAGGAGAACTTCAGGGACTATAAACCCGTGAGATTGTGATGAACATGGTAAAATAGCTGGTATCGTAGATAGCGAAGATAGTTATCAAGAATCATAGCGGAGTTTTGCCAAGTTTAGTTTAGTTTAGTTTATTATTGTCATCATGTCTACCAAGGTACAGTGAAAAGCTTTTTTGTTGCATGTTATCCAGTCAGCGAAAAGATGATACACGATTACAATCAAGCTGTCCGCAATTTACAGATATAGGATAAGGCTAAAGAGTTTGCTTTGCCTGATGGACAGGGCTGTGTCCACAACTCTGCAATTTCATGTGGTCTTGAATGGAACTGCTCCCAAACCATGCTGTGATGCATCCCGATAAAATGCTTTTTTTCGACACATCTGCACAAGTTGGTAAGGGTTGTTCGGGACATGCGAAACCTCCAAAGCCAAAGGAAGTAAAGGCATTGGTGTGCAATGGCCATTGATTCAATGTGGCTGGTCCAGGACAAATTGCTGGTAATATTCATTCCTAAAAAATTGAAGCTATCAACCATCTTCAGTGCCATCAATGCATACCAGGGTATGTGTGCCATTCCGCTTCCTGAAGACAATCACAATTTCAATAACGTGGAATGGCTAATGGAGTTTAATTCAGATAAGTGTGAGGACTATATTGGACTTTATCATGCACTAAATGTTGTACCCTTTATCCCTTATCTGTACACTGTGGACGGCTGGATTGCAATCGTGTATAGTCTTTTCCTTGACAGGATAGCACGCAACAAAAGCTTTGAACTGTACCTCGGTACATGCGACAATAATAATAAACTAAACTAAACTAAACTAAGGGTGTTGCATTGTGGGAAGTCAAACCAGGGCAGGACCTGCACATTGAATGATAGGGTTCTGGGGAGTGTTGGAGAGCGAAGAGATTTAGGACATAGTACAAGTACATAGTTCCCTGCAAATGGCATTACAGGTGGATAGGTTGACGAAGAATGCTTTTGCCACAATGGCCTTCACCAGTCAGGAAATTAAACATAAAAATTGGGACGTTATGTTACAATTGTGCAAGATATTGGTGATGCCGTAACTTAAATATTGTGTTCAGTTTTAGTCACTCTGTTACAAGAAAGATGCCATTATGCTGGAAAGAGTGCGGAGAAGATTTACAAGGATGTTGCCAAGACTCAAGAGCTGGAGCAATGGGGACAGGTTGGGCAGGCTAATACTTTATTCCTTGGAGTGCAGGATGCTGTGGAGGTGACCTCATAGAGCTGTACAAAATCATGAGGGGAATAGAGAGATGATTGCTGTGAATCAATAAACAATAGACAATAGGTGCAGAGTAGGCCATTCGGCCCTTCGAGCCAGCACCACCATTCAATGTGATCATGGCTGATCATCCACAATCAGTACCCCGTTCCTGCCTTCTTCCCATATCCCCTGACTCCGCTATCTTTAAGAGCCCTATCTAGCTCTCTCTTGAAAGTATCCAGAGAACCGGCCTCCACCGCCCTCTGAGGCAGAGAATTCCACAGACTCACAACTTTCTGTGTGAAAAAGTGTTTCCTCATCTCTGTTCTAAATGGCTTACCCCTTAATCTTAAACTGTGGCCCCTGGTTCTGGACTCCCCCAACATCAGGAACATGTTTCCTGCCTCTAGCATGTCCAAACCCTTAATAATCTTATATGTTTCAATAAGATCCCCTTGCATTCTTCCAAATTCCAGAGTATACAAGCCCAGCCGCTCCATTCTCTCAGCATATGGCAGTCCCGCCATCCCGGGAATTTACCTTGTTAACCTACGCTGCACTCCCTCAATAGCAAGAATGTCCTTCCTCAAATTAGGGGACCAAAACTGCACACAATACTCCAGGTGTGGTCTCACTTGGGCCCTGTACAACAACAGAAGGACCTCTTTGCTCCTGTACTCAACTCCTCTTGTTATGAAGGCCCACATGCCATTCGCTCTCTTCACTGTCTGCTGTCGTTTTTTTTCTCAAGGGAGGAAAATTGTAAATTGACCCTCGTGTGTAGGATAGTGCTAGGGTATGGGGTGGTTAGCTGGACGGCGCGGACTCGGTGGGCCGAAGGGCCTGTTTCTGTGCTGTATCTCAAAAGTCTAAAGTAAAATCTAAAATTACGATCTTAAGGGAACAGCCCAATTCAGACATCAAGGGTAATTAATAGAGCAGATAGAATAAAAATATTTTAAGCAGTAGGAAGATCGAGGATAAGAATATGTTCTTTGGGGAATGGTTAGGAAACTCTTCCAAACGGAAAGGATGGTTTATATTTGTAACTCTTCTGCAATGTAAGGTTTTGATTTAAAAAATAGGCAGTTATTCAGAATTAAGACACAGATCAACTATGGGTTTTTTTAGCAGCATAATAGCTTGAGATATTGAAAAGAAGGCCCAAACATCTTTCCCTATACTCAATGTACAGGAACCCAAAGACCAGAAGAAAATTGTGGAGGCAACGGAGGTTGTAGATGAAGAGAAGCTGTACCTGGACAGCCTCTTCCCTTCCCTTTAGCTGTCTATTCAACCATGATACCAAAAAGGTGAGGATACCAATGTATGGTTATGACCAAAAATGAGCAGAGGGTCTCTGGTATCTAACAGTTGCCCTGGCAGTTAATGGAAGGCAGAGGGGGAGCTTGCTACAGCAAGAGGAGATGATGAGGCAGGAAACGATGAACCATCTGAATATAGAACGTAGAACAGTACAGTCCGAGGCTGCGTTTCCTTCCTTCCATCAGCCCACAATGTTTGAGCCAAACATGGTGCCGTTAAAATGATCTCATCTGTTTGTATCTGATCCATATCCCTCTATTCCTTGCACTTCAGTGTGCCTATCTAAAAGTCTCTGAAATGCTACTTTTAGATCCACCTCCTCTGGCAATGTGTTTCAGGCTTCCACCACTCCCTGTGTAATAAACCTGCTCCGCACATCTCCATTAAACTTACCACCTCTCATCGTATAGCTATGCCCTCTGGTATTGGACATTTCCAACCTGGGTAAAACATTTTGACTGTCTACCCTATCTATGCTTCTAATATTTTTATATACTTCTATCATGTCTCCCCTCAACCTCTGAAGTTCCAAAGAAAATAATCCAAGTTTATCCAACCTCTCCTTGTAGCTGAAACCATCTAATTGAGGCAACATTCTGGTAAACCTCCTCTGCACCCTCTCCAAAGCCTCCACATCTTTCCTGTAATGGGCCAACCAGACCACATGCAATACTCCAAATGCAGCCTGACCAAAGTCTTATGACCTTCTGACTCTTAAACTCAGTGCAATGAAGGCAAGCATACCATATGCTTCTTTACCACCCTATCTACTTGTTCTGCCTCTACCTCTATTAGGTAGAGTAAATATCACAAAGCAAGGTTTATGGCACTTATATTAAATTTCATGCAGTGCCAGAAATGTTCCTTCCTTCTAGATATTTTAGATCTTCCTTCCTTTCACCAGCCTAATTTCCTGAGTTATGGTAAACATGGGTTTTATTTGAATATTATAAAAATGCTGCTAAATCTTAAGGCATTTTAAGGCAGCACAGTAGCGCAGCTGATAGAGCCGCTGCCTCACAGCGCAAGAGACTCAGGAATGATCCTGACCTCGGGTGCAGTTTGTGTGGAGTTTGAATGTTCTCCCTGTGACCACGTGGGTTTCCTTCGGTTGCTCTGGAGACGTGTGATGTGGCAGGCTAATTGGACACTGTATATTGTTCCTAGTGGCAATATCTTGCAGGTGATGAAAGTGAGTGGATATTTTTTTTAAATATGATTGATGTAGGATTAGCATATAAAGGGATTGTTTGTTGGTAGCAAGGACTCGGTGGGCCTAAGGGCCTGTTTCCGGCTGTATGTCTTTATCTATCTCTCTGTGTTAATTGAAATGTCCCAAATCCTTTGCGTTTAAACCAGAAATAAGTATTTTGCTGAGTATTGAGTTAAGGCATCACATTTATTACCAGTTGAGCTCTCGCCCAATTTTATTGCTGTGGTCTGAAGATTACCCAAAGCTAGATGCGAAGGTTTATGACAGCTGAACTTGACTGTGTCTTACTTCACTGCCCACATCTGTGCAATAGGATTGTTTAAAGGCAATTAGGAACAATAAACAAAACTGAGTTTCCCCTCTTTAATCCAAGGAGAAAATAATTAAGTTAAATTAGCATCATGGGGCAGTGGTTTCTTGCCTCATTACAAGAATCGAAACTAACATTTGTTTGAACATAAGAACAGAAAAATCTTTAGGAATAAGTAAATGTCAATAGATTGAACAAACTAATCCTCTATTTTATAGATCAACCTCATCTAGCAGGCACACGATGTTCCTCACACAAATCTTTTCAGAGAATGCATCTGTTTGTCTCTTGAAATAGTTATCCACTGCATTAATGATTTTCCATAAAACTATTACAACATGGCCAAAAGAGTTTAGCCAAATTTACATTATTGCTCCTAACTTCTTACTTTTAATCATTTTATTTCTGGAACTTACTTTAATGATGATCCACTAGAGAACTCCCAAAAATAAATTGTCTGATTCTCACCAATCGTTATTGAGTCAGATATTGATTTGGTCCTTTCAATGACTTGGAATTGTTAGTTTTAATTATTTCTTTTTATTGATTACCCAGTGTGGCTTTAGAAATTATCAATCAAAATATCATATCAAGTTATATCTACTATTTATTTGATAACTACAGTTAAAATTAATCTTGAGTTTAACAATTTCAAAGGATAGTTGGGAGGAAAGTCTTCTATATATACACGACTGTTCTCTTAATGTTAGGCACTCACTAATACTGCATAGACTCTATTATTCAAAGTCTAAATTGAATAAGATCTTCCCAAATGTCTCTCCTATCTGTGATAAATGTCTCCTCCAAGGAGCAACCATAACCCATTCTTTTGTTTCCTGTACAAAATTACAAAACTTCTGGAGGGGAATCTTTGATATCTTTTCCAAAATACTTCAAACAAAATTGGATCCCGACATAAAATTGATCACACTAGGTATGTCAGAGGCCTGTTCTGAGCTAACGATATTTCAAAGACGTTTCCTTAACTATGGCCTGATAACGGCGAAAGAATTAATACTTACATTTTGGAAACAGACAACAGTCCCTACAGTGAAGATGTGGATCACAAACATGTCCGAGACACTACATTTGGAAAACATTAGGCTTGCCTTGGCGGAAAAAACAGATCAATTTCTCAAGACATGGACACCCTTCACCGAATTCTTACAACAATAGCATGGTGCAACACAAATTTAAATTTAAATCCGACGCTGGGTTGGGTGAGGTGGGCGGGGGGGGGGGGGGGGGGGGGGGGACGAGGGGCAAGGTGTATCTCCACCTTTCTTTTTCTTTTTTCTTATTTCTATATTTTTCTGCCACACTACTTTGGTAGTTTAGGGGTCTTTCTTTTCAATCTATCTTTTCACTTTCTACTTTTTTCCTTTCTTGTTTTCTTTTTCTTTTCTTTTTTCATTTTCATAGTTTAGGTTATAAGGTTAAAAATGAAGCTGTACAATAATTGTATAATTTTAGATGCCGAATGTTCTATCTTTGTACAATTGCTTCTAATAAAAATAACTTAAAAACATTTTTTTTTTAAATTAATCTTGAACAATTAGTTTCTTGGTCAGTAAAGTTAGCAAAGAATAGAGTAATAACTCTCTTTTAAATATCATAGGGAAAGGATTTTGATATTGATTATCCAAACTTTTTATAACCAAACTATCCTCTCAAAAAATGGGCGGCATGGTGGCGCAGCGGTAGATTTGCTGCCTTACAGCACTTACAGCGCAAGACCCGGCTTCAAAAGTCAAAATCAAAAGTCAAAGTATCCTTTATTGTCATTCAGACCTTTCGGTCTGATCGAAATTTCGTGCCTGCAGTCATACATATAATAGAAATAACAAAATCACACAATAAACACAAATTTAACATCCACCACAGTGAGTTCACCAGGCACCTCCTCACTGTGATGGAAGGCAAAAGTCTTCGTTTGTATGTGCTCCCCATGATCATGTGGTGTTTTCTCCGATGTACAGGTTTGTAGGTTAATTGGCTTGGTATAAATGTAAATTGTTCCTAATGCGTGTAGCATAGAGATAATATGCGGGGATCGCTGGTCGGTGCGGACTCGGTGGGCCGAAGGGCATGTTTCCGCGCTGTATCTCTCAACTAAACTAAACTAATCTAAGGCACCATCTAGTTTACGAGGATATGTTGTACAATAAATGAAACACATCTCTTTAATTACCCAGATCTTCCAAAGTTTTAATGTTTATCTAGATGGCAGTGTAAACACGCAAATGTTCCACAACGTTTCCTCTGCGTTTTAATCTTGTAATTGCTAACTGCTTCTGCAAGTAAGAAAGTTACAGTTCACTCAACATAGAAAGGTTCTCTCTTTACCTGCACCAAACCTGCCCCAGACATTTCTTCACAACTATTCCTCTGAATACCAGGATCCAAAGCAATATTTGAAGAACTTGCAGATATTCCACAGCTCTCCGGAAAATAATTGTCTTCCTCACACTGAGATTCAAGGAAAGATCTTCTTCAGTGATATTAACTCTACGCAATGATCCAACATTCCCAGTTCCCCACAGATGACTCCCATCTACCTTTCCTTAACTTCCAAGGCAGTAGATGCTCTTCTTTTTTGTCTTATCCATATATTATAATGCCCACTTTATTGGTATCATTGTTAAATGTGTTTATTACAAACAGTTTGGGAAGAAAGGTCTCAAAGCAGCCTCTCTTCATCTCCCACACCATTAGCTACCAAGACATTAGACATCATTGATCAAATTGAAAAAAAATAATCAAATTGCGTATGGCAGCTATAGATTGCTTTAGATGTGCCTGAAGGAGAATCTAGTGATCAGAGAGCTATGGAACTGTCCTTCCATTCCTGGTGTTGAGTGAATGACCAGAGAGTTAGGTCAGAAATTGGGCAAGGGGATCTTGATGGGAATTCACAACATTGCACAGGCCTAACATCTGAAATAAAAGCAACAAATGTTGACTCACTCAGTGGTTCAGGCAACAAATAGAAAAAGAAACAGAGTTAATATTTCAAAGTGAAGATTCTTTATTAGAACTGGTTAAGTGAGAAAATTAATTAATTTGACGATACAAAGCTGGCGCAGAGATAGATAGGACAGGTAGAATATTACTGATAGGGTTGCCGTCCCAATATTCTATTTACAAAGTGGCCTAGTTGATCAATTAATGAGGAAAGTTAGGGAAAGACAAAAGTTAAAGATTTTAGTATTGATTTCACTCTTTTCCAATGATTATTATATTTCGAAGCTTTCAAAATATGCACTGTTATAAACATTGCAATAAGCACATTCTTTATTTTTTATCAAACCAAATGTTCCCATCGTTTTATTTTCCAGTTGCAGCAAAAAGCTGGTAATTTGAAATAAAATAGAAAATGTTGACAATTCAGAGAAATCCAATGAAATTCCATTAAGATGAAAAGGGTGTGGAAGGGATTGACGAGGATGTTGCCAGGACTCATGGGGAGAGATTGGGCAGGTCAGGACTTTATTCCTTGGAGCACAAGGAGCTCGAAGGGTGATCTTGTGAAGGTGTGTGGAGTCATGAGGGGAATCAATAGGGTGAATGTCCAGGGTCTTTTCTGCAGGGTGGGGGGGGGGGTGGTGGTCAGGGGCTGGATGGCAAAGCTGTAAGGTGAGAGGGGAAAGATTGCCAAAGAACCTGAGGGGCAACATGAGTGGTGGCTATATGGAACGAGCTGCCGGAACAGGTAGTTGAGGCAGGTACTAGAACAACATTTTAAAAACAGTACATTGATGACAAGTTTAGCAGGATATGGGCCAAATGTAGGCAAATAGAACTATTTTAGATGGTGCCTTGGATAGTATGGATGAGGTGAATTAAAGGCCTCTCTCTGTACTGTATGACACTATGACTCAATGATTATATTACAAAAAATGGGTTAATATTCTTGATGTGGGGTTAGTTCGAACGATGCCTCCCCATTCAAAGAATTAATCTCTCTTTTCTAGTGAAGGATCCGATGTACACTTCTTCATTTTAATCTATACTTCGTTTATGTTATACAACATATTATTCACGTTTGGTTATAGAGAGAAAGCGTACATTTTAGATTTGTGCATTCATCATAAAGAAACCAAAATGGATGGTGTGGACCTACTTAAGAACTTGCTTTCTGAACTCAATAAATCTCAATGGAATTCACAACACATTTATTCTCCCTCTGTAACCTTCAAACAGGTAGGTGAGTCCCCCTCAATATGTTAGTCAGATTCATGATCTCAAAACCTGTCTCAGCAGTGAGGTTAAAGGTAAGAAGCTGATATCAGAACAGTTGAATTGGTTGGCAGCGAATTTAAAAGGTGGCTTTAGAAAAAGTAAAAGATCTATTGTGGTCACCAAATGAAAATGCAGAAATTATGGCATCGCCGTAGGAAGTACTAAAATATATTGCAGATACCAATGGCCCATAAATGTTAGGTTTTCATCAATTTCCTATGTCTTTTTTTGCTAATTCCTCCTTACATTTTCTTCATTCATTTATCTTTCAAAGAAAAAATTATGAATGCAGTATTATCCATGACAATGTATTTCAAAACTAAGTCTGTCCAGTGTCATTCCTCTTCTCATGATAAGGATAGGTGGAATGTAATTTTTGAAAAACATTGCAAAGTCAGGTGAGTTTGTTGATAAATCTTTCAAACCATGGCCAAATTTGCCAGGTCCTGCACTACAACGTCTACATTGTTAAAATGTATGCAATTCTGACAGATACCTCTGCATGGAACCGCTTTAAAAAAATCCCCATTTGCACTGATAAAAGATTTTCCTAATGGTTCCACGTTATAAATTGATACATCAATCTAAATTGTAGACCAGCCAAGTTGATAAACCAGATTAGTTCCAGGTAATATACAGTAAAAATGTTTTCCATAGCAATGGTTTACGTCAGGATGTAGGAAGTGAAAATGGTGAACGTTTTAGTAAAAGTATGATATCCATTGTTTGCAGATATCCAGTACTTTGGAGCTGGATATCTTTTCGAATAACAGTTAATTCTCCTGTAATATTATGCTGCAAATTTCATTTGGTCTTTTTATATAATTCCTGTAACACTCACAGTCAACAATTCCTGAGAAGTCTATGATGCAAACTTCTTTCAATCTGAGACATGTCAATACTTCTGAAGCTTTTAACATTTAGAGACAAAAGCAGCCTTGTCAGGCTGCACAGTAGGAGCCTCTTTACAAGCTTTCAAAAAACTGAAATGTACATGTACCATGGACTGAAGCAAAAGCCTCTGATCCAAAAAATAACCATGTAGGGGATATAAATCTAATTCTCCTGTTTAACAGCTTTTACTTAAGACGCCTCAACTTTTAAACACTCAAGCAGTTGAAAATGATTAACAACAATTTAAATGGTCTCCATCATCATTTATTTTCAAACACTAATAACAGCGTTGGGTGACAATTTGCATAGTTACAGAACTAAACTGACGCCTAGATTAGCAGACATTAAGCCAGTGTTTTGGTGAACTGGAATCGTTTTAGCTGTTTGGAAGTGTTCAATTTAATTATGCTCTCTGACTAGTTACTTACGAAATTACAAATTACCGACTAACATATCATATAAAGAAAAATATTAAAATAAAGTGAAAGCATGCTATAATTCATTTCTGATCATTTGAATTGTAAAGAAAGTGCAAATAGCAAAACTGCCCATTTAAAAACACCTCCGGCAACAATAAAACTTCATCTTATTCTTACTGAATGTTCCTGGCCAGTGAAGTTAACACCAGAGTAATAACACTCATTTATATATTGTAGGAAAGTTTCCAGATATTGGTTCTCTAAATTTTTGGTAACTAAACTGAGGTACAATCTAGTTTACAGGAGTAATAGCGTAGAGTAAATGAAATGTATCTCTTCAATTACCCAGACCCTCCATTAGCCAAACTAACTCAGCATCTCCCGAGTCAGTGTGATAATTGAAAGTCCACTGTATAATACAATGAATAACCTTGTACCACAGCTGAAGAAACAGCATTGTAATACCTTTCTAGCTGTCAGACAATTGATAAATAGCTCTTTCTGACGTCAAAACACATAACGTGGCTGATAATTTGAATGTTCATACACAACTACACAGCCTGAGGTGAATTGCCTTCACTCATTTGCACGCTCCATAATTTCATCAAACTTCTCATGGAAATAAGAAAAAGGTTGTGTTTTCTGAATTAAGTGGTGTCTGTAAAAGAAGACAACACAAACAAATCTTACAATCCTAAATGGGCAATGGGGATAGGATGTGGAAGCAGGATAAGCAATTTATGACACTTTAAAAGGTGACATTAAAATTGGCTGATAAAACCCTTGAACTGATCAGCATATTCATGAGGCCAAAAAGTGATCAACTGCAGTCCCTGGTAACCCACTGATAATTGCTCCTCAAAGTGAAGCTCAGCTGTGTAAATGACAGCAGTCCAACAGTTGATCCAAGTCAGTAGTGAATTTTGTTCACTACAATATCAATCTATTGCGAGCAATCAAAGCAGCTTTGAATTGGGAAGAGGTAGAATAAATTAGAATTACCTCTTTATATCCCAATCTTGTGATTCTTTTGGAATGTTCAGAACCTTTGGATGTCAAGTGAGCCAAATTAACATCAGCATTTATTCTCATCTGTGTTATTTTCTATTGAATTTCTTAAATTTAAATGCAATTTGTGCACTGAGCTACACTGGCACAACAATGTCAGGCAACAATTAGCATTGGTGTTTTGTTATCTTTTCTATCTGGCTTGCTAACTTTAGATTTGCCCACTTGACACAACTTTCTTCCCCATTGACAAATGTTTCTGTAGCCTGTTAACTTTTTCTTGTTCATACTATCTCATTGTCCACTCTACCTTTTCCTTTCCATCCTTCATCTCTTGTTTCGTGTTTCCTCTCTTCTACCTTGTTGACAGATATCTCAGTGTTCTTCTTTATTGAGTATAGGCACTCCCTGACCTATGTAAGAGTTATGTCCCATGAACCCTTACGTAAATCAGATTGTACATAAGTCAGAATCACCGACTCTCACCTTTCTGCCCCACGCGGTCTTCTGGGTCAGCACAGCCACTCTTGGCGGCTTGTTTCCGATGTAAACACGAGTGATCATACAGTGATGATTTCACGAAGGAATCGATATTTTAGTAGAATTGGACAAAAGGTATCAGAATCAAGTTAACATATATGGAGTAACCTAACATACTGTGGAACAAAAATCTAAATGTGTGTGTATGTACATTTAATGAAAATGCTGTGAGAGATAAGAAACTGGAATGGAAAATTCCTCTAAAATGTAAGTATAGTTATTTTATACTATAAAAAGGCTTAAAGAATAATTGGTTTTGTTAACAGGCACGAAGAGAACACAAATAAAAAATCCCAACAGTTTAGTATTGTGTGGAATATTTGGCACTATGATGTAGAATACCTTAAATGAACAGGCAGTATATGGTACAGATAAACCAAGTTGATATAAGAAAAGGAGAACTATAATTGCAGTGATAACTTTGACTTTAATCGCAATGGTAAGTTTTAATACTCAATAGAGTTTTGACAAGGTGAGATTATTCCCTCTAGGTAATCAGTACTGTAATGTCAGTAAAATGTCATAAAAATTAGAGAAATATCATCATCAGGTTTTTAGAACAAACATTGTTTTGCAACAGTGGGTTTTGAGATAGAGCCCATTAGTGGAAGGCACAATTAACATGCCTGACCATCAAGAGATTTAAGAGCAGATGAAATGTGTAGGAAGGATCTGCAGATGCTGGTTTATGCCGAAGATAGACACAAAATGATGGAGAAACTCAGTGGGGCACGCAGCATCACTGGAGAGATGGAATGGGTGACATTTCAGGTCAAGACCTTGCTTCAGACATTGGGTTCTTATGAGATCATTCTAGCAAAAAGCCAACATCATCACATATCTCTTCTCCAATGCTGACAATGCTTATATCCTTTCCTCTCTTTTCATTTCACATTTTCCTCAATGTTTGAGTTTGCAATATATGTCCTTAGTCTTGTGCCGAGCAACATTTTTTTTCTTCAGAAGCCAATTAATGCAGATGTGGGAAATATGAAATACTAAAACAGGCAAGGCATGGACTACTCAACAGGCTGAGAGTGAGATGCCATATTGTTTCTGAATGATGACATTTTATCACAACATTTTGATTGGAATCTTTTTGTAGATTGTGGAAGATTTTGGGGAAATGCGGTAAAATCTTCTTTATGAAATATTATGGTTTCAAAATTGTTTGTTAATCCTCTAGTGAAAGATTCATAGAGTCATACAGCACAGAAACAGTCACTTTGTCTAAGTCATCCATGCCTACAAAGATGTCTATCTGAGAATCTTATTGTCTGTGTTTGACCCATATCCATCTAAACATTTCCTATCCATGTACCTGTTTAAATGTTGTCACCCTATCCACGTCTACATCTTCTTCTGGCAGCTCGTTCCACACCTCCCTTACCCTGTGGAAAAGACCGTGACTATCTCACTACCATCGAAGGGATCTACAAGAGTCACGTGCCTCAAAAAGGCAGCCAGCATTATCAGAGACCCACACCACCCTGGCCACAATCACATTTCACTACTGTCAAGTATAGGAGCCTGCAATCTGTAACATCCAGGTTCAAGAGCAGCTTCTTCAAAGAGGCTCCAAAGAGGCTCTGAATGTTATAGACGTGGCGGCATTATTTATGACTTTACTATGCTTGCATATTCTGTTGTGCAGCTGTAAGTAAGAATGTAATTGTTCCATTTTAGGACATATGACAATAAAACACTCTTGACTCTTGACTCTCTTGATTTGCTCAACCTCCATAAAGGTCACCCTTTCTAGGGCCCAAGAAAAAGTCCTACCCAAGCCAGGCTCTCATTATAATTCATCCCCACCAGTCACATATCCCTCATCTGGTCTCACACTCCACTTTGCTTTCCCATCAGGTTCCATCATCCTCAGCCCCTGGTTACCTCCACTAATCATGACCTGTGCTATGATGATATCCACACCCCTCTCTGCCCCACTTGATTCCAGTTAGATCAAACCCGCTCCTATTCACCTGGATCCAGTTGTTGAAAGCCAGTGTTTGCCCCATTCCCCTCCTATGCATGTTGGTTTTCTCCCATCCATTCTTCTAGTCCAGAGGAAAGGTCTCAATCCAAAACATCAACCATCCCATTCACTCCACAGATACTACCTGGCCCTTTGATTTCCTCTGGCATTGTTTTTCACTCAAGATTGCCGCATCTGCAGTCTTTTGTGTCTCCTCATCAATCCTAGCTTTCCAAATGCTGGCAGATCCTGTCCCATAGAATCTCTTCCAGTAATGTTTCCACTCCTAATTATATCTCGTTTCTTGTGATCAGTCCTATCTCTGGCTGCATTGATATATAGCTATTGTCATCAACGTTATCTCATTATCTTGAGTTCACAAATTAAATTTTACCTAGAATTATAGGTTCATGAAATAATATCTGAAAGCACCTTATTCAACCCATTCTGCCTGTGCCTGATGTTCAGTTGATTGATCCAGTTAATTCCAGCTCTTGCATTTCCTCAATGATTATTTTTACCTCTTTTCAATGAAATATGTAGTGAAGCAGCAGCTGAAACATTTATTTTAAAGGACCTTTTGAGAAATTAAAGCAAAAAAATAGAATTACTATTAATATTAAAGTTTAACAAAAGCACAAAGGTGAAGTGACAATATAAATGGTATTTTCAAAAGGTCAAACCACCAGAATTAGCTCATTCAGAAATGACCCTTCTACTTTACACTTGCATATTTAATCACCCAATTCTGGACGTTACAATTATGGATTATGGTATGCCAGTCAAACAATAAAATCACTTTTATTTTTGTCTTACTAATGTGACTTCTATCTGCTTATCCCAAGCAAAAGGGGTATTCTGTTTAATCTAGTTTAGAGATACACCATGGAAACAGGCTTTTCCATCGTGTCCATACCAACCATTGATCGCCCGTTCACACTAGTTCTATGTTATCCCACTTTCTCTACATGCCAGGGGCAATTTACAGAGGCCAATTAACCCACGGACTGTAGATATGCATTAAATATGCATTAAACCTCCTGCACATATTTACAAAACTACAGCAACCGAGAAGCAACATGGTCTCTGCAGATAGAAGTCACAGTATTGTAACAAAAATATCAATCATGGGAACATCACTATTAGTCTCTGCATGAGAATCATTCTCCACCTGCCTGGACCATGTACAATGAGCCACATATCCCACACACTCAGCATTGATCTATGATTAAGGGAACTTGAAACAACAACGGTTATCAGCAACTGGCCAGAAATATTCAGTTAGTTTGCATGATGTTCAATTGCCTATTCCAAAAGGCCGATGAGTAATAATGGCAGCAAGTCAGAATATAGTGCATCACTTAACATAATTACTACCAGCTCCTTTAATAAATAAGCACGCCGTTGTTCATAAATAGTTTTAAATCATTTTTATTTGGCAACCACTTTAATCACTGAAGAAGAGTGCAGCATGTATGATTAAGGGATATCAGTGCTTTACAAGGCATCTTCAACAGCATAATTTATTTTAAATGGGTTAGTAATTTTGTTAATTTCTTGTCTCCAGATTTTGCAAGGTTTACTCTTTATTGATTACGACAAAGATAATATTTTACTTTCCTCACTAGCAATGCAATTCAAACTTTGTTTTACAAGATTGTGCTGCTGCTGCACAATAAACAAAGTACTGCATGGGCACTTTTTTCCCCTTTTCAGCCCAACGACATCCAGCACGTGTGAGCCACCTCAGGGAAGACTGTCTGCTTAAATCAAAAGAAGCAGAGTAAAGTTAAAAATCTCAAATTAGTCTGACATCGCCTTTTCTAATGAGGCCAGAACAGTGCAATAAAGAGAAAACAGAGTTGGTGCTTGAAACAGCTGCAAGAGCATCACGTGATAGCCTGAGGAGTTGTGGCAGCTTATTTTGTTGAGGTGACATGCGTCTGCAAATGAAACGAGTGGACAGCATGTCAGAGGCACAGGGAGCCTCTTCATCCTCACTAACATCCCTGAACTGGCAGATTCCCCCCTTGGTTACAATGCAAAGAGACAAGGCAAGAATGGTCTCTTTTTGAAAAGCATCATCTGAACTAGCTCATTTGCTTGTTGGCAGAAAATCATGTTTTGTGATTCTTGGTGTCACATGCGGTTAATTTTACATTGGCAGTGTTTGACTTAACAAGGACTGGTAACTTCTGTTTATTTCCAGCTACACATACAATTTTCGAAATGAATACCTTTTATTTATTCTGACTTTTGCTTTCTCTTGCTTTTAATCATGTTCAAAGCTGAAAAAGCCTGTAACTGCCCTGCTGTTGGCCTTTATTTGTGACTGAGCGCTGCGAAAGAGGCTGAACGAAAGTGTTAGGGCTCCTAGCAAAGCAGTAAGTTTCTGTCACTTTCTCTCAAGAGCGCTATAGAAAATGCATCTTGACCAAGGTGGGTTAGCATTTTGTCACAACTGCTTTATTCTAACATGCAAAAAAGGTGGAGGCTAAATTTCGTCCTTCAGGGAGTTATTTATTTTCTTTCAACCCGCTGTGCACATTTCTGCAGATGTGGATCTTACAGAGATCAAACAAAAAGGAATCTGTCGAGTGACATGAGTTATGTCCTCAGAAGTACCAGTGCCCCTGCTGGCTTGGAGGAGACCAACCATTAACCACATGAAAATCCGATTAGTTTAGTTTAGTTTAGAGAAACAGTAGGGAAGCAGGCACTTCAGCCCACCAATTCCACGCCGACCAGCGATCCCTGCACACCAGCACTATTCTATTCACTAGGGACAATTTACAAACTTTGCCGAAGCCAATTAACCTACAAACCTGTACGTCTTTGGAGGGCAGGAGGAAACCAGAGCACCTGGTGAAAACTCATGGGCAGAACGTAAAAATACCATATAGATAGCACCTGTAATTAGGTTAGAACCCGGGTCTCTGTCACTGTGAGGCAGCAACTTTACTGCTGTGCCACCTTGCTGCCCATTATATTCAAATTAGACATTACTGCACTAACCATCTTTCTCATCAGCTCCTTTTCTCTCCTTTTTTCAGTGGATTGATTTGTTGTTGAATTGAATTGAATAAATTATATTAGCCAAGTATGTATACATACAAGGAATTTGCCTTGGTTCTTTGCTCGCAATGTAACAACACGATATACAGTAGACAATTAAAAATAAAACATTATAATTTGAACATGTGAAGAATTAAATAAAATACCAGAGCAAAAGGAGGCTACAGACTTTTGGCTGTTGAGTAGAGCTGCTGCTTCTGGAAACAAACTGTTTTTATGTCTGGCTGTGGCTTCTTTGACAGTCCGGAGTCGCCTTCCAGAGTGAAGTGCCTCAAAGGGTTTGTGGACAGGGTGAGAGGGATCAGAGATGATCTTACCCACTCCTTTCCTGGCCCTTGTAGTGTACAGTTTGTTGACGAGAGGAAGGTTTACTTTGCTCACTTAGTGACATTAGTAGGCTAATCAAGAATGGTAAATCATTGCCAAAGCTGTTGCTCTTCTAACTTGCTTATGTAGTCAGAGGTCGGGTCAGCAACTATTCCTCTGTCAACTGTGCAGTTTTTTTGTGGCTAAGAAAGTCTAACTGCAAAATCTGGAGAACTTTTCTTTCTTGAAATCTGAACAGGCCATGTTGAGTTTCCTTTTCCCTTACCCCCCCTCCCCCCTCATCCCTATGCCCCACCTGGATGCACCCACTTCCCCCCTTCTCCCTCCCCTTCTACCTATATTCCTTCCTCAGACTTCACAATTCACACCTCTTCGATCCTTATCTCACAATTTTAGTCTTTCCATCATCTTGTCCAACCATCCTCCTATTAAAAACCACCCTCACCTATATCCACCTATCACTCGCAAGGCTTTCTCCTACCTTTCTTCTAGCTTACAAACCCCGCTCCCCTTCCCCACCGCAATCAGTGTGAAGATGGGTCCTGACCTGAAATGTCACCTATCCATGTTCTCCAGGGATGCTGTCTGACCCAAAATGCTGCAGTAACTTAGCGGGATAGGTAGCATCTCTAGAGAGAAGGAATGGGTGACGTTTCAGATCGAGACCCTTCTTCAATCTAAAGAAGGATCTTGACCTGAAACGTCACCCATTCCGTCTCTCCAGACATGCAGGCTGTCCCGTTGAGTTACTCCAGCATTTTGTGTCTAACTTCGATTTAAACCAGCATCTGCAGTTCTTTCCTACACATGCTGCCTGACCCGATGAGTTACTCCAGCACTTTGTGTCATTTTGCGTAAACCAGTATCTGCAGTTCCTTGTATCTGCTGATGAGGAATGTGCTTTTGTTTTCTGCTCTTCACACTGGATTGAGAAAAATATATAAAAGGCACAAAAGCCAAAGTGCTGGAGGAACTTAGCAGGGCAGAAAGCATCTGTGGAAAGAATGGAAAGATCAGGATCCTTCTTCAGACTGATTGGAGTGGGGGGGGGGGGGTGGGGGGAGAAGAATGGAAAGGAGCAGGGTGGGACAAAGGGTCAAAGCCTTGCAAGTGACAGGTGAGCAAAAAAAACAACTTGCTACAGGAATTCACAGAAGTAAAGTGCGAAAGCAAAGTGACTCTTTGGTGCACATTATTTTACATCTTAGGTAGACAAAAATGCTGGAGAAACTCAGCGGGTGAGGCAGCATCTATGGAACGAAGGAATAGGTGACGTTTCGGGTCGAGACCCTTCTTCTATAGATACCTTATTTTACATCTTGCACTGCTAAAGCCCATGCAGATCTAGAGTATTTGTATCCAGATCTCAGTCTGCATGCAATGATCATCTGGTGCTTGTGCGGCTGTATGGTGAGCAATAATCCAGCAAATGCAATGTCAAAACTTTGCACCATTAATGGAGAGGACCAACCCTTCAATCCTCACCTCTGCTCATTCTTTATAAAGGATTATAAACTCCGTGGATGTTAGATGATGCATGATTTTTGTGAGGTATTGCTCTAATTGTTTGATTGTTAAGGGCTTGGACACGCTAGAGGCAGGAAACATGTTCCCGATGTTGGGGGAGTCCAGAACCAGGGGCCACAGTTTAAGAATTAGGAGTAAGCCATTTAGAACGGAGATGAGGAAACACTTTTTCTCACAGAGAGTGGTGAGTCTGTGGAATTCTCTGCCTCAGAGGGCGGTGGAGGCAGGTTCTCTGGATGCTTTCAAGAGAGAGCTAGATAGGGCTCTTAAAAATAGCGGAGTCAGGGGATATGGGGAGAAGGCAGGAACGGGGTACTGATTGGGGATGATCAGCCATGATCACATTGAATGGCAGTGCTGGCTCGAAGGGCCAAATGGCCTACTCCTGCACCTAATGTCTATTGTCTATTGTCTATTATCTAATTGGATAAGGGTATAATGCCCACATTGGTTCTTCATAGCTCTGTAGAGAGGATGGCGTGTCACTGAGGTATTCTATCCTGACCTTATGTCCTCTGCGCAAACCACAGGCTTTCATTCATGAGCATTCCCCAAGAACCACAACCTAACAGCAACTAAGCAAACATAGACACAAAGTGTTGGAGTAGCTCAGCGGGTCAGGCAGCATCTCAGGAAAAATCCATATCTGCCCAAGACGTTTGGCATAACTTCTTCTACGTAAAACTCAAGAATGAGATGAGCATTAATGCTTCAGGAAGGATGCCCTCACTGAAATCTGCTGTGTCTTCCAGCCATAACTGCTGCTTCAGAGCAGGTCAAGCACAACATTGCCAGCATCCATGAAGGTGACTATAGCCATTAAGTTGATGTACTGGGCTACTTCTGGGCAGGAACCAGAGACAGTTGCAAGATTTTACAGTTTGCTGTTCATTCTTGTGTAAAGGACTGTCACTGAAATTCTCTTTTCAACGAGAACTGTCTCCATCTCATTCTATAAACAGAAATTGTTGAAAACACTCAGCGGGTCATGTTCAAGTTCAGAACTGGCAAAGGTTCTTCCACCTGAAACATTAACACTGCTTTTCATTCCACAGGTGCTGTCGGACCTGCCGAGCAGTTTCCATTTTTATTTCAGATTTCCAGTGTCTGCAGATTTTTATTCATTATTTCTCTCTCATTTTCATTTGCCAGGGAAAAGCATATAGAACGAGATAAGTATCCCAAGGATGTTATAATGCACTGGAATTGAAAATACTCAATTATTTTACTGCCTGGCCATTATATATTCAAAGACACCAAGTAATATCAGTCAATACATGGGGTCTTGGCAGTGGACAAGATGAAAAAAACAGCACACTGTACTAGAGTGCCTCAGAGGATCAGGCAGCATCTCTGGGAGGACATGGGTAGGTGATGTTTCAGGTCATTTTGGGTTGGGATCCTTCTTCAGAATTCAGTCGATAAGATGCCTTCATTCTGCGGCAGTCAACAGACAATTCTGTGCCTCATTCCTCAGTGCCTACTCATTACGCTTTCAGAGAGTTTGAATAGGTAACCTACTGTGAATATGGCACATTTCCAGCATTGAAAAGTGTTGGACCCACACTCTTCCATGTTGTGACTGTTTAATGGAATTTCCGTGTCTATTGGTGCTGCACAGCTTCAGTGAGTCTTTTCTTTAAGAAGTGCTTTAATTACAAGCTATCTTCACAAGTTGAAAACTAATCACAATATTGGTGCCTTGGTCAGCCACTCAACAGACTTTTAGCACTGGCTGGATACAGCAATATTGCATGTTAGCAAAAAGTGTGGAGTTTTCATGTGTGGAGTTAACCTGAACCAGAAACAGGGTTACAGGTTAATCATTGATTGCCATCCTAACTTCCATTTTTTGGGGGCATTCCAATTTATACCCTCATTCTTGAAATAATATTATCAACAAATATTTCCCAGGTTTCCTCATTCTGTGTTACCATAAAATTGTTTATAAAGAACATACAGAACACAGAAAAACGAAATGATAAAGATGCTTTCTATGTCTCGCCAGCAGATCACAGTGGCGCAGCGGTAGAGTTGCTGCCTTACAGCGCCAGACACCTGGGTTCAATCCTGACTATGGGTGCTGTCTGTACGGAGTTTGTATGTTCTCCCTGTGATTGCATGGGTTTCCTCCGGGTGTTCCGGTTTCCTCCCACATGCAGGATTGTATGTGGGAGGAATCCTACATACAATCAGGATTGTATGTGGGAGGAATTGGCTTCTGTAAATTGCCCCGAGTGTGTAGGATGTGAAACTGGGATAACATAGAGGTAGTGTATTGATGGTCGTCTTTCGGCGCAGACTTGGTGAGCCGAAGGGCCTGTTTCCATGCTATATCTTTAAACTAAACAGAACTAAACTAATCTAGAATGACCTTTCATTCTCTCAGAGTTCTGTAGGCTCAACATTGCTGGCACATCAGGACAGAGTTGGAGGTATTGTTGCTTCTTCATTATGATGCTAGAAGGTTTTTACCTTCTTTGGAATGGAAGAGAAAGAAAGGAAAATTTATAAATTTATAGACTGCATACTATTTGGCATTCAGGAGAGATCCATGTTGACGTTTGTCTGATAAGGTAAATGAAAGGAAATGAAAAAATAAGGTAAAAATTAAGGAAAGTCAAAGGCAAGATAAAAAAGTAACCTCAAGCCCATGATAAAAATCATCAGCTGATCACCCCATTGAAAACATAGCTGATAATTTAAAAACATATGTAGTTAAACTGATTCCCTGAATAGTATATATATTTCTATTGACACACCACAATAATATAAAAATAAGTTTTGCTCTCTCTCCTTACAGTTCTTATTTTCGAATTTATTTATTTTGACTGACTCAATTTTGATACCATTACACAGACTGTGTTGATTAGATTATGTGACAGGACAGAAATTGTATTATGTTACAAATATTAACCCTTTATTTACTGTTTTCATGACAAAGATAAAGCTTAAAAACTTTGCTTAAGATCATCCTGAAGTTATATATGCACAGTTCAGAATAGGTTGGTGCTAAATTCATGTCTAGCAAAATAATCACTCTGCAAAATGTAATCTTCCATTTCATTGAACTTTTAAAGAAAATTCCTATAAGACAATTCTCTGCCATCCCAAATTGATTTGAAATTCTACATCTTTCTCAGGAAAATACTTCTTAAACCAAATGATTTCGACGCTGCTTTGAAAATGTAATGGTGTACGTTTTTTTTTAATCTAAATGTTCCAAATTTGATGTGAATGTTGATTCCATAGTTTGCCTGAATTATAAAGGGGCTGCATTTGTAGTTCCAAAAATACAATCCTTCGTTTTATAGCATGCAACATAAAACAATAAACCAACCAAAACAAACTCTGAATCTAAAGTGGGGCTAGCACTGAACGTGTAAAGACAAATCTTGTGCCGGGGCAGAGGCTAGGAATGGATGTATATATCCAATTCAATATTTCTGTTGCAAAAGGAGTGTCACTTCCATTATTCTTAAAGACTGCTTGCTTCCACATGTAGTTCAAGTTATTTGCAGGTCTTCTTGGAGCTTGAGCATTGATATTATCACCTCCATTATTGGATCAAGGGGTCTTCCTATGAAGAAGCTACAGGTGCTCTATCCTATGGTTTGTAAGAACATGCGGACCAAACAGTCAACTTATCTAAGAGCTTGTGCACCAAACAGCCATTTTATCTGAAGTGCTGAAAACGTTTGTCCTAGGTAAGTGAAATTGTTCGTAAGATAAAATAGCACACTGTTGTGATGAAGGGAATAATAATTTTGATGAAGATGGATTGTAAAGTCTGAAATGCCTTTTAAAATTATATTATCCTAATTAACAGTGATGACAGACTATAACCTAATTCTGAAAACTATTCTATAAATTCTTTAAGAATTTCATTTTTCTTCATGTGATTGTTTATTCACAACTGTAACAATCAATAGCTTTGTAACAATCAATCTTTTTGTCTTTAATGGTTTATCATAGCCTAATTATTTTAAAATTTAGTGAGAATTATAGAGCTCGGAAATAATTAAAGGAAATGTTAGCCATTAATTCTCTGATGGTGCATTTAAAAAAAATCTCAGATCTTTTCTTAAAAGAATCATAAACTTCTAAGCAAGTAAATCTGTAGAGGAGAAAATTGTAAATTCATGTGTTTTTTTTAGTTTCAATATTTTGTTTTTGCCAGATGCAGGAAAATAGTTATAAGCCTTTAAAATAAATCCTATCAGAAACAAAAAATTGTTAATATATTCATAGTTTCTGACCCCCATTTATCTTGTGGCAAAATTGTTCTTCTATACCTAGATGTATTCGGCCTTCTATTCTCCAATGACATTTTTTTTTGCAAAACCATTAACTGAAATTGTAAAGTACAATGATTCTATCCCACCTTCTCTCAGAAGTTTATATGTCACTATTGTGTACAATAAAAATTGTATATTCATGAGCTTCATTTGTTTTGTGCCCTTCTCTCTGTCAAAGTCTCGCACGCAGCATATGCTGGCTCTGTTGAGAATAAAATCAAATTTGTCTGTCTTGTCATATTGTCATCAAAGTGATAGTATCACAATTAGATTAACATTTTGTCAAGGAGCTGAAGAGGGAGCAGAGACGGTAACACATTACTTACGCATGTCCCTGAACTGAGCTGAATATTTTTTTTCTCACTGAACGCACTGGTAGTGGCAATTCCCAGCCATTCGTTATACCTGATCTCTTCAAGGACATGCAATTGACATCGGATGTCTATCTGCATGTCTGACTGCTTCAGGCCAGAAAGCTCGTCTATGAAATTGTCCATATTTGCTTAAATCAGAACTGACAACCTATTCCGTTATTTTTTCCAAGCAGAGTTTTCAAGTTTGGTAGATCAGTATTTGGCTCTAAAGAAATCTGGCATGTTGATCTCGGCATGCTTGTGGCTAATCTCTGAAAAACTTTTTTACGTCTTTGTTTCTCTCACTTTCCTTTGGCATATATTGTCATAGTATCTGTCAAGTGTCATAAAGCTAAGATACTGGTGGAAGGTCTTCTATCTAAATTGGTCCTGAGAGTTAATCATAAAATGTTTCTCCCATTGATGTAAATGGGACTTTACAAAGACGCCACCTGGAGCAAAGGTCACGGTCATACTGAAAATACATGACGCAGCTATGTAATGTTTAGACCTGAAATAGGAAAAAAAGAGAATTCTCAATGTCATGTTAGAATTGGAAGTGTAAAGATCATGTTTTTTAAAATATAAAGACAGAAAATATAATCAATTTTGTTAGTGCATGAATACTTCTGTTTGTAGAAAATGAAGTTCACCTTCCTTTAGTTATACTAAGCATTTGCTTCTTCTAGTACCATGTTCTACTTCAATCTTTGAAAGGTTTGAGGTTTGTCAAATTGTGTGAAAACCCCCCCACTATTGTTTATACAGATTCCTGCATTAACAGGACCCCAAGACGTCCATGTTAATAAGTTCTAGGAGCAGAATTAGGCCATTCAGCCCATTAAGTCTATTCCACCATTTACAATTTTTACCAAAGTCAATTAACCTACAAACCTGTACATTTTTGGAATGTGGGAATTAACCGGAGCAACCGGGGAAAACTCATGCGGTTACAGAGAGAACGTACAAATTCCGTGCAGACAGCACCCGTAATCAGAACCAAACCTGGGTCTGGCGCTGTAAGGCAGCAACTCTGCCACCATACTGCCCCTAAAGTTCTTTAATTGCCATTTATTCTTGAACCCATCGTGATCTTCTGCCCATTTCTGTAAACAGCAAACGTAATGGGTTTCCCCCCCAAACATTGCTGCAACGTAGGAAATGTTTGTTGTGTGACCTTTGACATCACTGGCTGTGCAACTGACACTGGGTCAGTGTCAGAGGCACTGAGGTGAATTGTGCCCAGAAGTGTCTGAGCCATTTTCCCAGTAGTCACTAATCGACTAGAAGTGCTCACGAACATGATTTAACATGAGCAAGATTGCTTTCATTCATCATTTGTGCATAATTGGCTCCAATTTCTAGGCGGTGATTTTTATCTACTTGCCTTCCCAGCCATTTTAGAAATATCTTTACCTTGTCTCTACCACACAACCCTTTCTACAGACATCATGTGCATGATTTTCAGCCAAAATGAAGCCTAGAAATTATACATTGTTTTAACCAAAACAGTCATTTTTTTAATGAAACTGGTTAGTAGATGAAAGAGTAGACAGGGATTTGAAATAAATGTGTTGTTTTTATATCAGAATGCCGCATAGTGGTATTATGCTGTACAAACTTCATCAAAAATAATTAATTTATAATCACTAGAGATCTTGGCTGGTTCCCATAAAATTAACTATTTCATCAAATATCATCAGTAACAAAGGAAATTGTATATTCTACAGCATTATATTGAAAGATGTAAAAATGTTTGTTTGTGCTGTTTTGTTTTAGTTCAGATGTTCAATTTTCTCCTTTTCACTACTGATATGTGACATTTCTGGAGGAAAAGATATATATTTTTCACTGCAAGATCAGCCAGTAGGAAGCAATGGGATTCTACAATATAACTGACAGAGGTACGTCATGAAGTTGTTTCCCACGAGCCTGGTGGATTATCGTTTCTCAATGCCACAATCTGAATGACATTAACCTCAAGTGAAATCATTAATGCTGGTTAATCTCCATTACAGAATGGTTAAGGCATGAAAGGAAGACATTCAGCTTGATGAGATCCTACTGGCTTTATGTAAGGACAATCCATCTTGTCCAACTTCCTGTACTCTCCAAAGCTCTGCAAATTCTTCCTTTCAGATACTTATCCAACTCCTTCTTGAAAGCCTCAACTGAATCAATATCCATTACATCCTTTGGCAGCGCCAGGTCAACTGTTGCATCAAAGCAATTTCCCAGCATTACTTTTGGTTCTTCTCCAATTGTGTTCATTCTGTTTCTTTAGTTCTTGTGCCTTTCACCAATGGGAACAGATTTACATCTACTCTGCTGAACATAAATACCTCCATCATAACCCGTACATCCTCCACAGTTATGTGGATGGTCTATTCTTTATGATATGAGCTTCCGTCTATCCAAAACAACTGCGTCCCCCACCCTTAAAAGTGTTCCAGTAAATCCCAGGTTCTAAAGCCTTCACTTCATTCCCAAAGAGTAACACCTGAAACCAAACACCATTCTCCACTTATGGCCAAGCCAGTGTTTTATAAAGACTCATCGAGATTTTCTTGCTTTAGTATTCCACTTATAAAGTTGAGATCCTTGATTGTTTTCCAACTTTCTTCTCAACCTGCCCTTTGCACATCTACCCCAAGTCTTTCTATTCTTGGATTCCTTTTAGAATTGTGTCCTCTAATTTATGTTGTTGATATTAGGATGTCATTAAGCTGGAAAGGGTGCAGAGGAGATTTACAAGGATATTACTGGGACGGGAGGGCTTGGGTTATAAGGTGAGAATGGATTGGATGAGGTTTTTTGTTCCTGGAGCAGAGGATGCTGAGGGGTGATCTTATCTGAAATTAGGAGTGGCATAGATCGGGTGAAAGGGGATAGATTTAATGGGGACCTGAGGGACAACTATTTCATTCTGAGGGTGAATGAGCTGCCAGAGGAAGTGCTGGAGTCAAGTACAATTGCAATATTTAAAATACATTTGAATAGGTATGGATAGGAAAGATTGGGAGAGATATGGGCCAAACATAGGCTCAATTAGGCAACTTGGTAGCCATGGATGAGTCGGACAGAGGTTTTAAACTGAAGAAGGTTTCCAACCCGAAATGTCACCTGTCTATTTCCCTCCACAGATGCTGCCTGGCATCCTGCATCCTCCACAGCTTTGCTCTTTGTTGAAGATTCCAGCATCTCCCATCTTGTGCCTCTGAAAAAATAGGGTGCTCTTCTAAAATGACATTTTAATTTGAGTAACATTGGGGAAGTGGGTGAATGTGAGTACTGCAGAACGGATCACTTGCTTCTGACTTGCTCTGATAATTTAACATTGTACGTGACTGAAAACAGTTACCTTACTTATAGACATATTAATATTTCAACCAAGTTGGAGAAATAATAGCATTTAACTCAATTTCCTTATCGAGTGAATTTCTGATACTAAAATCATTCACTTAAGTATTAAATGATTTTGCGTCTGACGAGGCCAATGGGTTTCAAAAAAAATTGTCCCATTAAAGTGAATGCAGCACTGCAGAAGACAGTCGGGGTTAATCATAATATTTTCTCTGCGAAAATAAATGGCAAAAGAAAGTTAATAATTAGATCAACTAAGACTCCCCCTTGGTGTCATTAACCCAAGTGCCCTCACACAATCACAAGGGTCCGTTCAAGCTGATGGTGAGAACTTTTGGCTTTGTACCCACATTACAGCAGAGTCAATGCAGAATATTAAATACCCAGTAATAGCAACATTGTACATAGTAATGTGTGGATGCCATATAACCATTAGAGTTCATTTAACTGGAAATAAAATGGATGAAAGCATATAAGGGCAGATGCATTTTTGTAGGTAGAGTGAGAGAGCTGACCTCATCAGATTCGATGGGGTCGGTTTATTCAAATGACTGTAATAGACCCTGTGTGTTTTCTCCAGGCACAAGGTGTGTGTGCAGGGACTCTGTTATGCAGCCATTGTTAAAGGGAATTAATTTTTTTCCTGCTTTTTTGTTCTAGTGTGGAGAAGATCATGACTATGCACCATGGAAATGAAGAACTGTCGCACTCAGTAAGTCGTTCCTGTTGGTATAAATGCAACAAAGGTATGTCCCCATTTTGAGAGCAAATCCCATGCAAGGTCCATCATAGGTGGCCTTCAGCAAAATGATTGCAGTCTCACGTGAGGTAGGAGTGTCTTACCATTTAATTCCACAGCGTAAGAACGAGAGCCATTTTTATTATTTCAAATGAAATAAATTTGTAAAACAACATGAAAGCACGAGCCACAATCTTACTATATGAAAACAATTAAGAGTTAATGCCAAAATAAAATGTTTCCATTGTATCACATCTCCAACTACTTGGTGTTGTGCATTTTCCATTTACAAGTTGAAGTGCAATGATTCATCCACACAGTCTATAACCCAATGACACTTCACATGATATTTTAAGATTGTTCTAAATGCAGGGAGTTTCAAAGGATTCAAAGGAGATGAGGAACCCTTTCAGTTGTGATGTTGTGCCACAGAGCATGAATTCATCAGAGGCTTCTGGTTGTGGCCTGGAGTTGCTGGAGGGTCAGTTTAAGAGAGCAATGCCAACTTTCATACTGATTGCTGAGCAGGTATTAGATCACCTGGAAGAGATACACAGCAGTTAGGACAAGGCAGAAAGTGTCAAGAGTGCTGACCCATCAGGCACACTGCTTCATGAAGATTGCAAATGATGTATCTATTGGAGAAACAACAAACTGCAGGCGCTGTTTACACAAAAGGACACAAAGTGCTGGAGTACCTCAGCGGGTCAGACAGCATATTTGGAGAAAATGAGGAGGTGATATTTCGGGTCAGGACCCTTCTTCTGAAGAAGGTTCCTGACCCGAAATGTCACCTGTCTATGTTCTCCAGAAATGCTGTCTGACCCGCTGAGTTACTCCAGCACTTTGTGTCCTTTTGTGTAAACCAGCACCTGCAGTTCATTGTTTCTCCAATCTTCATGAAGCAGTGTGCCTCTATTGGAAATTGACTTGGGCAACAAAGTGCTAACACTTTCATAACCCAAGACATAAAATGGAATTCCATCATTCCATGTACCATAATAACAACAAATTGGCTCAACACATAAAACACCAGCCAGTGAACAGATTTGGCTATATTATATCAGGTAAACCTGCAGAGTCTCTTGCCCAGGGCAGGGGAATCAAGAACCAGAGGGCATAGGTTTAAGGTGAGTGGACGTGGGGAGGGGGGGGGAAGATTTAATACAAAGGGTGGGGGGTGTATGGAACAAGCTGCCGACAGAGGTAGAGTTGTGCCTCCAGGTACTATTGTAATGTTTATGAAGCAGTTAGGTGCATGGAGAGGACAGGTTTAGGGGGATATGTGCCAAAAGCAGGCAGGTGGGACTAGTGTAGATGGGACCTATTGTTCGGTGTGGGCAAATTGAGCTGAAGGGCCTGTTTCCACGCTGTAACGACTCCATGATTCTATAACGTGTGCCTCGGTCGCCTGGTAATGGTGCAAAGCTCCGTTGCCTCCCCCCCTCCCCCCCTCCCCCCTTCTGCCAGGTTACCCAATGGCCTGGTGCCACGTGTGTGCTTCTGGTCACGAGACCAGGAAGAGCGAGCAGCATGGAGGCGGCGTGAGTACCAGGCCCAACCCAGACGCACCACAGGGGGCTAGGCGGCTCCCCTGCCTGTGAATTCCTACTGGTTTATCTCCCCGATGCCACGTTTCTTCCCACCCAGCATTGGATTAAACATTGATATTTAGCCACCACACCCAGTCATAGCGAACAATCAGCAATAATTGACATCATCCTCCCTACGCGGTCCGTTATTGCGAGGGCTTACATTATGTCCTTCTTATGAATGTTTGTCGGCACTAGGCCTGTACTCACTGGAGTTTAGAAGAATGGGGTGGCACCTCATTGAAACGTAAAGAAAAGTGGAAGGCTTGGATAGAGTGGATGTGGAGAGGATGTTTCCACCAGTGGGAGAGTCTAGGAGTAGATGTCGTAGCCTCAGAATTAAAGGACGTTCTTTTAGGAAGGATATGAGGAGGAATTTGTTTAGTCAGAGGGTAGTGAATCTGTGGAATTATTTGCCACAGAAGGCTGTGGAGGCAAAGTCAGTGGATATATTAATGCAGAGATCGATAGATTCTTGTTTTGTATGGGTGTCAGAGGTTATGGGAAGAAGGCAGGGGAATGGGGTTAAGAGGGAGAGAGATCAGCCATGATTGAATGGCGGAGTAGACTTGATTGGCCGAATGGCCTAATTTTACTCCTGTCTCTTATGATCTTATAGTAGGGTGACACACGACCTAACATTAAGGGAGTGACTGGAGGAGGCTGCTCCAGAAATGGAGCAGGTTTATTCATTATTCTCATCCAACATAGCTTAATATCTGACTCTCTCATTCTCTTCAAAATCACTCCTCCCTGAAGTTAATCAATGAGTTGGGTGCAGCCCCACTTCCTCTCTTCTGCCAATCGTGACATCTTCTAAACATACAGGTTCACTGCAAAAAAATGCGCAAAAAGAAAATTGATGGAAGAACTCAATGGGTCAGGCAGCATCTGTGGAGGAAAACGAACAGACGTTTCAGTTTGGGAAACACTTTCTTTTGTGGACTCACTGCAAATAATGGTCAGGGAGATTGACCATTTTCCTTGGGCAGATGTAGACCATCCAACCTTACTAACAAATAGTCTAATCAAAATCATCTGCATGGTTGGGAGCTAAACACTCACTGAAACAGAATGACTGACGCAAATTACCCCTCTTATTTAAAACAAGACCTATTACCATACACACCCTCATATTCACTAAGACATATTCAACAACCCTTCTTTTTGATTCCAAGAACTAACAAAGAAATTGGGAGACGTGCATTTAAATATAAAGCTCCTTCTGACTGGAACACTCTGCCTAGTACCATAAGAACCATTAGTTCATTTTGTCTATTTAAAAATACACTTTTAACATTTCTCATAAAACCATGTACCTGTTTCTAATATTAGAGTATTGCATAACGACTAACATTATGCTGTAATACATAACTTTTGTTATTATTGGATTTAAGTTAATTAACAATTGTTATAAACTATAACAAGTGGGGATGGAGGGGTTTTGGGTTTGGTGTGTGTGTAGGTGGGTCAATGAGAGCCTCTATGTATGTTATGTCTTGTGCTGTATGTTCTATGTTGGACCCCCTCAAAAACGAGATGACTGTCCATCTCAAGGGGTTATCCATAAATAAACTTGTTGAAACTTGTTGAATTGAAAGCTGCAGAAAAAGGTAGGGTTGAATCTTGTGTGAGTCTGGTTGAAAGGACTCTAATTCAAACATCCATCTCCAACTGGATCATTTTTGATGATTTAAGGATGTTACATCTTAAAATATTTTAATGCAATTCTATAATTCACATTATTTTCACTGTTCAGTTGAGATAGCCCAGTCTCAGTTTGGTTTAGTTTAATTTATTGTCACGTGTGCTGAGGTATAGTGAAAAGGTTTTTGTTGCCTGCTATCCAGTCAGGAGAAAGACTATACATGATTGCAATCGAGCTGTCCACCGTGTACAGATAGGGGATAAAGGGACTAACGTATAGTGCAAGATAAAGTCCATGTAAAATTCTATTAAAAAATAGTCAGAGTGTCTCCAATGAGGTAGATGGTAGCTCAGGACTGCTGTCTAGTTGTTGATAGGATGGTTCAGTTGCCTGATAACAGCTGGGGAGAAACTGTCCCTGAATCTGGAGGTGTGCATTTAAACATTTCTGCACCTCTTGGCTGAGGGGAGAGGTGAGAAGTGTAAAGGGCCTGTCCCACGAGCATGCGACTGCATGCGGCAAGCGCGACCAAACCGGAAGCGGGTGCCGCGCGGGGGCCGCGCGGAGGTCGAGTGATCCCCGTACAGGGCCGGTCCCACCAGCATGCGACTGCATGTGGCGAGCGCGACCAAACCAGAAGCGGGGGCCGCGCGGTCGAGTGAATGACGTGAAGTTCGAGCGAAGTCCGCGGGAAGTTCGCGCGTGACGTACGGCGTCAAGATGCTGCATACGGTGTCAAGACGCTGCGTACGGCATCGAGACGCTGCACACGCCCGTCGAGGAGGTGCGTACGGCGTCGAGGCGGCTGCGGGCCAGCAGGCCGTTGCCGCGCAGAAATTTTGAACAGTGTCAGTTTATCGGAGCCCCGCGGCGCGATGTCGGGACCAGCTCCGCACAACTCCATACAGCTCCGGCGATCTAGTGGGACCGGCCCCGCGAGGCTGTACGGCTCAAACGTCCACGTTAGGTCACGCTTGCCGCATGCAGTCGCTTGCTCATGGGACAGTCTCTTAAGTAAACTCATTGGCTCATTGGGGGAAAAAAACGTAAACAGTAGTTTTCAGAACCAAGGATAATGTTAATGTCCGCCAAGCTTCACAGCCGTGTATCTCTGGCTTCTTAAAAGTTATCTCCACTCCTTCTCCCCACCCCGTCTCCCCCTTCTTCCCCTTTCTCACCCCTCTCTCCCCCCTCTTTTAAAGGACTTAAGTGACCCTTCCCGTACACTGTGCTTTCACCGTCTTAATTACAGCGCCAACCTTCCTGTTCATCGTGGTGTGTGTCTGTATCACATTGGCTTTGCACCGTGTGAATTTCACTCAGACAACGCTCCCCCCGCTTTCCCTGTCCCCCGCCTGCATAACTGGCTGGTGAAGGAAGCTATGTGTGTGCGTCTTCCACTCTGACAGTCGCCGTTCCAGTCGCCGTTTTTTCAGCGACCTGCAACAACTTGACAGTCACCGGCAGTCACCTGAAAAATCGCCAGTGGGACAGGCCCATTACGCTCTTTAGAATGCTCTGATCTTCCCTAATTTCTCTAGACCTTTGCTCACAGTTCCCCAACCTCTCCAGTTTCCCCCCAATCTCATTAATTCCATACTATGCCCCCTTTGAATGTGTTCACTGTCTGTGGCCTGGCACCAAGGACCCATCTACCTGACAGTCAGACGGCCTGTGGCAGCAAATACATTTCATAAACGGAAGTAAGATCCTCCTATGATATTCAACAGCACCTGAAGAGAACTGCTTTCAATAGTATCTGAACTACAAGATTACATCCTCTCTACACCTCCCTTCAACCCTGTTAATTCAGGGCCATTATCTTGGGAGTAATCTGGCCTTGATATCATTTCTGCAAACTCACATTTTCTACAGTTGGTTAAAGCTGATGATAGTATTTTACAACAATAAAGTATCAGTAAAACTAACTGTTAATGGGTAATGGTGTTTAAGCAAGCCAACTATTTTTAGGATGAAGTTATGATCAATCATGCAAAGTTGAAGTGGGATTTCAGGCTTCCAAGCCTTTTTATCATAACGTACATCCTGCTATTCGTAAAATGGTTTTGTTTTATGAAACCACAACCCTGACTGTTTATGGTGGGCATATCGACTTCAATAAAATTAGACTATTACCACTGTGAATGCATCATTTAAACAGAGTTGCACAGTGGTAGAGTTACTGCCTGACTACTCCAGAGACCCGGGTTCGATCCTGACTTTGGGTGCTGTCTGCAGGGCTGGCCTTAAGCCGATTGGACCAATTGCTCCCAATTGGGCCCCGCGCCTAAGGGGGGCCCCTGCGCTAGAGTAATCCAAAGCTCTGCTCTAGGATCTTTGGAGTAATCTACTCTCGGCTCGGGTAGATCTACCCCGGGTGGAGGGGGGTGAGAGGGGTGGAGAGAGAGTGGAGGGGGAAGAAAGGGGTAGACGGGGAGGGGGATGTGATGGGGAATGGAGAAGTGGGAGAGGGGGAGGTGGGTCGTTCCCTCACGCTCCCGCCCCTCCAGTCGCCGTGCTTCACACACACAGCCCCGGCTCCACCCCTCTCTCTCCACGGGGAGACGCGGTGAACAATACAGGGAGGGCCGGGCCGGGATTTGGAGCAAGGTTTACAAACCTTGGCCTCAGCTCACACCCGTCCGTCCGGACCCCGGCATCCGCTCCTGCCGCTGGCCCTCTCCCTCCCTTCTCTCCTTCCCTTCCCTCCCTCCCGCCCTTCCCTTCTTCCCTCCCTCCCTTCTCCCCTTCCCTCCCTCTCTTCTCTCCTTCCCTCCCTCCTTCCGCTCTCTCTTTTCCCTTCACTCCTTCCCTCCCTCCCTCCCTTCTTTCGCTCCTTCCTCTCTCTCTTTCCCTTCTCTCCTTCCCTCCCTCCCTCCTTCCCTCCCTCCCTTCTTTCTCTCCTTCCTCTCTCTCTTTTCCCTTCTCTCCTTCCCTCCTCCTCCCTTCTCTCCATCCCTCCCTCCTCTCCTCCCCTCCCTCCTTCCTCTCTCTCTTTTCCCTTCTCTCCTTCCTTCCTTCCTTCCCTCCCTCCCTTCTTTTTCTCCTTCCTCTCTCTTTTTGTCCTTCTCTCCTTCCCTCCCTCCTTTCTCTCCTTCCTCTCCTTCCTCTCTCTCTTTTCCCTTCTTCCCACCCTTCCTCACTTCCCTTCTTCCCTCCCTTCTTTCCTTTCCTCCCTCCCTTCTCTCCTTCCCTCCCTCCTTCCTCTCTCTCTTTTCCCTTCTCTCCTTCCCTCCCTCCATTCTTTCTCTACTTCCCTCCTCTCCTTCCTCTCTTCCCTCCCTCCCTCCCTTCTCTCCTTCCCTCCCACACACACACACACACACACATCACGCACAGACAACACACACACACACACACATCACGCACACACACTCACACACACACACACACACACACACACACACACACACCCACGCCCCCCCCCTGGTTTGCCAGGATCTAGTTAATTAAATAACTTTTTTTTCATTTCACAGTCACTAAAACAAGTGGTATTGTAACTATGTACTTTTCTGAGGTGATCTACACATTTTGTTTGTTACTTTTGTTACTAAAATGTAGATTAGATCTGTTTGTTCTATTAACTTGCAGACACTTTTTAAGCGCACATTTTGATTATTTTCCATTCTACCATAGAAGTATAAAGTCTATAATAGAGTTTATTTGTATTTCTATGATTCTATAGAACTTGGCTGGGAACCTGGGGCTCACCAAAATTGTTCCCATTTGGGCCACACACCTCCTAAGGCCAGCCCTGGTTGTCTGTACGGAGTTTGCACGTTCTCACTGTGACCGTGTGGGTTTCCCCCGAGTGCTCTGTTTTCCACCCACATTCCAAAGACATGCAGGTTTGCAGGTTAATTGGCTTTTATAAATTATCCCTAGTGTGTAGGATAAGAACTACGGTATTGGTGATAGCAAAACCAAACACCTATTGCATTAAACTTCATTAACTCAAGATCCTACTGTAATTTATGATGGCCATGTTTGCTATCTATGATACTACCCACTTTTGTGTCATCTGCAAACTTAGTCATCATGTCTGATTTAGCTTGCATTAAAAACCATCTACCCATTTACACGAATCCTATATTAATCCCAATTTTTATTTGCACTAATGTCTCATAAACTCCGGATTCTACTGCCGTTATAACAATTTTCTTATTTTTTATTTCCTCTGTGTCTCATTTGCTTTTTAAAACACATCTACCTCCTCAGTGTACTAAGAAAATTTGGGATGTCTCCAGTGATTCGTACTGATTTCCACAGATGCACCCTGGCAAGCATCCTATTAGGATGCATTGCAGCTTGTTCTGGCAACTGCTCTGCCCAAGACCACAAGAAATTGCAGAGATGTGAATAGACAATAGACAATAGACAATAGGTGCAGGAGTAGGCCATTCGGCCCTTCGAGCCAGCACCGCCATTGAATGTGATCATGGCTGATCATCCCCAATCAGTACCCCGTTCCTGCCTTCTCCCCATATCCCCTGACTTTGCTATTTTTAAGAGCCCTATCTAGCTCTCTCTTGAAAGGATCCAGAGAACCGGCCTCCACCGCCCTCTGAGGCAGAGAATTCCACAGACTCACCACAGAGAAAAAGTGTTTCTTCGTCTCCATTCTAAATGGCTTACTAAATGGCTGAATGCAGTCCATCACAAAAACCAGCCTCCACCCCATCAACTCTATCCATACTTTACACTGGAGCAGAAGAAACAAAAACTTAAAACATATTTCACCAGATTTAGGAACAGCTTCTTCCCCTCTGTTATCAGCCTATTGAATGGAACTATCATATGCAATCTCCCAATCTACCTTGTTGTAGACCTTACACTTTTTTTATCTGCACTTCTCTGGAGCTAGATGTAGCCCAGTCCATCACACAAACCAGACTTCCCTTCATTGACTCTATCTACATTTCATGCTCGGAAAAGCAGCCAACATAATCAAAGACATTCCACCCCAATCGTACCTTCTTCTTCCCTCACCCAGTTGACAGAAGCTTGAAAGGACATGCCACCAGAATCAGGAACAGCTTCTTCCCCTCTGTTATCAGGCTTCTGAACAGTCCTTCCATAAGCTAATGTCTGATTTTACTTCAGAGTCACGTGAGTGACTACGTGAAGACCCCGCTAGCACGCATGCGCATCATATCGTCTCTCGCATTGCGCAATGACGGGCGGGGGAAGCGTTCCTCCGCAGCGGCAACATTTAAAAACGGGACCTACAGGTAAGTTTCCTAATCTGAGGTCGTGTTTTGTGCCCTGTGTTTTCTGTTACAGAAACAGAGCATGGACAAGGGCAAGAAAACGAAACGGATCACATCTAAACTGGCTGCGGGAGGCCGCAAAAATACGGGCAGCCAACAGCGACCGGCGGCACCTGCATCGCAATCTTTGCGATCGATAGTCACCGACATGGCACAGCCCGAACCAGCGCCGCGGACTGGAGGGAAAGCCAAACAGAAGTCGGCCAGGCCGGTTGACTCAGATGAGTCGGGCCAGGAAGACTCGCTGCCGGCGAGCAGCGGTGGTGACCGCATTTCCCACATGGAGCGGTTGATGGAGCAGATGCTCCAACGAGACATGCTCCGCGATATGGAGCATTGTCACTATGGGGGTCATGGGACCCCCATGACAGCATCTTACCAAGGGCTGCTTAATGCATCTCCCTCGATAGAGGGGAGCATTACGGGCCAGAGCTGGGCTGGCCCCGAAGAGGGATTGGCTGAAGACACCCGCAGTGTGCTAGGGGTGCAGGATCCACAAAAGCTGCTCGGGGTGGTTTCAAAGTTTGCGATGCCAGCGCAAACAGGACAGCCATTAGAGCCAAAACTGGCAGCCAGCATAGACTATCTTTCATTCAACCAGCTGCAGGAACAAGTGTTGAATGAAACAACAGCCAAATATATGGCACCTGAGAACTGTGTTTCACTAAATGTTCCTGCAGTAAATTGTTCTATCTGGGGGTACATTGGTGCCGGCATCCGAACTCAAGAAGTAAAGATGCAGAAAATACTGAAACTTTTGGCTTCGGGAATAACGGCGTTTGCTCGGTCTGTGGATGGAACGGAAATGTCAGAGACACAACAGGATGCTCTGGCATTACTCTGCAACACGCAATTTGAGATCAATTGCTAAGGAAGAACGCCATTCGACCTGCATTGAACCCCATATTTGCAGGGTTGTGCAAAACTACCAGCACAACACCACCAATACTGCTATTTGGGGGCAACTTATCCAAGCAGGTGAAAGAGCTCGACGAAGAAGCTAAAGCCGTCAGGCTCATGAAGGCATCGACCTCGAGCAAGACCATCCATCCCCGGCAGCAGCACCCCTACGCATCCACCAGCAGACAACGACACCTGGACGCTGGTGAGAGCATGAAGGGCGCACAACCAACACCGAGATCTTTTTTAGGCCACGGCCCAGAGCGATCCTCATGGAAAATGCGCCAACCCCGCACTCCAGCGCCTCTTCCGCAGAAGAGGCCGAAGCACAGGAAATGAACACGCCACCGGTAACCATGGAGGTAGGTGGGTCTGGTTCCTTCCAGAACATAGTGGGTGTAAGTTCTATACTAACTGGGGGTAGGTTACACCTGTTTTGGGAGGCATGGAGGTCTATAACTTCTGACCCTTATATACTACAGAGTATTCAGGGATACAAAATTAAATTTATTCATAGCGACATTCCCCCAGTTCAACATGCGCCTAGCCGAGAGTTTGTGTTCTCACAACAGGAAAAACTGGAAGGTCACGCAGAGCTGGGGAGACTATATGCCAAAGGAGTAATTGAGAGATCCCAACACGACTCTCTAGAATTTGTGTCCAACATTTTCACAAAAACTAAGAAAGATGGTGGATGCCGCATCATCATTGATTTGACTAAACTGAATACTTTTGTGAGGTATATTCACTTTAAAATGGAAACCTTTGTTACTGCCAAACAATTGGTTTCCAAAGGCTACTTCAAGGCTTGCATCGATCTAAAAGATGCATACTATTCGGTGCCTATACAAAAGGATGATCGGCGATATCTGAAGTTCAACTGGATGGGGCAGCTCTGGCAGTATAAAGCGTTGCCTAATGGCTTAACATCTGCCCCCAGACTATTTACCAAGATATTAAAACCAGCCTTGGCACTTCTCCGAAAAGAGAAACATATTGTCATGGCATAACTTGATGATATATTAATTATGGGAGAAACCCTGGATTTAGCCAAAATCAGCTGTATCAGCTACCAAACTATTGTTTGAAAACCTGGAGTTTATCATCCATCCAGCTAAATCTAAGTTGACGCCTTCTACTACTATGGATTATCTGGGGTTCACTATTGACTCTATCCATATGTCTGTAACTTTGCCAAATAACAAGGCAGCAGACTTAATGGAGGCCTGCAACAACCTCATTGTCATCATTCAACCTTCTATCCGACAGGTAGCAAGGATAATTGGAAAACTTGTAGCTGCATTTCCAGCCACACAGTTTGGACCTTTGCATTACCAAAATTTACAAAGAGCAAAGGTGCAAGCACTAAAACATCATGCTGGTCATTTCGACCGACCAATGCAATTACCAGCCAAAGCAATTTCAGAGCTACAATGGTGGAGACAAAACATTCCGCATAGCTCCAGCTCCATCATTATCAGTAACCCATTAGTTATATTACAAACTGATGCCAGTGCTCAAGGTTGGGGAGCTACTAATACTAGGTCAAGTTGTGGTGGCAGATGGGATGCACATGAATCATCTTTACTACAAACACTGGGCATAAATTATTTAGAGATGTTGGGTGCGTTCTATGGGCTAAAAGCATATTGCTCAAAGTTGCACCATTTGCATGTCCGCCTACAAATTGATAATACCACAGTGGTGGCATACATTAATCATATGGGTGGAATCAAATCGATATCATGTGACAACCTGGCTAATACAATTTGGCAATGGTGCATCAATAGAAATATTTGGATATCAGCTACTTACCTACCGGGTAAACTAAATACAGTGGCAGACACCAGGTCACGAAAATTTAATGACAACACCGAGTGGATGTTGGACCACAAAGTATTTGCTGATATTGTTACGCAATATGGAACACCAGATATCGATCTATTTGCATCTAGACTGAATCACCAGTTACCAACATATGTCGCTTGGGAACCAGACCCTGGGGCAGCAGCAATGGACGCCTTCTCGCTGGACTGGGGAAAATTGTTTTTCTATGCCTTTCCCCCCTTCTGCCTCATCAGTCGGGTCCTACGCAAAATACAACAAGACTCTGCATCAGGTATTTTGGTGGTACCCGATTGGCCTACTCAGCATGATTCCCTGTGGTTCTCGACGTGATCTCGGAACCGTGTATGTCCGTCCCAAAATGACCGGATTTGTTGGTCCATCCTGTGACAGGCAAAAGTCACCCATGCCATGACAGGATCAATCTGTTCATTTGCAGAATTTAAAGAGACCACTTCGGGACCTGGGGCTGACGGACAGAACTATGACAATGATCACGGCGGCATACCGAGAATCCACCAAGAAGCAATACATCTCATACATCAGGAAATGGGAAATATACTGTACAAGGACTAATATTTCATACAATACAGCTTCTGTAACCAATGTCCTGAAATTTCTGGCCAGCCTTCATTTTGATGAGGGTCTCAGCTACAGTGCTATTGACTGCGCCAGGAGTGCCCTTTCAGCATACTTATGGCAGGGAGTAGGACAGCACTCTGTGGGATCTCACCCGCTAGTTTCCAAGCTTATGAAGGGTATCTACAACACGAACCCTCCTAGAGCAAGTTACTCCCAGATTTGGGATGTTAGTGTTGTCCTTACGTTGCTCAGGGGTTGGTCATCAGCAACGTCCCTATCCTTGGAGAAACTGACATTAAAAACAGTCATGCTGATGGCACTGGTCTCGGCACAACAGGTGCAGTCCCTACATAAACTAAGACTAGACATAATGGTTATTTCAACCAACAAGATAAATTTTCACATCTTGGAATTGGTAAAACAAAACAGGCCAGGGTGATCAGGCCTTAAACTAGAATTCCGTGCATATCCTACGGATACCCGCTTATGTGTTGTGACACATCTATTACACTATATAGAGACCACTAAAAATCTTAGAGGCCATGAAATGGGGCTATTTATCAGCCATAAACAGCCTCATAATAGGGTATCGGTGCAAACCATATCTAGGTGGTTCAGACAGATTTTAGGAGCAGCAGGGGTGGATACTGATACTTTCAAATCTCATTCCACCAGGGCTGCAGCAACATCGGCAGCAAGAGAAATGGAAGTGCCAATGGACCACATCCTGGGTACAGCAGGATGGTCTAGGGAGAAGACTTTCCAGCAATTTTATAATAAGCCGATTGCTAAACCTGCGGTATTTGCAGAATCAATTTTAAATTCTGTAATATAATTTAACCCGTATTGAAGGGATTATTATTTTTCTTTGTTAAAATAAATTCATTATTGTTTGAATTTCTGATTCATGTTTGAATACGATAACATACTTCCTCCCTTGGTCAACTACGCCAGTGAGTGAAGCATGGACTCGTTCCACGGCATGAAATCACAGATCTTTAAAATCTTCACGTAGTCACTCACGGGACTCCGAAGTAAAATAGTAAGATTAAACGAGAACTTACCAGTTTGAAGTTTGATCTTTATTTTATGAGGAGTTACGTCGAGGGATTACGTGCCCTCCACGCCCACCCTCTATCATAAAGGTCAACTGGTATCCTAGTTTTCTCTGATCTTACTATGTTTGTTTCATCTACTGTTGTCTGTGATTTCACACTGCTGCTTTGAAGATTGACGCGCATGCGTGCTGGCGGGGTCTTCACGTAATCCCTCGACGTAACTCCTCATAAAATAAAGATCAAACTTCAAACTGGTAAGTTCTCATTTAATCTTACTATTTACCTCTATCCCATTGTGGATATTGGACTTTGTCTATGGGACTGATTCATTATAATGTGCTACAATGTTGAGAATTACATTCGGCACTCTGTACCTTCCCCATTGCTCTATCTATAGTATTTGAGTTTGACTTGATTATATTTATGTATGTTATATCTGATCTGTTCAGACAGCATGCAAAACAAAGTGTTTCACAAAGTGTACCTCCGTACACAGGGCAATAATAAAACCTCAACCTTTCTTTAACACCACAGTATATCCTGCACTCTGTTTACTTTCTCTTTGCACTACCTGTTGTACTTGTGCATGGTTTGATTGCACTCGTGTGTGGTATGATTTGCCATGGTTGCCCATTAAGGGACATTCACTATATCTCAGTATACGTGACAATAATAAACCTATACCAATATCAATACCAATAAAATTATTCCAACATTTATTTTATTTTAATTCAGGCCAAGGCTGGCATTTTATCACCATTTTAATTCCTTAATTAATTTGTTCACTGAAACATGAAGTTAATACTCCACGAGATCTAGCTCAGGTTGCAGTTATACTGTCACTTTTGCAATGATGCAAAGCAGTGCAGGAACAGGCATGTGACCTTTTAGATATTGATTCTAGTGGTGTATGACCCCCAAGGATTATTCCCCTTTGCCTTAGTGTGGGCTAATGCCTTCTTGACTATAATTTCAAAGTAGCTTAAAGAGGTGTAATGCAGTAATATACCTCAGATCCTGCAGTAGCTGTCTAAGTTCAATGTAATGGCAGCCTAGAATTATATCTATCTTGAGTTTAAGAAGCCATTACACTTCAGTTATCATTGCTGGAAAGGAAATCAGAATCATTAGAAAAGGTCAAATGTATCATTCTATATTTAAAGCCATTTAGTTTGTATTGCTACCACTTACAATGCAATGGATGGATTAAATGACAATTTGTGGTAAATTAACTTGCAAAGTTTCGGAAATCTATGCAATACGCTTTGTTCTGACAAATTACGAAATAAGCTGGATCTGTATTCTTTGCAGTTTAGAAGAACGAAACGTGATTTTATTTAAACATTACGGTTTTAGTTTTAATTTTAGTTTTAGAGAGACAGAGTGGTTACGCCCCTCGGCACACTGAGTCCGTGCCGACGAGCGATCACCCGTATACTAGTTCTATCCTACATGATGCAGAAGCCAATTAACCTACAAACCCGAAGGTAGACACAAAATGCTGGAGTAACTCAACGGGTGAGGCAGCATCTCTGGAGAGGATTGGGCAATGTTTCGGGTCGAGACCTTTCTTCAGACTGATGTCGGGGAGGGGGCGGGACAAAGATAGAATGTAAGCGGAAATAGTAAAGGGCCTGTCACACGGGCATGCGACTCCATGCGGCAAGCGCGACCTGACCGGATGCGGGGGCCGTGCGGGGGGCGCGCGGAGGTTGCGAGGCTGGTCCCACTTCGATCGCCGGAGCCGTATGGAGTTGTGCGGAGCTGGTCCCAACATCGCGCGGGCTCCGAAAAACTGACACTGTTTCAAAAATTCCGCGCGGCAACGACCTGCCGCCCCACAGCCGCATCGAGGCCGTGCACGCCGCATCGACGGCTGTGCGCACTGCCTCGATGCCATACGCAGCCGCATCGAGGCCATGCGCACCGCCTCAATGGCCATGCGCACCGCCTCGACGCCGTACGCACCGTCTTGATGTCACTCGACCTCCGCGCGGCCCTCGCTTCCGGTTTGGTAGCGCTAGCCGCATGCAGCCGCATGCTGGTGGGACCGGCCCTGTACGGGGAACACTCGACCTACGCGCAGCCCCCGCTTCCGGTTAGGTCGCGCTTGCCGCATGGAGTCGCATGCCCGTGGGACAGGCCCTTTAGACTAGTGGGAGATCTGGAAAGGGGAAGGGGAAGTGGAGAGAAAGCAAGGGTTATCTGAAGTCGCTGAGTCGGAGGAAAGGAGGGATCACAGAGGGGGAGCAGTGCGTAGAGTTGGAAGGAAGGAAGGAGGAATCGTAGAGTCGGAGGGAAGGAGGAACAACCTACAAACCCGCATGTCTTTGGAATGTGGGAAGAAACTGGAGCACCCAGAGAAACTCATGCGGTCACAAGGAGGACGTACAAACTCCGCACGGGCACCACCTGTGGTCAGGATCGAACCCGGGTCTTTGGCTCCCTAAAGGGCCAGTCCCACAGGCATGCGACTCCATGCAGCAAGCGCGACCTAACCGGAAGCGGGGGCCGTGCGGGGGCCGCGCGGATGTCGCGGGGCCGGTCCCACTTCGATCGCCGGAGCCGTACGGAGTTGTGCGGAGCTGGTCCTGACATCGCGCGGGGCTCCAAAAAACTTACACTGTTCAAAAATTCCGCGCGGCAACGCCCTACCGCCCCGCAGACGCATCGAAGCCGTGCGCACTGCATCGACGGCCGTGCGCAGCCGCCTCGAGGCCGTGCGCACCGCCTCGACGCCGTGCGCATGGCCTCGATGCCGTAAGCACCGTCTTGATGTCACTCGACCTCCTCACGGCCCCCGCTTCCGGTTTGGTGGCGCTTGCCGCATGCAGCCGCATGCTCATGGGACAAGCCCTGTACGGGGATCACTCGACCTCCGCGTGGCCCCCGCTACCGGTTAGGTCGCGCTTGCCGCATGGAGTCGCATGCCCGTGGGACAGGCCCTTAAGGTAGCAACTCTACTGCTGAACCACCGTGCGCTCCTGGTCTTAGGGGCATGTGACATGATCGATGTGAAGATGTTTGAGGGAGAGTCCTGAGAGAGGGTGGATAAAGGGGCAATCATTTAAAACTGAGGTGTAGGAACTTCTTACAGAAGGTGTTGAATCTCTGAAATGTTCTACCCCAGTGGGTTGAAGAGACTAGATCACTGGAAGTATTAAAGGAGGAGGTAGATGCTTTTTGATGATTGGGGAAATTGAGTGCCATGGTGAACTATGACAGAAAAGAATTTGAAGTCTGAGGTAGATCATGACAGTATTAAATGTGGGCAGGCTTGTGAGGCCAAGTGACCTACTTCTACTGCATATTCTTGTGTACTATTTGGGCAGCAGCTTAGAGAGTGATTGCAAAAGGATACTGAGACAGCCCGTCTGAAATGCTGGTTATTGAAACTCTGAAACTTTGACCTAGTGCCAGAATCTGTTAACAGGTTGCTGGGTGTGATCAATCCCCATTGAGATATCAAGTGGAGATGGATTAAAAGACAAAAAGCTGTGTGATTCCTTTAAGATAGCAGACAATGAAACTTCCAGATATGCTCAAACTGCTGGAATTCCAGGCATGTATCTTGTCTAAAGAATGGTAAAAAAAAAAGCGGAGGGAAGAGTTTGTACTTTATCTGGAGTTGGGTATGGGGCGGCACGGTGGCACAGCGGTTGGGCTGCTGCCTTACAGTGCCAGAGACCCTGGTTTGATCCTGACTATGGGTGCTCTCTATACAGAGTTTGTACGTTCTCCCCGTGACCGCGCGGGTTTTCCCCGGGTGCTCCAGTTTCTTCTCACACTCCAAAGACATACAGGCTTGTAGGATAATTGGCTTTGGTAAAAGATTGTAAATTGTCCCTAGTGTGTGTAGGATAGTGCTGGTGTATGGGGATACCTGGCTGGTGTAGACTCGGTGAGCCGAAGGGCCTGTTTCCGCGCTGTACCTCCAAACTAAGATAAACTAAACTAAAATAAACCAGACCAGATGATAGTAAAGGGGTTATTGTACTTCTTTGGCCACAAAGTGTAATAATTGAATCATAACTGAAAACACTCAAATGATTCCTGAGGGATTACATTCAGTGCACTGGTGGGACATTTAAACCCACCCAGAAATGTAGCAGCTGACTGTTGTTGGTTCTCTACGTGCAACAAGGAACAGGAGAATACTTGGCCACTTTCCGAACAAAATTAGCTGGTAATTATCATTTTGGAGAGTTGAAAGGCTCGCTCGTCAGAGATTGGATTATTTGTGGAATCTGGGAGTCTTGTCCTTGGTGGCTCCTGCATGAAACAGTGAACCATACGGAAGTGAATACAGACGTGCAAAGCTTAAGAACAATCCAAAGTCAGGCTCCAAATGAAATATGGTTAACAATAGCATGTACAACGCATAACAAAAAGTAAAGTTGTGAAAGCAGATCTAAATGGCTTAGATAATCATTTAATTGAGGGTTTTTTTCCCAGAATCTGGGTGTGCTGGTGAATGAGGAAATGAAGGGTTATCAATCTATTTTCAAATCACTTCACAATCTCTATCAATGATCATTCCCTTCTTACAGCACCATTCACACAAGGGATGTAACACAGTCCTTTTTACCTCTTCTCAACCAGGAAGCCCCATGTTCCATACAAATGAAGCAGCAATGAATTCCTACTTCCAAAGTAATGAATTGTAGATGCAATGTTTAAGAAGGAACTGCAGATGCTGGAAAATCGAAGGTAGACAAAAATGCTGGAGAAACTCAGCGGGCGAGGCAGCATCTATGGAGCTGTAGATGTATTGATCATTTAGTGCATGTTGGGTGACATTTGCAGAATACCTCCGTTCAGTTCTCAAAGCTCTGAGCTTCGAGTTGCGGCTTCATTGATGTTCTCGTCCACTGATCTCCCTTTCTCTGGTCTCATGTTGTTCCAACAAAGCTCAACATAGGCTGAATTTGGCATACATCAACTGGGACTTGAAAATGGTGCCAAACTGACAACTGTATAGTGTCTCAGTGTACTACTGCTATACTTGTAGTGTATCTGAGATGCTCATCTAAGATTATCTAAGTGCTTATGTATAGTGATACTTGTACTAAACTGTTTACAAAAATGAATTGCGCTGTACCTCGGTACATGTGACATATAAAGTACCTGTAGTCAGTACCTTGTATCTCACAGTCCAAGCATTTATTTTCTTTCTCTTTCCTCCACCGGCATTTTCAAATTTAATTCATTTTCACTTATTTACACCTCCCCAAATAAGCATTTTGTTACTCCCTAACCTTTACATCCAACAAATCCTGATGCTATTTTGGTCATCTCTTTGTTCCTGCATCCAGCAAATCAAAGACATTCTCTTTTGTTCTCTCTGCTTCCTCCCTTTCCTTGGAATTTAAAACATTTTCTTTTCACAGTTCAGTTGGAAGGTCATTGACCTGAAACGTGAACTTCTGTTTCTTTCACTAGAGATGCAGATTGAACTGTTGAGCATTTCCAACATCTTCTATTCTTATTTTGAGATTCCCAGCATCTGCAGTTTATCTTTGCTTTGGAAAAGATATGGTTAAGTGGATTGTACCGGCATTCACAGATTGAATTTTAACTGCAGAAAATAATGAATTTTAATCCTCAACTTTGCTGACCTGGTGAGCTCATTGGACTATTCTGCTGCAAGTCACGCTCTCCATGGGCTTCTAAGAGTAGTATGTGACACACAATCACCTCATTTTACTTCACCTCCAGATGGATTGTGTGGTATCTTGCCCTCTCTGCTATTCAACCCCACTAAAGTCAGACGGTAAGAGCTTCTTACTAAAAGGATTACGACTGGGTTAGATTTTGACTCAGTTATTAATATTGTGATATCCTTTGTTTCTCCATTCCTTAGTAATTTGCTTTGTGTTCAGATTGGAATACCTTACTAATGCACTGCTTCTGAATATAGTACCAGCGCTTTTAGTTTAGTACAGAGGTACAGCACAGAAACAGGCCCTTCGGCCCATTGAGTCCATGCTGACCAGAAATCCCCATACACTCGCACTATCCTACACACTAGGGACAATTTACAATTTTTACCAAAGCCAATTAACCTACAAACCTGTACATCTTTGAAATGTGGTAGGAAACCGGAGCACCCATGGAAAACCCATGTGGTCATGGGGAGAAGGTACAAATTCCGTGCACACAGCACCCATATTCAGGATCAAACCCGGGTTTCTGGAGCTGCAAGGCAGCAACTCTACTGCTGCGCGACTGTACCACAAGCACAGGTTGAAAAGCTCACAGAGTCCTAGAGTGATACAGTGTGGAAACAGGCACTTCAGCCCAACTTGCCCACACCGGCCAACATGTCCCAGCTACACTGGTCCCACCTGCCCGCATTTGGTCCAAAAAACCCCAGGTCCTATCCATGTACCTTTCTAATTGTTTCTTAAATGTTGGGATAGATCTTGCCTCAACTACCTCCTCTAGCAGCGTGTTCCATACATCTATCACCCTTTGTGTGAAAAACATACCCCTCAGATTCTTATTAAATCATTTCCCCTCACTTTAAACCTATGCCTTCAGGTTCTCGATTCACTTGCTCTGGGCAAGAGACTCTGTACGTCTACCTATTCCTCTCATGATCTTATACACCTCTACAAGATCACCCCTCATCCTCCTGTACTCCAAGGAATAGAGTCCCAGCCTACTCAACCTTTCCTTATAGCTCACATCCTCTAGTCCTGGTAACATCCTCGTAAATCTTCTCTGTACTCTTTCCAGCTTGACAAAATATTTCCCATAACACGGTGCCCAGAACTAAACACAATCTCTAATATTCTATATGTGGCCTCACCAACGTCTTACACAACTGCAACATGACCTCCCAACTTCTATACTCAATACTCTGGCTGATAAAGGCCAATGTGCTAAAACACTTTTCGACCACCCCATCTACCTGTGACTATACCTTCAAGGAACCATGCACCTGCACTCCTAGATCCCTCTGCTGTACAACACTACCCAGAGCCCTGCCATTCACTGTGTAGGTCCTACCCATGTTTGACTTCCCAAAATGCAACGCCTCACATTTTTCTGCATTAAATTCCATCAACCATTCCTCAGCCCACCTGGCCAATCGATCAAGATCCTGCTGCTAATTTTCACAACCATCTTCACTATCTGAAAAACCACCCACTTTTGTATCATCTGAAAATTTGCTAATCTTGCAGTGTATGTCCTATATTAATATGGATGACAAGCAGTAACGAGCCCAGCACTGAACCCTGAGGCACACCACTAGTCACAGGTCTCCAGTCTGAGAAGCAACCTTCCACAATCACCCTCTGCTTCCTTCCAAGTTATTCATAATTGCCAAATACTGGGGCACATCAAAATTATACAAACACATAATGGATCAATTTAAGATTGCATCATCATATTGATGCTGAGCCCCGCTGGAAAGAAATATCTGGTTAAACACCTTCCATTTTAGGACCAACAAACAAGCCATTGCTATCTTAACCTGCTTAAATTGTAATTCATGAAAAAGTTCCTGCGTCTATACTATCATAGCAATGATGTCAATTCCAATTTATGCACTTTACGCTTCGTAGATTAACCAATAAATGGGTCATAACTGGGCAAGAATGAGGGTTGGCCTACCAATTGTTAAAGCTGGCAAAAATGTATTTCTACAAATCGTTAGGATTATTCTGCTCGCACAATACAACATGATATGTCATTGTAAATATCTGTATTATTGTCACTCTGACATAAATAATAATTATGAAACCTCGCAGCTCTCAGTAGCTGATAGTATCTTTTCCCATTTTGGAACTCTCCTTTGACCTTGTTAAAACGTGGAATTTCCATACCCTTGTTCACGTTTAAATAACGGTGATCTCTCGCTGACAGACTTAAATGTGCTTTACATTATGCAGGAAATGTGCCTGCACTGTTGATACCTAGGAACAATCGTCACAAGCTACCTGTGCTTCTGGCAATTGCCAAGATCAAGACTTGGGCACCTTACGACAATTACATCCTCCTATTACCTATGTTTATGCCACCAAATGAAATAAAAGGAAGCATCGGTGTGATCCATAAATAACTCTGACCACCTAATTCATCAGTTGCAGTCTTACACAGCTTTCTGCTATGTTCAAGCATGCATGTGGGATTACAAAGGCATTCCAATTCAACTGTTTATATTTCTTTCAAGGAAATAAGTTTAAACAAATGGTGTTTTGTACTAATAGATTGCTATGTACTGGAAAAAGCTCATTCTTTATTTCCCCCCCAGATAGTTCATAATGAACAATCCCATACCATGTCAATCTTACAGAGCTCCAAACCACAATCATATGTTAATCAGAAATACTGTAGTGAGGTAATTTAAAATATATTCAATTTCTTATGTTCTGATGTCCGGGGGAGAGGAATAGTTTTATCTCGTGAATATATTAAAAGTTACTTTACACTATAGCTCCCTGAAAATTATATCGAATTATAGTTCATTTATTGTGTATAAAATTGGCGCTAATGATGGCTAAATTCTGACTAGTAATTCATTTGAATTTCATTGTTTTTGTATTTAGAAGTCAATTTGATCACACATCCTACACATGCATTCTGGGAGAAAAAGTTATTATATTTCAATCCAGAAAATACCTCTGAAAAATATAACCACCACTGCTTGTGAAATAGTTTCCACCACATCCAGGTATCATCCAGGTTTCTGTTAGAAAGGAACTGCAGATGTTGGTTTACACCAAAGATAGACACAAAATGCTGGAGTAACTCAGTGGGACAGGCAGCATCTCTGGATAGAAGGAATGGGTGATGTTTCGAGTCGAGACCCTTCATCAGCCAGAGATGCTGCCTATACCGCTGAGTTACTCCAAAATTTTGTGTCTATCCAGGATTCTGCTGTTTGAGTTAATGATTTATAGCAACATATCTTTAAGTGAACCAATGGTACTATTGTTTTAATTTACTCATAACAATTCTAGCTTCCAGTATTTTGTATGCAGTATTACATTATCTGTTTTTGGCACTGCTAAAATGAAAAATGTACTCGTTAAAATGTGATATTGAATTAAAGGGTTAAGTGTTATACTAGACACCTGCCAAAATTCATTCACAGAACTTAAATCAGGTAATCTTAAGGGTGCATGGCAACAATAAACAAATAGAACCATTCGGAGCTAATAGGTTTAGATGCACAGTGTCATTGTGGTCAAGAATTGACAAGGGGAATCATATTTCTATTTGAATGAAGAGTTGTAATAAGAGCATGAGAAAACTGGGAAGGACAAGGTATCTATTGACCCACACAAAAACCTAGTGGTTCTGCTGAAGTAAAAGTAAACAAGAAAAGTGATTTTAAAAATGGTGTGATATTTTGAAAATATGTTCAAATTGTTGTCATGCAGATACAACTAAATTTCAGGCACCCAATCTGTATTAAAGGCAGTAAATGTACTTTGTGGTATCCAGTTAGATTATTTACTGGATTTATAAATAAGAGACTCGATATATTGTTGTTAACTCTTTATTTATTTATTTTAGCAAAGCTGAGTGAAATTTTAAAAGAAAGCTCCACACAGACATTTTGTCTGTATTTGCTATATTTTACAAAAGCCTTGGAATCAAACCGCAGAGTTAAATATCTTTCTTAACCAACCATCTGTCTGAAGGTCTCTTATTTTTGAGAGATTTTCTCAGAGGAAAATGTTAAGAAGTCATATAACAACACAGTTTTAAGACTCAGGGGGTTTGTGTTTATTATATTGGAAAAGAGATCCAGTTTGATCCAAGATAATATTTAGACAAGTACAACAATCAAAATGATTGAAGAAAAATCTTTGTGAGATTGAAACTTCACTGTGCCATTTTTGAACACTGCTAATGCACCAAATATCCATGCTCTTTCAGCATTGTTATCCCATTTATTTTCAGTTTCATTCACACGGGGCACTCAGAAATTTGACACAAATGCATTAAGCACTGAGCTAAAAATAGAGTGGAATTTTAACCTACAGAAATCTGCAGAAAGCTGTAATGGGGCAACTAATGTGAAGAATGGGATAGATTTTGCTCATCTTTCTCTCTGTAACATCGTTTGGGTGAGAATTAGAAATGTTTCTAATAATTAGTGAATTATAATTCAACATGTCAAAAAATCGTTGTGAAGTAGTTTACTGTGAAAATGGACTTCAGGAGTCTCGCTGTCAACCGCGAACGACAAGAAGAGGTTAAAACCAATTATAATGTATAAAGTAGTTCATAGCCAACCAGAAATATTGTAAGAATGATATTGATCCAACAAATGCTAATAGATGACAGCTGTCTAATCAAATAATAAAACTGACACCATCACAAATAACTATTCTTTTGAGGAGACATCACAGGGGAGCAATCCTGATACAGACATGTTTAAATGTCCTACCCTATTATCTTCATGGCATTTTCTTCACTGGCCACTGATTAAAAACTACCAATTCAAATTATTTCACAGATACATGTAGAAAACATAAAAACTATTTAAAAGGTTACAAAGCTAGAAACAAAAATATAATTATAAGCAAGTTTTAAGAAAAAAATGCTTTTGTTTGTTAATTAATTAACGCTGCAATGTTGTTTGTCTGGCTTATGAAAGCTATTTACAATCATGAGCGGGCAGCAGATCTTCAAGTTAAAATGCTGCGTGCGAGCAAATACTCTGTTAATGGAAGTGAGAATAACTGAGCTTGTCCTTGCTAGTGGCTGCATTCACCAGTCCAATACTTACAGATGCATTTTAATGTCAGTAAGTAGTGTATTAGCATTCACTGGAATGTGCGATTGAATATTACAAGTTAGCGTCGTCGTTTACTAACGTTACTATTGAACACTGCATTTACCAAGAGTCTGTGAGTGTTGGGATTGGATGTTGTCATTCAACAGGACGCACTAGTGAGCGTTGTAATTGGGTATTGACGTTTACTAGCTGACATCAACTCCAGCCACATAAAATTCTTAGATCTGCAGCATGTTAATTTGATTGCTGATTTCATAATATTTAAAATTTCCTGCAGTTATTAACTAAAGATAATTTGGGAGGGGTGGTGAAACATTACCACAGCACCATCGATTTAGAAGAGATATTTTAGCAATTGGTTGTGCAGTGCCAAGTGACTACAGCACATTTAAATTCTCAAATAAATTCACACCTTTTTTTCTGAAAATGTTCAGGCCAGCTCTTAGTAAATGCAGCATAATACTAATAAATTTCATTTTTCTGGAAAGTATGGGGCAATAAACAGCTACTGTGCTGATTAAATGCAAAGGCCACAGGCCAAGATGGTTAATCAAAACACAGAGGCCTTTATTGCCACATATACTCAAGACAAAAAGAAATTATCGTTTAATTTAACAAAATTCCAGGTCATTGGTGTCATCCTATCTTTCACCTTGCGTTGCTGCCTGCTTAGTTTTATGCATGTGCAGCTAATGAATACAATACAATATCTGTATGCACGCTTTAGAGCCACTGCAAGTAAAGGAGATGCAAGCTAACCCTAACGACACCATTAAATAAAAAGCTTTTCTCTTGTAAAATCCTAGAACCCGGGGAAAAAAAAGTCCGTAAATCTTATAACAGAGCTGCAGAGAAAGTGCCATGAATCTCTCTAACTATACAGACGGATTTTCACTTAATTTACTTTGGAAATTCATGGGACTATAACACAGCCGTGACTTATCACTGCTTTGCAAAATTGTTGCTTCTCTTTCTACTTGCATAGGTGGGTTGGTTCTCTCAGGAATTCAAGGATCTACAAGATTCAGGAACATTTTGACACTTCAGGAACAAGGTAACATATTTTTTCGTCAATGCTGTATTTAAACGCTTGAGTTTATCTACATGCCACTCAGTTTGTGGAGAGAAATTTCCCACATTTTTGCATTTAAGTATATTTTGATCTTTCCTAATTTTTCTTTGACTGTCTGCATTTGGTCCTTAATACCCAGGTTGCCAGCAATTCCAAGTTTTACTTAACATAATGTGTTGCTAAAAACGAACATGAATTATTACTACAACAAAATCATTATTGTATCTTGCTTTTGCAATATGCTCCAGACCTAGATGGGCCATAATATACGTGAAATAGAATCTAAAGAAAAATGAACAAAGCTTTATTGCTTACCCAGTCTTTCACTTTATTTCCCATCTTATTTTGCTTTTCTTTAAGCTCCTGTATTTTGATGTTATGACACTATCTTTATTTATTATACCTTATCTAATTTATTTTATTGGAAACCATCTTCCTCTAAGTAGCTTTTTTTTTTAAAGGAAATACTGGTTTTATTCCTTCTAGCTCCCAGCATCCATTTTGATAGTGGGAGGAACTTGTAAAAAAAAACATTTGGCTGAAACCTGACCCCAAAGTTTGTACAAGAATATGAAAGAAAGAGCATATCATGTCATGTACCTGGTACAAGATCCCACTGACAAGACATGTCAAGATGGAGCCTATTGCACTCCTAAGATGCATTAAGGGTTAACATTATGTTAAAACCATAAGTCACCGCACTAATAAAAACTACACGGTATTAACTTGCACCGACAAATTGTGAAGTATCTGAACATATCACAACACATCACATCATTTTAGAGAAAATACCACAATTAGAATGACAGCCAATTTGCACCCATATTATGACACTCAGAATGCCATCAACTCTTACTCATTGTGTTGTCAATTCCTAATTGCCATTTAGTCCTTCATTCATGTTCCCCAACAAAGCAACCTCGGGAAAGCAGTGTTTGAATCTTGTTAAGTCTCATATATATTAACATCTTATTATATATTAAATAATAACTTCAGACAATTGTGCCTTAAGGATATAACATGATCTTGCCATTCTGTAGTTTTTTTTAAAACTTTGGCTGTTTAGGACACTGTGGAGTCAGTATGCCTCTGCAAGACACTTCAAGGTAATCGACAATGTACGTGCAGCAAAAGAGGGGAACACATGATCACAGCTCACATGCAGAATCCCACCACAAGTAGGTGGAGTCAGTGAAAGGGTTAAGTCCAAGTTTTGCTCACAATACCTGTTTACGCTTTGCTGAAAAAACAGTAAAGTGGAACCATTGTTGACCAGATTGATCATAGGAACAAATCTGCTCCTTGTAACCTTGTTTAATGATATGTTGCTGGGCTCAGCACCTTGCTGTAGCTGTGATTCTTCACTGGCCTGGCCCGCATGATAGATCACAGTGGGAGGCTGATGGCGCAATCACTCACCGGCAGCCACTGACACCTGCACTGGTCTGACACCCGTCCCCCTGGACAGATCAACCAGGCAGCTCAGCCTACTGGGAGATGAAGGAGAGCAGTGACAAAATGATTCTGCAAACCTGCTAAATAAAAGTTCTTCCACAAAAAAAAACTTTTTTTTCCCCTTCTGTTAAGGGCTTTGTACCTGAAGATAGTTCTGCTTGGTAGTCTTGTTGATTTAGGTCACAGATTGTGCAGGGTCTATGAATATATAGGTATCGTGATTAATGTAATATATGCTTCATTGCGATTAGTGTCAATGTAACCGTAATATTCCCTTTGTGCATTCATTTCTAAAGCTGTTCACAAACAATGTTTTGGTAGATTTTTTCGGGTTATTACGTATAATCAGTATATTTAAGTCTTTAAAAGGTATAAGCAGAAGCCTTCCAACAATTTAAAGAAAATTTGGTAAACTGTTGTAATATTAAGTTAGAATAAGGATCTCTGTAATGTTTATCGAAAGGAATGTCCGATTAATGCTGTTTAATATTAATTCCTGTGCTCTTAAAGCTGTTTACTGGTGTTAATGTTATTGCCAATTTGTCCAAGAATTAGTTGATGTTTAACGACTCTCACCACTACTGCGACCTTGATCCTAATGGCACTTCATAGATATTTTGTCAAACAAAATCTGACTAAACTACATCGTCAACATTGTGGGTGGGGGGTTTTGTGTTAAGTTGTTGGACTATCAGCTAGTCCCACTATGGCAGCTGGGAATTTAAATTCAAGTAATTAAGTAAATTTAAAATTTTAAAAAAGGTTGGTCCCAGTGCATGCAACCCTGAAACTACCAAATTGTTATTAAAAACCCACCTGGCTCACAAATTACCTTCCAGGAAGGCAATCGGCTCTCCTTAGCTGGTTTACCTACATGTGCCTCCAGCAGAACCAATGTAGATGATTCTTACCTGCCTCCCTAGTTAAGCGGGCAATTGGGGATGGATAAAAATGTCAGCATTGCCAGAAATTTTGGCCTTTGTCTAACCATCTGCTTATCAACCCCCACCCCACCTCACCACCACCCCACTCATCCCCTCATCTCTATTCTCCTTTTACCTTCCAGGCTTTGTCCTGCCCCTCCTCTCTTCTAGCATTCTATCACCTCCACCCACCCCCACAATCAGGCTGAAAAAGGGCCCTGACCCAAAACATCACCTATTCATGTACTCCAGCAAAGCTAACTCACCCGCTGAGTCACCCCAGCACATGCTGGGGTTTTTTTGGAATAGTGAGGGCTAATAATTAGTAAATAGGGATGTGGATTGTGCTAATGTGGTGAATGAGGAACTGCAGAGAAAGCCTAAAAGTAGAGACATGGAATGCAGCAGACATCCAAGTTTCAGGAGCATCATTGATTATGTTATAGCATACACACATCATTGTAACAGAAATCTGTATCTACTGTTAATGAAATTAGACTTGTGGATAATCATCTCATTCTATCACCTAATTAAGTCCTTCTGAGTTCCATCTGTGCAAGACCTAATTCTGCCATTTGTCAAGTTTCTATGAAAGACCTCATTTTATTGTTAATCAAGTTTTTGTAAAGAAGACCTCATTTTACTGTCAAGTGTCTGAGTAATCTTGTCACCTGAGAATATAAACACCGTACCAAAGTTACACTTGGCAGATCAGCATTGACTGTTCTCCTGGTGCGCACCAGTTTAATAAATCGTCCATTACTTCGAACACCAACTCTGCATGGCCATTCCATTTTGCTCCTACAGTTAGGATAAGTGCATATTTTGGGTATGTGCATATAAAGTGCACAAATTGAGGACTATATGAATATTCCAATTGATTGTTAAAGCAATTATATAATACTAATAATGCTCATTACAGTGATGGCACTGTACAATGTACCATGCCATCGAGCAATCAAGGGTCGTGGGTGTTAACTGGTATTCCCTTTAACAGCAAAATCTTGTCTCAAATTGGGGGGATTTGTGCAGAAAAAGTAAGACTTCTTCCAACAATGATCACTGCTGATGCGCTCACATCATACAAAACTATCACAAACAAATATAGCCATGGAACTCGAAACTTAACCATATGTGGAAGCAAAAGGGCAAGGAAAGAGTGGAGAAAATGAGGGATAATATATATTTGGCCTAACATACAATATATTTGGGCAAGGCCATGGCAAATTGGTTATCATGTGGAAAAGTGTGAGGTTATCCACTTTGATAGGAAACATAAAGGCTGATTTTATTGTATGAAATATTGAAAGATTGAAAGGTTCTTTCAGCAGTTAGAAAGCTAAATGGCATCTAAGTTTTTCTTGCAAGAGCTCTTGAGTAACAGAGAAATATACTCCGAGTATATAGGGCCCTGACACTGGAATATTGTGCACAGGTCTGGTTTCCCTACCTAAGAAGATTATATTTGTGATAGACTGATAGAAATGTATAGCGCAGAAATGGGCCATTCGGCCCAGCTCATCCATGCTGATCCTTTTGTCCATCTACATTAACCTCATTTTGCTTGCAGAAGGTATGTATCCAACTAAGCCTTGCTTATTTGAGTTCCTCTTTAAATATCTCTGAAACATTGAGATTGTACCTGATTCCACCATCTCCCCTGGCAGTGAGCTCCATTTATCAACCTCCATTTATCAAGATGTTAAAAATCTTTTCCCTCAAAACCCCTTGAAAACTTCTTCTACTCACCTTAAAACTCTGCCCTCTTGATTTGATAATACTACCATGGGGAAACGATTCTGACCAGCTACCCTATCTTATAGTTTTATAGACCCACATCAGGTTGTGCAGAGGTTCACCTTGTTGATTTCTGGGATGGCATGGTTGGCACATGAGGAGAGATTAAACAGATTAGGCCTAGACTCTCCACAGTTTAGAAGAATGGTCCAATTGAAATGCACAAAACATTTTTAACAACCTAATAAATGATATGGATGGACATTATCCCAGGCCTGAGGTGCCTGGAACCAGGGGTCGTAGTCTTAAAGCAAGGGGTTGCTTACTCAGCACAGAGACGAGGAGAGAGGTCTTCATCCAAAATTGAGTGAATCTTTGGAATTTCTTTACTCAATGGGGATGAGAAGATTCAGTTGCTGAATATATTCATGATAGAAATTATTAGATGTTTGGATATTAAAAGAATCAAAGAAAGTGAAGTTAGTATAACAAAATGACACTGAGGAAAAGGTCAGCAATAGTCTTAGTGAATGGCAGGACAGTGAATATCTTAGTGAATCTTAGCGATCTTAGTGAATGGCAGCGCGGTGATCTTAGCAAGTGGTGGCACGGTGGCACAGTGGTAGCGTTGATGCCTTACAGCGCCAGAGACCCGGGTTTAATCCTAACTGCAGGTGCTGTTTATACAGAATTTGTTCATTCTACCCCTCGACTACGTGGGTTTTCTCCAGGTGCTCCGGTTTCCTCCCACACTCCAAAGACGTACAGGTTTGTAGGTTAATTGGCTTCAGTAAAAGTGCAAGTTGTCCGTAATGTGTAGGATAGATCTAGTGTATGGGGTGATCACTGGTCGGTGCAGACCCGGTGGACTGAAGGGCCTGTGTCTGTGCTAAAGTCTAAAGACTGAGAGGAAGGGTCAAATGGCCTGCTTTTGCTTTTGATTTGTTTCTTATTCTTATTGTTTCTCTGCCAACTGTCCAGTACCTCTTGCATTGGTATAACTTGAGTACTGTAACCTTGCTGCCAGCATTATTAGGAGCAATCATCCATCTTTTGTTAAATAAATTCAAGCTGATGTCGCTATACTTGATTTATTTTCACCCTGAAAAAAAGATTCCTCCATTAAGCTGGAATATTTCCTAATTATAGTAAAATCAAAACTAGAAAGCAATTATAGTTTTACCATAAATATTCTACGGCAGAATTCATGCTTTCGTGGATACTATAACTGCCCAGTATAGCCCAATTTGGATATATATTATTTTAACAATGACAATTTTGGTAAGTAGATCTCTCGGACTTCGGCTTATAGTAACCACCAACTTACTATTGTACAGTGAAAATGTGAAATCATGAACAGTCTTCTCATTCTCTCTTCAATCTTACCAGTGAAGAAGCGTCCAAGATTAGTGCAAAAAATCAGTGTAAAATCCCACAGCCACATGCCCATTTCAGAATGCATTATTGCATTTCCAACCTTAAAGTAAAAATTATTTTGTTATTAGTAGCTTCTCTGAACCCTGCGCTTGGCTTGTGATATTCATAACACTTTCATGAAGAAATCATCTCCACTGGTATGATTTTGTGATAGCTGAGATAACAGCAGACGGTCCCTTCTGATTTTCTGGACAAAAAAAAATTGTTTTCATTTTTAAGTCAAAAACGTACTCTGTCATAGATAGATTATGGTGTGGTCAGCAGTGAGATATGATGAATATCTCCACTCATGAGGCTGACCATAATTCATTTGTGACTTCTCCAATCGTGAGTTATCTGATCAGCCTCAAGAGTAGAGATATTTATCATATCTCACTGCCAGGAATGACACAGTCTCTATTTATAACCATTTGTGAACTCAACCACAGTTAGATGTGAAGTTAGGTCCCGGCAAGGAACAAATATTATATAGCTCCAGCAAGAGACATGCTTCCTGGCAAACTTACCACTTTGAAACTACAGCAAGAATTTGCATTTCATTTTTCTATTTTCAGAGTGGAACGAATTTTCTCTGTTTCATGGTATGACTATGGAGTTGAGGGAGATTAGATCTACAAATTCAAGTATTGTATGTTGCGCTTGTACTGGCTTTGACTATGATGGGATTTTAATCTTTGAAAAATCCTCATCAGGCAATCAATTCACTTTTTTAATCAGTAGCTTTACTCCATCTGACAGCAAGTGCTAGCTGGTTTTAATGCTAACAGTTTATTTTTGTAGCTTCTGATGCAAAGCTCTCTTTCTAGATTTCCGAAGCAAACCAAATGCACATTTGCATTTCCTACTGCTTGTCAGCTTTGTAAACGCTGTACATGCCATGAAAGTGGAGGGTAGACTCCTATGGACTGTGTCTTTGTTGTCCTACAGTCTTCAGTTTTCTTTTTGCTCTAATATTATGGTTATTAATATATTGGATTATATAATTATTATGTTCATCTGTGTGAATTGAGTATGTCATTGTTCCATTCTTGGTTCATATGACAAATAAACATCCTTGACTCATTTGAGTTAATTATTGAGTATAAAAGTAACATGCAAACTCTCAACTAAAACTTCATGTTTTAAAAATCTTGCTGCAGTTTGCAAAGGCAAACTGAACAAGATCAATGGAAAGTTAATGTAAACTCCTGCAGGAATCACTAATGTTTTATGTGAAATTGAAACCTACGTATTCTTCAGATTTAGTTTGAAGTTTTTTCTACATTTGAACTTTGGGATAGTATTAGACCAACTCAAGATGCTCCTGTCATTAATCAGATCATGACTGATCAGTACCTCAACTTTAGTTACTCATCTTGGTTTCACACCCTTTGATTTTCAAAAATTCAAAACTTTTCACTCTCAGTTCAGTAATTTGTGAAAATTCTAAATATCTGTCATCCTTTTGTATGAAAAAATATATCCTGCTATCCACTCATAGAGTCATACATAGTCATACACCATGAAACAGACCCTACGGCCCAACTTGCCCACACCAAAATGGTTGCTCAAAATGGCCTAACTTTAAATCTGTGGTAATATCACCTTGTTCTGGATTTACTCATCAGAAATAGATTATTTACATTTGCACGTTAAATCCTTTAAAAATCTTAAAACCTCAATTGGATCCCACATTAATCTTCCATACTTAAGAAATACTAGCCTTGACTGTGGTAACTTGTGTTCATAATTCTATTCCATTCGCTCCCACACCCTTCCATTGAATCCGAGATGCAGTCATGCCAAGGCCTATATATCCTGCTTGTCATATGATGCCCAGAACTGCCTGCAGATGAGATTTATTCAGACTTTTTAATACAATTGCAGTGTGCATCTACCCTGTTTTCTTTTAGTCTCCTTGAAATGAAAGCTGTTATTCCATTAAGCTTTTACATTATTTTGTTTATGTTTATATTTAGCGATACAGTATGGAAACAGGCCCCTCGGTCCACGCTGACCATCCGTACCCCATTCAAACTAGTTCTATGTCAGCCCACTTTCCCCTTTCATTCCTTATACATTAGGGACAATTTTTTAATATATACAGATGTCAGTTAACCTACAAACCTGCATATCTTTTGTGACATGGGAAGAAACCGGAGCACCCAGAGGAAACCCCTGGTCGCAGAGAGAACATGCAAACAGCACAAAGACAGCACCCAAATTCAGGATCAAACGTGGGTCTCAAGGTTCTGTGTGGCAGCAGCTCTATCAGCTGCACCACTGTGCTGCCCTGTACAGGCATTCCTGTCCAGCAGGGTCAGATTTAGATGAAGAGAGGCCCTAGGCTATTCCATGTGTGAGGCCCCTCCCAATCCCCCACCCCCACGACGAGAGAAGATGGAAGAGTCCACCAGATTGACACCGATGTGCAGCCGAGCGTGGCCAATGAGAAATGGGCTGGAAAGCTGCGCTTTTTATTTATTGCCGGTGCTAGTGTTGAGTTATCGGCTTAAAACACTATTATTCTGAAATGGAGGGCAAGGAAAATTACTGAAGTGTTGTTTAGAGACTACAGTGCGTTGTGAGAAAGGCCTATGACAGTGTCAAAAATATTATACACCAGGCCCATACGAAGCTTTTCAAAAAGGGGGTGGCATGGCAGGATTACAAACATTTTACGTGAAATAAGTGCACGCAGTGCATATCACAAGCGCGAAGCTCAAAGACCCTTGCGGCCGGGGTCCAGGGCCCGCTTAAGGGCCTTGGAAGCTCTGGGGTTTTAGATGGTCTCTGGTGCATTCTGATATTTTGGAGCATTTTTGCACCAGATTTATGATCAATATTTCAGAAATAATTTTGGTTGTCAAGAGTAAGAGTGGTTGGAATGGGATGAATGGGATCATTGTTGTATACATTTTTTTTAATCAAGAATTGAAGCTGTCCTTGTTTTAATAATCAAGTTGTACTGTAAAATGTTATGTAAATTGTTATAAAGGAGCATGCAAACACTGCAAATAAAATACTGTGTTTTTTCAGTAAATAAAACCTTTTTTTAGAAAATGTTTTGTGTGTTGATTTGATTGCCTGTTACTGTTCGACTGTGTTAGTGTGTGCACATTAAAAATATGATGCAAAATGAAAGTCGCAAACTATGGAATTCATATTTTTCAGTATTGTTATCAAGGAAAAGAAAGCAGTTCCAATTGTTTGATATTATTCATATGGAGGAGAAAATATAATTGCTCTAAAACCTACCTTAATATTGCAATCTCACTAAAGATAATCCCCCTTTCCCTCCTCCTTCCCCCTCCCTCTCCCTCCACCTCCCTCTCCCTCCCCATTTCTCTCTCTCCCCACCCCCCTTCCCCTCTCTCTCTCTCCCCTCCCCCTCTCTCTCTCTCTCCCCCCCTCCCCTCCCTCTCTCTCCCCCTTCTGTCTCAACCCCCCTTTCCCCCTCTCACATCCCCCCCTCTCTCTCTCCCTCCCACGCAGAAAGGCTCCGACTCCGCACAGCAGACACCGCAGACCCCCCCCCCCCCAGCCCGGAGAAACGGGCACTCCCGCAATTCAATATTCCACTACTTACCTGGAGTAGACACCTAGGATCTTTGGTAGACACGAGGCATCGAGGTGATTGTGTGGAGTGCAAATGGAGATCTGAACCCTCCCGTGCCCACTGCGCACGCGCGGAGAGACAGCGTCATTTTGCGTAACTACTGCGTCACCGGCTTCCCCCAACTGCGCAGGCGCGGATGGTCACAATTTCTTTTCCCCAAAACTTCCAGCAGGCCGGAACCAGAATTTCGGGTAATTTCCGTCAAAGTTGAAACGCTAATAGCGCTCCAATTTTTTTTTTCTACATTTGAACTTTGGGATAGTATTAGACCAACTCAAGATGCTCCTGTCATTAATCAGATCATGACTGATCAGTACCTCAACTTTAGTTACTCATCTTGGTTTCACACCCTTTGATTTTCAAAAATTCAAAACTTTTCACTCTCAGTTCAGTAATTTGTGAAAATTCTAAATATCTGTCATCCTTTTGTATGAAAAAATATATCCTGCTATCCACTCATAGAGTCATACATAGTCATACACCATGAAACAGACCCTACGGCCCAACTTGCCCACACCAAAATGGTTGCTCAAAATGGCCTAACTTTAAATCTGTGGTAATATCACCTTGTTCTGGATTTACTCATCAGAAATAGATTATTTACATTTGCACGTTAAATCCTTTAAAAATCTTAAAACCTCAATTGGATCCCACATTAATCTTCCATACTTAAGAAATACTAGCCTTGACTGTGGTAACTTGTGTTCATAATTCTATTCCATTCGCTCCCACACCCTTCCATTGAATCCGAGATGCAGTCATGCCAAGGCCTATATATCCTGCTTGTCATATGATGCCCAGAACTGCCTGCAGATGAGATTTATTCAGACTTTTTAATACAATTGCAGTGTGCATCTACCCTGTTTTCTTTTAGTCTCCTTGAAATGAAAGCTGTTATTCCATTAAGCTTTTACATTATTTTGTTTATGTTTATATTTAGCGATACAGTATGGAAACAGGCCCCTCGGTCCACGCTGACCATCCGTACCCCATTCAAACTAGTTCTATGTCAGCCCACTTTCCCCTTTCATTCCTTATACATTAGGGACAATTTTTTAATATATACAGATGTCAGTTAACCTACAAACCTGCATATCTTTTGTGACATGGGAAGAAACCGGAGCACCCAGAGGAAACCCCTGGTCGCAGAGAGAACATGCAAACAGCACAAAGACAGCACCCAAATTCAGGATCAAACGTGGGTCTCAAGGTTCTGTGTGGCAGCAGCTCTATCAGCTGCACCACTGTGCTGCCCTGTACAGGCATTCCTGTCCAGCAGGGTCAGATTTAGATGAAGAGAGGCCCTAGGCTATTCCACGTGTGAGGCCCCTCCCAATCCCCCACCCCCACGACGAGAGGAAGATGGAAGAGTCCACCAGATTGACACCGATGTGCAGCCGAGCGTGGCCAATGAGAAATGGGCTGGAAAGCTGCGCTTTTTATTTATTGCCGGTGCTAGTGTTGAGTTATCGGCTTAAAACACTATTATTCTGAAATGGAGGGCAAGGAAAATTACTGAAGTGTTGTTTAGAGACTACAGTGTGTTGTGAGAAAGGCCTATGACAGTGTCAAAAATATTATACACCAGGCCCATACGAAGCTTTTCAAAAAGGGGGGTGGCATGGCAGGATTACAAACATTTTACGTGAAATAAGTGCACGCAGTGCATATCACAAGCGCGAAGCTCAAAGACCCTTGCGGCCGGGGTCCAGTGCCCGCTTAAGGGCCTTGGAAGCTCTGGGGTTTTAGATGGTCTCTGGTGCATTCTGATATTTTGGAGCATTTTTGCACCAGATTTATGATCAATATTTCAGAAATAATTTTGGTTGTCAAGAGTAAGAGTGGTTGGAATGGGATGAATGGGATCATTGTTGTATACATTTTTTTAAATCAAGAATTGAAGCTGTCCTTGTTTTAATAATCAAGTTGTACTGTAAAATGTTATGTAAATTGTTATAAAAGAGCATGCAAACACTGCAAATAAAATACTGTGTTTTTTCAGTAAATAAAACCTTTTTTTAGAAAATGTTTTGTGTGTTGATTTGATTGCCTGTTACTGTTCGACTGTGTTAGTGTGTGCACATTAAAAATATGATGCAAAATGAAAGTCGCAAACTATGGAATTCATATTTTTCAGTATTGTTATCAAGGAAAAGAAAGCAGTTCCAATTGTTTGATATTATTCATATGGAGGAGAAAATATAATTGCTCTAAAACCTACCTTAATATTGCAATCTCACTAAAGATAATCCCCCTTTCCCTCCTCCTTCCCCCTCCCTCTCCCTCCACCTCCCTCTCCCTCCCCATTTCTCTCTCTCCCCACCCCCCTTCCCCTCTCTCTCTCTCCCCTCCCCCTCTCTCTCTCTCTCCCCCCTCCCCTCCCTCTCTCTCCCCCTTCTGTCTCAACCCCCCTTTCCCCCTCTCACATCCCCCCCTCTCTCTCTCCCTCCCACGCAGAAAGGCTCCGACTCCGCACAGCAGACACCGCAGACCCCCCCCCCCCCCAGCCCGGAGAAACGGGCACTCCCGCAATTCAATATTCCACTACTTACCTGGAGTAGACACCTAGGATCTTTGGTAGACACGAGGCATCGAGGTGATTGTGTGGAGTGCAAATGGAGATCTGAACCCTCCCGTGCCCACTGCGCACGCGCGGAGAGACAGCGTCATTTTGCGTAACTACTGCGTCACCGGCTTCCCCCAACTGCGCAGGCGCGGATGGTCACAATTTCTTTTCCCCAAAACTTCCAGCAGGCCGGAACCAGAATTTCGGGTAATTTCCGTCAAAGTTGAAACGCTAATAGCGCTCCAATTTTTTTTTTCTCGGGATCTTTTTTACTCTGGGAAAAAAACACCTTGGCCGGAGGCACCCTAGATTTTGAGGCCCTAGGCTTAAGCTTGTGAAGCTTATACGTAAATCCGGCCCTGCTGTCCAGCAGCATTATTTTACAAGTCCAGCAGTATTTAGTAATTTCTACACTTGGATCCCTAAATGGCACTGATCCTCCACAATTCATTGATTTTCACCATTTAAAAAAAATACTCTGATCTATTTTCCTTACACTGCTGGGAACAGTTTGGCCATTTTCAGACTTGTTTGCAAGAACCGATTTAGTCGACAAAAAACTACTGACCCAGATTTACTGAAGCCAGTGAACTCAGACTGGTATCTCTGGTGGAAAATATAATTATGTTTGTATATTTATAGTCAGCAACACAAGTCTGTGACAGGACTAAATAAAATTAATGTCAGTATTAATCACAGTATCTGTTGGCTCCGTTGCTTTTGCCAGTCATCTCCTTGAATCTGTAAATTCTTGCCTGTAAATGGACTATCACTGGAGTACAATTTGTTCAAGAAAGATCACTCTTAATGAAAATTTGCTCTGTTCCAAACTATGATGATATGCTCTGTTAAATACACTGAAGAATTAATAAATATTTTAGGCGGTGAGTATGTCTTGTTTGACATCTTACTTTTGTTAATGATTTCTGTTCTGGCCACTGCTGCCTTATTGTACAAAAAACAGGATGCATGTTGCCAAACACTTTAATTCCCCTTCCCATTCCCACACTGACCTTTCTGTCCTGGGCCTCATCACCATCAGAGTGAGGTCAGGTGCAAATTGGAGGAACAGCACCTCATATATCGCTTGGGAAGCTTACAACCCAGCGGTATGCATATTGATTTCTCTAATTTCAAGTAACCCTTGCATTCCCTCACTCTCCATCCTTCCCGCACCTTACTTGTCCTGCTAGTTTCAATGTTCGTATCCCTTCGTTGTCACCTCTTCCACAGCCAACAACTGACCATTGTGGGCACTTTTCCTGGGTCATCAGTGCCGCGTCTGATTTGTTCTGTACCTTTTCATACTTCTAGTTTCCCTCTCCCCTGACTCTCAGTCTGACGAAGGGTTTCGACCCAAAACATCACCAATTCCTTTTCTCCAGAGATGCTACCTGACCTGCTGAGTTATTCCAGCATTTTGTATCTATCTATGCTGTCATTGATTGTCTCTAAATGAGAAAAATCTGAAGGTGTCTCAGATTTAGTTAACCTATATTGGTGTGCGAAAACAGTAGAAATTCCCTTATTTGACCAAATTTTTACTCGATTGCCTGTTGATATTTAAAGTAATGTGGTGGTAAAGAAGATGGTTATGCAGCCTTGCAATATTTAGCATCATTTGTTAAGATATGTTATCTGTCTTTACATAATGGAGATTATTTAGGAATGTCATCATAGCTGTTATCAATGGGTTCTGAACCGATTTAAACATAAAATCAACTGGTAAAAGCTTTATCAACAGAAGAGGCACAGCATATTGAGAAGATCTGAAGAAAATTCCCAACCCCAAACGTCACCTATCCATGTCCTCTCCAGAGATGCTGCTGAGTAACTCCAGCACTTTGTGTCCTTTTGAAGGCCAGTTCATGCCTGCTCAACAGAGATGTTTATGTGACAATTTGGTGTCATAAGTACATCCAATTTTCTTTCCATGGTTTTTGGTTCAATTTCTTCTCTTACTCCCTTGCTTTCTTTGCAATTATTTCAATCCTGAGAATTTTTTTTTCCCAAATCTGAACATTTGTCCATTTTCACTGTCAGCCTCTGCTGCTTCCTTTTAGATGCTCTTTGGTTTTTTTCTCTTTGACTTATCTTTTGTTTAGCAAATATTATAAGGCATGTGGTACAAAAGGCAAATATTATAAGGCACAAAAGTCTGCAGTGTCTTGGGATGTTTTACTCCAGCAAATGCAACTTATTTTTTATAGGCATTGATTCTATAGTTCTATGGTCTCAGAACACCTTTTGTACCTCGTCAAGACAAGTCAAGTCAAGAGAGTTTATTGACATGTGTCCCAGATAGGACAATGAAATTCTTGCTTGCTGCAGCACGACAAAATATTTTAGGAATAAATACAGATCAGATCAGATCAGTGTGACCATATACCATAGAATATATATACACACACATGTAAATACACAGATAAAGTGCAATAGGCTGTTATAGTTCATAGTTTGTTTGAAGTTGTGTTTAATAGTCTGATGGCTGTGGGGAAGAAGGTGTTCCTGAACCTGGATGTTGCAGATTTCAGGCTCCTGTACCTTCTACCTGATAGCAGCGGAGAGATGAGTGTGTGGCCAGGATGGTGTGGGTCCTTGATGATGCTGGCAGCCTTTTTGAGGCAGTGCCTGTAATAGATCCCCTCGATGGTAGGGAGGTCAGAGCCGATGATGGACTGGGCAGTAATTACAACCTTTTGCAGCCTTTTCCGCTCCTGGATGCTCAGGTTGCCGTACCAAGCCACGATGCAACCGATCAGCATGCTCTCAACTGTGCACCTGTAGAAGTTCCAGAGAGTCCTCCTTGACATACCGACTCTCTGTAATCTTCTCAGGAAGTAGAGGCGTTGGTGTGCTTACTTTATGATTGCATCAGTGTTCTGGGTTCAGGAAAGATTTTCGGAAATATGCACGTCCAGGAATTTGAAGTTCTTGACCCTTTCCACCATCGACCCGTTGATATAAACGGGACTGTGGGTCCCCATCCTACACCTTCCGAAGTCCACAATCAGTTCCTTGGTTTTGCTGGTGTTGAGAGCCAGGTTATTGTGGGGGCACCATTTGGACAATCGGTCGATCTCACTTCTATACACTGACTCGTCCCCATCAGTGATACGTTCCACAACAGTGGTGTCGTCGGCGTACTTGATGATGGAGTTCTCACTATGTCCAGCTACGCAGTCATGAGTATAGAGTGAGTACAGCAGGGGGCTGAGCATGCAGCCTTGAGGTGCTCCTGTGCTGATTGTTATCGAGGATGACACATTTCCACCAATACGGACAGATTGTGGTTTGTGAATGAGGAAGTCGAGGATCCAAATGGATATTACTGTTGCATATCTCAAGGTACTAAACATCAGAAGGCTAATCTTTAACAAAAAACATCAGATCAAGTCTGACATGTAGGAAGGAACTGCAGATGCTGGTTTACACTGAAGATAGACACAAAATGCTGGAGTAACTCAGCGGGACAGGCAGCATCTCTGGAGAGAAGGAATGGGTGACATTTCAGGGTCTTCAGAAGACCTGAAACATCACCCATTCCTTCTCTCCAGAGATGCTGCCTGCCCCGCTGAGTTACTCCAGCATCTTGTGTCTATCTTCAGATCAAGTCTAACCTTGTCCTTCCATAAAGGGGAAGCCATTTAAGACTGAGGTAAGAAAAAGCTTTTTCACCCAGAGAGTTGTGAATTTGTGGAATTCCCTGCCACAGAGGGCAGTGGAGGCCAAGTCACTGGATGGATTTAAGAGAGAGTTAGATAGAGCTCTAGGGGCTAGTGGAATGGGGAGAATGGGGAGATATGGGGAGAAGGCAGGCACGGGTTATTGATTGGGGACGATCAGCCATGATCACAATGAATGGCGGTACTGGCTTGAAGGGCCGAATGGCCTCGTGCACCTATTTTCTATGTTCCTATGGTTCTATAACTTCCTTGTGTGTACGTACACTTTCCAATCTGAATCTTCTAACCCATTTAGACTGCTAGCATATCAGTTGCCACTTTACCCTGACTGAATTTCTTAGGTCTTTTTTGAATTGGCATATGCTACAATTGTATGGAAATTAAGATACTTGAAATGCCAAAGCAGGTTTGTTGAAACCTGGAGAATATACATAAATCAATGCTTGGAGAATTGTTCACTAAAATTTGAATTTTGACAAATAATTTAATCCAAAATGTTACTGTAACTTTTCTGGCAAAACAGTTGTATAACCAAAGCAAGTTTCTTTTGTGCTACAGATTTTTATTATTTTTAAAATGTTATCTGTCATTTTGAGGTAGACGAATAAAATAAAGATACATCTGCTAGAGTACTTGTGTTCTAATTATCATCATAGTGGGCAAAATGACTCTAAAGGAACTCAATATAAAGGAACGTTCAGCATGCAATCTAAATTACATATATGCCTGTTCTGATTGATAAAATATAAATCACTGACCCATCACTCAGTAAAGTGTGTTAGATTTGCCTGTACTCATTTCCTGGCAACAACAATTTTGTCCAATCTTCAGAAGATGGGTGCATTCTTCCTTAATCGAAGCTTCCACACAAAATCCAGCAAGAATATCACGTAGACAATAGACAATAGGTGCAGGAGTAGGCCATTCGGCCCTTCGAGCAAGCACCATCATTCAATGTGATCATGGCTGATCATCCACAATCAGTGCCCCATTCCTGCCTTCTCCCCATATCCACTGACTCCGCTATCTTTAAGAGCCCTATCTAGCTCTCTCTTGAAAGTATCCAGAGAACTGGCCTCCAGCGCCCTCTGAGGCAGAGAATGCCACAGACTCACAACTCTCTGTGTGAAAAAGTGTTTCCTCATCTCCATTCTAAATGGCTTACCCCTTATTCTAAAACTGTGGCCTCTGGTACTGGACTCCCCCCAACATCGGGAACATGTTTCCTGCCTCTAGCGTGTCCAAACCCGTAAAAATCTTATATGTTTCAATAAGATGCTCTCTCATCCTTCTAAAGATATCCTCTCATCCTTCTAAATTCCAGAGTGTACAAGCCCAGCCGTTCTATTCTCTCAGCATACGACAGTTCCGCCATCATTTAACTTTGTGAACCTACGCTGCACTGCCTCAATAGCAAGAATGTCCTTCCTCAAATTTCGAGACCAATACTGCACACAATACTCCAGGTGTGGTCTCACCAGGGCCCTGTACAACTGCAGAAGGACCTCTTTGCTCCTATACTCAACTCTTCTTGTTACGAAGGCCAACATGCCATTCACTTTCTTCACTGCCTGCTGTACCTGCATGCTTACTTTCATTGACTGATGAACAAGGACTCCCAGATCCCGTTATACTTCCCCTTTTCCCAGCGACACCATTTAGATAATAATCTGCCTTCCTGTTTTTGCCACCAAAGTGGATATCCTCACATTTATCCACATTAAACTGCATCTGCCATACATCTGCCCACTCACCCAAGCTATCCAAGTCACCCTGCATTGTCGTAGCATCCTCCTCACAGTTCACACTGCCACCCAGCTTTGTGTCATCTTCAAATTTGCTAATGTCACGTAATCCCTTCATCTAAATCATTAATATATATATTGTAAATACCTGGATCCCAGCACCGAGCCTTGCGGTCCCCACTAGTCACTGCCTGCCATTCTGAAAGGGACCCGTTAATCCCTACTCTTTGTTTCCTGTCTGCCTACCAATTTTCTATCCATGTCAGCACTCTACCCCCAATACCATGTGCCCTAATTTTGCCCACTAATCTCCTATGTGGGACCTTATCGAATGCTTTCTGAAAGTCCAGGTACACTACATCTACTGGCTCTCCCTTGTCTATTTCCCTAGTTACATCCTCAAGAAATTCCAAAAGATTAGTCAAGCATGATTTCCCCTTCGTAAATCTATGCTGACAGACCGATCCTGTTACTGCTATCCAAATGTGCCGCTATCTCATCTTTTATAATTGACTCCAGCATCTTCCCCACCACCGATGTCAGGCTAACTGGTCTATAATTCCCCGTTTTCTCTCTCCCACCTTTCTTAAAAAGTGGGATAACATTAGCTACCCTCCAATCCACAGGAACTGGAGGGTCACTAGAGACCATTGGAAAATGATCACCAATGCGTCCACGATTTCTAGAGCCACTTGCTTAAGTACCCTGGGATGCAGACCATCAGGTCCTGGGGATTTATCAGCCTTCAGTCCCATCAGTTTACCCAACACCATTTCCTGCCTAATGTGGATTTCCTTCAGTTCCTCCATCACCCCAGATCCTCTGGCCACTAGTACATCAGGATGTTTGTTTGTGTCTTCCTTAGTGAAGACGGATCCAAAGTACCTGTTCAACTCATCTGCCATTTCCTTGTTCCCCATAATAAATTTACCCTTTTCAGTCTTCAAGGATCCAACTTTGTTTTTCACTAATTTTTTCCTCTTCACATACCAAAAGAAGCTTTTACTATCCTCCTTTATATTCTTGGCTAGCTTACCTTCGTACCTCATCTTTTCTCCCCATATTGCCTTTTAGTTATCTTCTGTTGCTCTTTAAACATTACCCAATCTTCTGGCTTCCCGCTCATCTTTGCTATGTTGTACTTCTTCTCTTCTATTTTTATACTGTCCCTGACGTCCTTTGTCTGCCACGGTCACCCCTTACTCCCCTTGGAATCGTTCTTCCTCTTTGGAATGAACTGATCCTGCACATTCTGTATTATTCCCAGAAATACCTGCCATTGTTGTTCCACTGTCATCCCTGCTAGGGTATCTTTCCAGTCAACTTTGGCCAGCTCCTCCCTCACAGCTCCATAGTCCCCTTTGTTCAACTGTAACACTGACACCTCCGATTTACCCTGCACCCTCTCAAATTGTAGATGAAAACTTCTCATATTAGAACATAGAACATAGAACAGTACATTTAGAACATAGTCAGTACATCACAGGGAACAGGTCCTTCAGTACACTATGTCCTTGTGAAGATGGTGTCTAGTTGGAAACATCGCGGGTCTGTTGAGCGGCCAGCTGCGGGGACCGCCAGTGAAAACATCGCGGGTCTGTGGAGCGGCCAGCTGCGGGGACCGCCGGTGATAACATCGCGGGTCTGTGGATCGGCCAGCTGCTGAGAGGGTTCTCCCGACGCCGGAGTACCATCACCCGGCGAGAACGGCCAGGAACATCGGGCCTGCATAGTGGCGAATGTGGAGGCCTCAATAGGCCCGACTATGGGTGGACATGGGGATGGGAACTGGACTTTGTGCGTTCCCCCACAGTGGGAACCATTGTGGGGGGATGTTTTTATGTTTAATGTTAAACTTCTTAATGCTATGTTGTATTTTTATTAGTGTGCTGCAAGGACATCAGAATTTCCCCTGAATAAGGGGATTAATAAAGTAAAAATCAAATCAAATCAAATCAAGTTAAACTAATCTCCTCTGCCTGAACATGATCCATATTCATCCATTGAGTCTAATCCATGAGCATCTAGTTTAGAGATGCAGCGCGGAAACAGGCCCCTCGGCCCACCGAGTCCAAACCGACCAGCAATCCCCGCACATTAACACAATCTTAGGAATAATTTACATTTATACCAAGCCAATTAACCTGCAAACCTGTACGTCTTTGGAGTGTGGGAGGAAACCGAAGATCTCGGAGAAAACCCACGTGGTCACGGGGAGAATGTACAAACTCCGTACAGACAGCATCGGTAGTCGGGATCGAACCCAGGTCTCTGGCACTGTAAGGCAGCAACTCTACTGCTGCGCCACTGTGCCTCTTAAATGCTACCATTGTACTGGCCTCCACCACCACCCCTCACTGTGCGCTCCAGGCAAGAGAAGAACTTGCCCTACACATCTTGTGTAAATGTTGCCCCTATCACCTTAAAGCTAGGCCCTCCTACCCTTGACATTTCCACCCTGGAAGGAAAGGTTCTGGCTGTCTACTCTATGCTTCCAGTCATTTTATATACTTCTATCACATCTCCCCTCAATCTCTGATGTTCCAGAGAAAACAATTCATGTTTGTCCATGCTCCTCTAAAAGGTAATATCCTCTCAACCAGGCAGCAAATATCCTGCCCCCTAAATGTGAGACGACTACAATTATTTATTTTTTCAAGTACATCTTCTTGTTAATTTAGATTTTGCTCTTCAAAAATTCAAAATTATAATCTTAATTTCAATTCTTCAAAATCATCTTAGTTCTTACCCATGTGTCCAGGTGGATTGTAGAGGTTTTTCCTTTGACTTAGATGTAACATATCCCACACAATATGATATTGACAGATATATCATATCCCACAAGATTTTAACTTGATACTGAGATGTCAGCTCCCTTCACCATTTGGTTCATGGTAATCAGATGGATGAACATACACTGTGATCCTGTTTTCTCCAACTGCACGTAGGTATTAGAAATGCACATCCAACATGAAGCCATTGCCATCCCCAAAGGTCACCTCCACAAGAACAAAGATACAACTTGAAGCTCTACTAAATTGCCAAGATCAGATGGGCAACCACTCTTAACAAATACATAAACTTTCCCCCTCCATTAGAGTACAAGGATTTGGATGGGCACATGCAAATTATAGCATGTTAGTCTTTCCTCAAGATCATGAGACCAGGCAAATACTTAACACCTTTTCTGCAATACATACTAACTTTAATTTTGAAACAAGAATGAAAACTTTATCCTTGATAGTTGTTCCAGGCACAGATCGGATCCACTTGCCAAAAATCTTTCAGAATGGGAAAAATATTAGAGCACATTCTGTCCTGCTGTGAGTGAGTGTGTGTGCCTTGTCGTGGTGGAGAAACTTGTGTGGTCCTCAGATCCTGAGAGTGATGCCGTCTCGAGCTATGCACCTGGTAGGGCCACCCATGGCGGTAAGGTCAAGGGGGAGGTCCCTGACAAAGAGCAATCCAACCAAGACCTCAACGGTGGAACAGGCGGAGGATGATGGCTGACTTTAGTGGATCGTCACAACGGCTGGGAAGGCTGATGAAGGCTGCAGCAGAAAAGGGTCCCCGGTCATCTTGGACTCCATGCCACTGGATCCTGACCCAGATCTGTCAAGGACCGTGTGGTGGCTATCTGTGCAACAGTCTCCCCACGTTAAACAAAGTCACGCACGACTGCCGATGATGATGATTGTGTGTGTGTGTGTGTGTGTGTGGGGGGGGTAATGGTCTTATGTTAAAGAACAGATCTTTTAATGCCAATATGACTAAGTTAGGTATAAATACAGAATTTGTGAATCATACAGAAGTAGCCCTGTTGAAATCATTTTTAATTTGCAATTCCTATTGAGTTCTGTGATGTCAGCAGTTATACATTGCCGCATTGCAGTCTGTGCTGCCCCTGGCACCAGCTCTCATTTGAATCAAACCCACTCTCAACCTAGATGCCGTTCAAATAGGTTTAGTCATTCTGCACAACATGCTGATCAGATTTATGAATTCAAAGAATTGCATGTTTACAATGTACACTCAGAACATCTTGGGTTGTATCTATCTTACTTCATCCACATATTCATTTCTTTAAGTTTTTTTTCCCCTCTCTGGTCTCTCTGGGCCTGGTGCGGGCTACAGCTGAGGGGCACAGTTATGACTTTCTCTCTGTCCTTCTATTTAAATCCCCCCTGTCATTATGTAGATACTTAGCCTATGCTCAGCAGATTTCAGTGTAATACAGATGTCAGGAGCTCAAGAATGAAGGAATCAGAGTTCTTCTCTAAACCCCACTATGTCTAGATCCTTCTTTAATGCGATCCTCAAAACCTACCTCCAACACCTCTTTATGTGGCTTGATGTCAAATTATGTTTGATAATATTCATGTAAAGTGCATGTAAAATATATTTTTTCATTTAATACTATTACTGGCCTCTACATCAATGCTGGTACATCGATTAAAAAACAAATGCAAAAATTCAAATGCATGCTTCTCGAGTTTTCTACACTCTATGCATGGCTTGGGATGTATGCCTGTTCCTTTCTATTGTTGTACCATTCTAACACATCTAACTTTAAAGGCTTACTGGATGTAAGTTGGTGAGTTTGTACTCGAGTTTAGTTTAGTTTATTGTCACGGGTTCTGAGGTACAGTGAAAAGCTTTTTTGTTGTGTGCTACAGTTACTGGAAAGACTGTACATGATTACAATCAAACCGTCCATAGTGTACAGATACAGGATAAAGGGAATAATGTTTAGTGGAGGATAAGGTCCAGTGAAGTCTGATTGAAGATAGTCCAGGGTCTCCAATGAGGAAATGATGGGTCAGGACCGCTTTCTAGTTGATGATGGGATGGTTCAGTGACCCTTCACAATGTCTATAAAGTTATTTTTAAACAATGTTTTAACAAGTCACACTATTCCTACTGAAACACATAACAAAGTAGTGTAGTGCAGCAAGAATTTTTGAAAGGTCTTTTCTTAAGACAGAGCAACTTATGGTGGGAAGAGGGGAGGATTGTTTGGTAACAATTCAGTGCAGAATTAGAACACATTCTAAAATGAACTGCATACTGCCTGCTGCTGGCAACCAGAATCAAAAGTAAGTTTTAAATCGTTTTGCAGAGTGTTGCTGAGAATCCAGAAACAGACTGGCGACGAAACCTCCATGATGCCCAATTGTTCCAAGTGTGACTCAAACGTTAGAGACGCTCTCCCACATGAACCTAGTATTCCAGGCTAAAGTATTCATTGTTAAAGGATACAATGCCGAGCGTCTCTCGCCACATAGATGTCGATCTGCACGTTTTCAACTTGCTGTATCTGTGCAATGCTTAATTGCAACATTCATTTGCTGTGAATTAAAAGTATTGGGAGCAGTAAGCACGTTTACGGGTGTTTCTGTGTGAAGCTTCCCGCTAGCTGTTCCCAGCTCCCCTGCCTGCTCACTGCAGTCTATCAATCACGGCAGGATAATGCATAGTGGTTGCACCTATGACAGGTAATGATTGAGTGCTGTACCCGAGCCCTCTATACGTGTGATTCTCCGCTTTTGTCTTGCTTTGGGCCAGTTTGCTGCTTGTGGTTTTTTTTCATATTCGCCTTGCATTCGACGAATTATTTTTAAACACATGCTGGTTTTTGTCACCACATTTTCAATATTACACAGCAACAGTTAAACAGCGCTTTAATAAACTGAATCTTGAAACGCTGTCTCCTCGCAATTATGGGCTTTGAAGAGAGAGCTCAGACACCTAGTATGGGCCCAATGTGAGCTCCGAATAGTTGGTACCGAGAATAATTATGTTTCTGATCAATGAACAATATCCTTACAGTGATATGATTAGTAAACGAATTCCCTTTGCAGTTTTAAACTCACTTTCTGATGCACACGCACAGAAAATAATTTCTGCGACGTACCAACTAATACAATAAGAAAGCGATGCCGTGAACTACATCGAAGTTCATTCATTAAGGATTACAATGGAAGGTGTGATGTTGGCCATTTGGATTTAAGAGCACAATGGGTTAATGGTCAGCAAATTTCGTTTGCTCTCAAGTGATAACAAAACGATAATTGAACACAATTCATTTTTAGAGCATTCACAGTACCGAGCACGGTTAGGGCAAAATTGTGGCTAATTTAAAAAAAAATCAAGGTGGCTATTACATAAATTTTATGGGAGGGGGGGGTCACGAGCCTGTCACGTCCGAATGGGTGGAAGACATTAAGGAAAGCCTTTTGGTCAGGTTTAAAGCAAAGGTCAGTATCGCTTCTCTGGATCTGACTACTGCACTTGATGTCGATTCGTTGAACTATAATGACACGAATCATCAGGTAATTTCAGACGTCAAGTCCTCTCCCGTTTGGATGTAGTCAATATTTATCACAAAATCTTAATGAAAATCAGTTATTAGAAAACAACATGCAAATAAACAGTGCAAGTCTTGCTTATAATGTGAAGGAATCTGAAATAAAACGTGGATATATAATCTGGGTAACCGGGTTAGTAAATGTACGTGTCGATGGAAAATAGATATTAGAGAGTCAGGTGGTCAAACTGTAATTTAGAAAACATTTCCTTCTCTGACCTCTCACTTTATGAAATAAAATCCGTACATGCCTGCAGTAGAATTATTTTAACAAATGATGAATGTGCATGACGAAATTACCATTTACAGCTAAATGTTTCAGCAAATCGCTGAAGGTTTGCCTTTCCCCTTTTGGGAAGCTATAAAAAGGAACCATAATGGCCGATAGTTGGCTATAAGTTTTCACAATCACTGCCGGTTTCGAAACTGGCCGTCTTTAAAAAAAACATCTGGGGAATGTGCCATATGTTAAAGCGTCGTCTTGTCCTTCAAAGTTAGACTGCCCTTGAAGTGATTTGTCAGTGGGGCTAAAGTGACAGAAAGAATATGTGTTGTAGTAGGTTGGGTGGAGAGAGAGTGTGCTCGTCGCTGCCGCTGCAGCCAGCCACTGAACTGATTAGGGTGTAATTAAAGCCTTAAAGCTTTCAGATGATCCACCTGGTTATTTGCTAAGTCACCAGCTAATCAGCCAAATGAGCTGTTCCAGCGTGCACATCGGGCCAAGAGCTATACTGATTAATGAAGTTTATTGGGAGCTGTTAACGGCATTAACTGGAGAAAATCTATGTAATTCGTCATATTTAGTGAGGGAAATTAAATATCTGCATGCAAATGAGAACTGGCAACACGCGTATACATACATACACACACACATATATATATATATATATATATATATATATATATAATCTTTGAGATTAAGAATCTGCAAGTATGCATGATGTACACAGGGTGGATGGAGATAATTCTGTAGTGTATTTAATGGTTAAGATGTCTGTCTATACGTGACGCTGTACATGATCGATGTAAAACAGCGGTTCATGCAGTGAGGTTCCGTATAGTAGAGATAGACACAAAATATACGTTGGAGTAACTCAGCGGGTCAGGCAGCATCCATATGTATCGTGGGTTGGTTTAATTAAAAGGAATACAACTGAAATGCACTTTTTCTATTAAATAAATCATTTTTTGTACCTTTTCTAATTTAGGTCGATTTTAAACCATGTTAATTTGGTCCTGCCCCGGAACAAGACGTCCCCGAGTTGGGAAAACTCCTTGGAGAAAAGTATAGTGTAATCATTGAAACTGATAAAGGTTGGATGCAACCAACGGTTTCCATAATTTGGTTTCTTCCCCCCACATTCGAGGTTACAATGTAAATTGTTACACGATACTCAAATTAATTAACCCTTTTGCTCTTCAATAAAGCAGTGCCCAAGACACTATTGAGATTTGCACGAGGCAGGTGCAGACCTACCGGCGAGCACTCAGTAGGTGCCTAGTCTCTTCACGCTCCTGCGGCGCCCAGTAAGATACTTCCGACTCAATTTAAAAAGAGAATGCCTTCATGTGCAAAATAAGGTAACCTCTACTATGTTCATTCTCTCCTAGAGGCAGAACTCTATTTCATGGAAACAGGCCCTTCGGTCCAACTTGGCCATACAGACCAAATTGCCATTCTGGGCGATTCCCATTTGCCTGCATTTGGCTCATGCCTTTCTAAATCTTTCCGATCTGCCCCAAATGTCTTTTGAATGTCAAACTTGTTTCCCTGTTGATTTTCTGCTTAAGTGCAAAGCAAACCTTATGCTTGGACCATGCCCCTTGCCCACACAATGCAAGTGTGTACATTGGAGAAATGCAAGTGAATTTACACAGATATATGTTAATAATGCTTTAGAACATTTGAAAAGGGATATAAACATTTAATTGATGCATTACAATAAAATAAACTGAGATGAGTTGCACAAGAATTTGTAAGAATTAGTATGTTCCCAAATAAAAGTTTTAATTGAAGGACGGCAGTTGATAAAAAATAAATCTTGTCTTGAAAAACGCTGGTATCTTACAATATATTACTGATCTAATCGATAGGTTTAAGGCAACTATTTTATTATGTACAAAACTAACAAGAACAAACAGTTTACACTGTTCAAGTAACTACTGCTGCTCCTGGCAACAATAAATATAAGAATCTTGACATCACTGGGCCATAGCAATGGTCTAATGACAATATCCATTTAAGGGAACAATGAGAAAACAAAACAAAGCTCTCACATCCCTCTACTATTGCATGGCATATCTTCATTCAAGAGAGAGTTAGATATAGCTCTTGGGGCTAATGGAATGAAGGAATATGGGGAGAAAGCAGGAACGGGGTACTGATTTTGGATGATCAGCCATGATCATATTGAATGGTGGTGCTGGCTCGAAGGGCCAAATGGCCTACTCCTGCACCTATTTTCTATGTTTCTATTTTACTCCGTTTATGCTTCTTGGTACCATTTGTAACTCCAGAAGAAGGAAGTTCTTACCATTAATAACAAAGATCCAATTTTATACAACAATCAACTAACCAAACAACTTCCTGTCACATATTAAGCACTTGATGTTTACCACATGCATAGAAACACTTTTTTTAAAAACAAAGTTAGCTGCACATTGTAGTTACTATCCTTCAAAGATCTACACTTTCCTTCATGCATAATGTTGACAAAAACAGCGCAGAGATACTTACAACATTAAATTGTTTGTGCATGTATGGATAACTAAATGTGAATAAAATCTCTCTTACACTTTTAGTGGATTTTATAAATCAAAATGAGAAGACAGTCACATAGATTTGAAAATAACAATTTCCCAACATTTTGGAAAATGGGATCTACAAATATTTCATAAAAGTTACATAAATGTTTAGTTATTAAAAGCAAACTTCCAATCATATTAAACAAAAATACACTATGACGATTTGGATCAGGAATTCTGTTGATTTTGTTGTAATGTAATAAATGAAAATTGAATATTCATCAATGTAGTATCAGATGATATGAGACGACTTCAAGGTGGGGCAGTGCTCCACTATTATTAAAATACATTTACAAATGCCTTCTGGATTCCTGCATTTATATATGCTAGTGAAGCCTCTAAACTAATAATGGTTCAAGCACTGCATCTGGAAAGTGGGAAACCCATAAATACCTGATCTCCCAGAAAGATGAGAAATAGTGTCACAGAGTGTGAGAGATCTTGAGGTTACTATTATAGAAACTGATGACATGGGGTTAAAATCTGCATGAGCAGAAGTCAATTGTAGCCCTTATTTAGTACTAGTGTCATGTACAAGGCTTGAGTGCAGGGATGACAGTTTCAGGGTCCAAGAATATATTGTATTTCAGCAGTTTTGTTCAATTTGTTGGTGGCAAAGTAAACAAGCCTTGTCAATGACAGGTAGAAGCTATTACCTTTCATTGGACTTTTAAACCAAAGTCACATATATTTTATAGGCATTTCTCATTAATGTCTCACGGAGGAATAACTTGTTTTGAATGGAATTAGGGTATTGCAACATAGGAAGGAGCAGGGACAATGCTATTGCCATGTGACCTTTGTCCACCTTTAAAATCACAAGACGATAATACACATAAGCATTCCCTGATGTTAAAACTTTTGATTGTCCTCAAAATAATTGTGGAGGAACTTTTTAACAATCTGAGGAACCACACACTTGACAGGTGCCGTTGTATCTTATGAAAAAGCACACTTAATTAATCAAAAAACTAATTTCAATGTCCTTTGCAGAAATTCCTTTCCATTCATTCTGGTCCACATGTTTTGCAGAAATGTTTCTTTCTGTAATTAACATTTTCATTGTCAAGAGAAAACAATGTTATCTTCTTCTTGTGTAGTTGTGATTCGCACCGACATTAATAGATGCTCACGTTCATTCAGAGATAAAAATGCAATGTCAAAGTGGATTTTTTTGTACAATATGGCAATGCTTAATTGGAACGATATTACACTTAATTTTATCAGCGAATAAACAATGTGAAGTGATTAAATTCAGATAGAGTTTTCCTTTAAAGGAAAATTGCCCCGTTAGCCACATGTCCTGTTATTTTTCATGGTCTTGAGTTGCAGCTGTTGCAAATCAGAAGCAGGAAACATGTTTATCTCGTTTCAGTTAAATTACTTTATCCCTGACAGAATGACAAGAACACTTCATTTTTTGTTTTAGTAGGAGTGTAAAGCAATGAAGTTAAGTGGCAAGATATGTCCATTTTAAATATAACAGCAACACCATTTTAAAGGACGCTATGGTGTTTATAGCCCAAGGTCCTGGTTTTGCGAGGTCATTAAAGAAGACAGAGAATCCAATAAATGCTGCAATTATTCCCTTAACAAACTAGTGCAAGTTATAATTCAAGTTTAATGAAAAATTAAAACGCTATAATCTTAAAATGTAAAAGATTTCTGTAACTTTCACTATAACATGGCTTATTAATTTTCAAAGCCTTTTAATCGAACCGAGGATAGAAAATAAAGTTTAAAAAACAGATTATTATTGGTTTAAAGGACAAGTCGTTCAAGGATAGGTTTAGGCTACATTTACAGGGGCTTATTATACCATCACTTATCATAACTACCGCACAATCTTTAATGGCACCACTAACAGATTTAAGAATGGAACTGAATTCTTACTCTAATGCAGTCAATTTCCATTACTGGACAGAGCCTCTATTTCTCAAGTTATCTTTGGACGTGTACACAATATTTGTTGAAATCGCAGGAACATTATTGGAAGGTTTCTCTGATAATGAATAGGTTATAAATAAAATGTGATATTAATAGTCACACAATATCAGGCAATGTTACTGGAAATTGAAAAGCACACTGCAGTGGCTGCCAACCCGAAATGGAAAGAAAAGACTATGGAAACACTGAGAAGATCCATCTTTCCTTCACAAATCAGTGGAGTGAGACATAGATGTAGTTAATTTCAGGCCAGTGTCTCTTCTTCTGTTCTGACGAAGGATCATCAACTTGAAAGGATAATGCTGTTTATCTCTGCACTACCTGATATTTTGAGCATTTCCAACATTTTCTACTTTTGTTTTTTAGCAGGAAGTCAATAATGTTTCTCCATAGGTTGAAATGTGATAGCTGATATCACTCCTATACATTCCCTACACTTCCTAATTGTTTCACTATCAATTTATCACATGAAGAACGACTTTGCAAAGCAACCAAAACATAAATTTGTACAATATAAAAAATTGGTCAATTCGATCATCTATAATCCTGGCAATTCATTTTTACATGATTCCATACATTTCACCTGAGGAAGGAATCTGTTCATCTTTGTGTGCCTGTTTCAATTTTGTTCCTGGTAACAAATACATGAAGCTTATGCAAAATTGTGCACTTATTTTGTCCAGAGTTTATTCCACAATAATAACCATTTCCTCCACATTATTAAGAGATGCTGCCTGTCTCCAGCATTTTGTATCTATCTTCGATTTAAACCAGCATTTGCAGTTCTTTCCTACACATCTCCTTCACATTATATGTTCTGTTTAAAATTAAAAATAAACAAACTTGTATCAAATGTAATATTTCAATCTCTGGTCACCTGCATCTATCTTTAAAAAGAATGTGCAAAGAACAAGTATTTTCTCTTTAGATTCACTTTGCAGCATTATCAATAACATCTCAAAACACGACTGGTCTCAGAAGTTCATCTGTAATTGAAAGTGTCAATATTGTTTTCCGGATATTGTGTCTTTTAAACTTTTGTATCATATTCACATTCTATCACAATTGTGAGTTAGTTAATTTGCCCACTCAAATATGTATCCCAGTTTGCTTTAGGTATATGAGGACCCCCTTATTATTTAATTATTTTACCAATATAGTCTAGCATTTGCATTTAATAATATTAAATAGCATTTATATTTAACTGCCTCACTGAATATCAATCAGTTGGTAGATCTTTATTTCCTACATAACCTGGTACCTATAAACAAAGAAGATTTATTTACATTTGTCAAGGTCACTAATTAGTTTCATAGTAATGAATCTTGGACCAATCTTCAGAAAAACCATGCTCATAGCAGTTATGCAGTAAAACTATTAAGCTGATAACTAAACTGCACTATCTTTTATCTGGACAATTACTGAGAGTTACAACTTTATCTTTAGATCCCATGACCCATTACTTTGCTCATTATAGATCCTGTGGCAGACTTTATTCTTTGCTTTCTTAAAGTTAATTGAATCATTAACTCAATGATGTGCTCTTTAGCCACGACTTGCCTTTCACACTGCCTGCATTTTGTTTTGAAACATAAATGTCAAAGCTGAGAAAAACATTATAACATTTTCACAAAACCTCTTACTGCAGTATAATTTTGTTCACTAGTTTTAATGTAACTGGTCCCCTAATATGTTGAATATTCTTCAAGTCATTCAGAAAGTTCACCCAAGGCTCAATGGGCAGCCAACTTTCCTCTGTCAGGGACTTGAACATAAAATGAAGCCTGCATTTCCAGGCTGAACTCTAAAGAATCGCTGTGTTGTTGAAGGTTCATGTCTTTAAGATGAAACTTTAAATCAAATATCCAAGGTTCATGTGTTCTTGGGTGAACATAAGAGATTGCATGGTGCTGTTTTGTAGGAGAGCACTAGACTTCCCTCAGCTATCCTGATTAGTATTTATGCCTCAACAACTGCTTAACGTCAACTGTTCCAGTCATTACATGGCCCTCAGAGAGGCCTCCTTGTGTGCAGGATACTCATTAAAATCTCCTGCATTGCTGCACAAAAGCTCAGTTCTTGAAAAACTATTACATTAGTTGATATGGACTTTCAGAGTTGACGAGAAATTTTGCAAGCAATTTTTTTTCTTTATATTTGGTCATTGTTATCATTTTATGTTATTATTTTCAGCAGAAACTAAATGATGTCTTCTACTACCTTCATTATTGACCTCAAAATGGATTTACCGTTAGTTTTTGCATTGATTAAATATTTTCTTTCTCAAAACAGTTACATGGCTGAGTACAAGAATCAGTTCAATAACAGTTATCAAGCTATTGAATATAATGTAGTTAATGAATACAATACAAATGGCCTTTCTTACAACAGTGAATACAGTTTAGAAAGTACTACTTTGGCTATGGATCAGTTTAGGGTATCCTGAATTTCTCTATATACAGTAATTGAAAATGCTTTTCCATTCTAATATAATTAGAGAAAATCAATCCTAATAAAACAATTGACGTGTGCAATAACTAACACACTGGGAAGCTTTATTGCCATACTAAACATGTGTGCCAAATTTGGACATTGGAAGATGATGCAAAACTTTGTTTCATCTAATGAATAAAAGGCTAAAGATTGACACAAAATGCTGGAGTAACTCAGCGGGACAGGCAGCATCTCTGGACAGAAGGAATGGGTGACGTTTCGAGTCGATTCACTTCTTCAGACTGAAGACTGAGTCTGAAGAAGGGTCTCGACCCGAAACGTCACCCATTCCTTCTCTCCAGATATGCTGCCTGTCCCGCTGAGTTACTCCAGCATTTTGCGTCTATCTTCGGTGTATAACCAGCATCTGCAGTTTCTTCCTACACAATAAAAGGCCAATATGTAAATCCACACATAGTATTGGTTTACACGGGCCATCATGGTTGATCAACTTCCCTCCACTTCCCTGCCTTAACCCATATCATTTGATTCCCTTAATAACCAGAACTCTATCTTTCTTCTGAATGAATGGAATAAATGAACCCCCAACCCCCAAGTATTCCAAAGATTTACTACCCTTTCAGTGAAGAGTTATCTCCTGAGGTCCATCACAAATGGCTTCCCTTCATGTTTAAATTGCTCAGCCAGGAGAAACATACACCCTGCTTCCACCCTGTTTGACTTTGAGTTCAGTTTATTGTCACGTGTATTAAGGCACAGTGAAAAACGTTTGTTGCGTGCTAACCAGTCAGTGGAAAGACAACACTTGATTACAATTGAGCCACCCACAGTGTACAGATCAGATCTGTAAGAATTTTCTTAGTCTCAATGCAAAGGTGCAAAGTAAGTATAAAATATTATTTGTCCAAATCACTTTGGGTGTGATGGTAAATAATGTTAAAGCAGTAAATGCTGAAAAGTCCTCAGGGAGTCAGGCAGCATCAATGGATGGCAGAAAGAACATTGTTCTGAAATGTTAACTCAGTTTCATTGTCGGCGTTGTGGAGGGTTTCTAGTGTTGCCTTCAGTTGTTATTTCTGATTAACTGCATCTGTGATACTTTGCTACAATTGCAATTTTGTAATTAAATTCTAGGTTATATACTACCACACTTCCATAATACATAAATAGTGACTACAGTCCTGGTGTGGCGTCAGCCTATACACAGACCACTTATGGTCGAACCCTCGTCAGTAGGTACGAGGGCTGGCACGTGACGTCATGGGCTAGAGGGAGTGTCCTGCTACTTAAGGTTATCTCACCTCGAGACCTTGGCAGTCAGCAGGTAGCTGAGCCCGAGAGAACAACCTCGCTCAGCTACAGCAGCAATGATAATATAGTTAGCGGAATAACCTAACGGGTAACACCTGAATAAACTACTGTTTGAACCTGCCTGACATCTGTCCTTATTCACTACGTTTGGTGCCGCTACACTGGTTCTATTATAAATGTCTAACTCTTCTCCCTGTATCTGGGAGAAGGCAGATAAGAAGGCAGGAACGGGGTACTGATTGGGGATGATCAGCCATGATCAGATTGAATGGCGGTGCTGGCTCGAAGGGCCGAATGGCCTACTCCTGCACCTATTGTCTATTGTCTATTGTCTATTGTCTATCTGCTCTGCATGTATATTTTATATAGGATAATAAAGCTTAAGGTTGGGAAAGAGAATTGTAGACTGTCCCCGGGTTATGAACACCTGACTTATCGGCACCCCTACATAGGAACGAGCTGCCAGAAGATCACTAACTTCAAACGTCCAATATACTGTACATATTCCAACGGACAACAGTATTGGCTCCTTTCTCCACTCTTGGTAATTGTTTTTTCTTATCAGTCTTATGTGCTTTCCATGTCATTAATTACAATAATGTAGAGTATGATTACCATATCGACTGCTTTTTGTGTATCTTCTGACCTAAGGACATACGTAAAAACCGAATCTATTTATTTCCTGGGGACGGGCTGTATATAAACATTACAATACAAGAGAGAAATTCCAAACAACTACGAAACTCTACCTCTGCCTCAACCATTGTAGTGGAAATTTTAAAATATTTTTTTTTTCTTTTCATCCAAATATTTGTATTCTTGTATTTTGAAATAATATACTTGTACTTCCTCCTCATTTGTGTTTTTTTTAAATTTTCTTCCCCTTTATTTTGCTCTTAATAGTTCTAAATCGGAACTAAATAGTTCTGATTATTGATGTTAACATAACACTTATGATGCACATTGCATTTTCACACCCTCCATTACACACATGAAAAGTATTTAATTCTTGAAATATCTTTTTTCTCTAGTTACCATTGCTGCCTCCTCAATTCTTTCCCCAGTGCTTTAAAATTGGTCCTCAATTAATCCTTAGCACAATATCAAACCTAATGATATTATAATTGCTGATACACAGTTTTCTCCAGCCCACAAATTTGCCACCATCTCAGGCACACTCCTAAATACTAAATCAAGCATATCATCTTCTCTCATTCCCCTTTTAACCTGCTGTACCAAGAAGCAGTCCTGTATTAACTCAATAAATTTGCCTCCTCCTTTTGAAAAATCTCCAACCTCATCCTACTTTAATTTCGAGCCATTAAAATCACACCGAATTAAACACTCCCTTTCTTTGATGCAGCCTTTATTTACTCGGGTAATTCTATATCTTTTTTTTTTCCTCTTGCCCTAGTGGACTACAGCAATTCCCAATTATTAATTTGCTTCCTTTGCTGTCACAGTTTTCCACTTAAATTGACTCAGACCTCCCCTCATCTGAGGTTAAATCCACTATTTCAATAACTGACGGATCCTCCCTTCCCGACAAAACTTCCCCTCACCCACCCTGTTTTCCCACTTCATTCTATATATTTTAAACCCTGCTAAATGAAACTCATTTTAAGATAACATTGCTGTCAAAGGGCTTACATTGGTTGATTATACTGCTACAAAGTGCGATAAAACGTTTGGTAATTCTGTACAGATGTGCTGCTTTTTCATTACTGACATTCCCTGGTATGTCAAACGGCCTGAGGTTGTTATTTAAAGCGATTTATATGCAATGATGTATATCAATGCTGCATTATACTGATTGAGATTTAAGTTTATACAACGCAGAGTATGAACAGAAATGTATCTTCTGTCGTTATGTATAACTTGCATATGAATCTTGCAAAAAAAAAACTGGACCACTGGGTTTACAATATCTGACATAACACGAATTGTATATAATTTGTTTACATTTTCATGTCAATTATTTGGAAATGCATATGAAAAATCAACACTGTAGTAATTAAATCCTGCCTTGATCTGAACTAACTAATCTATCAGTGCCTTACCTATAAATAGGTAATGTACAGATAATGGTGAATCTGCTACATTAACAATGCTGACAGTGAAAAAGAACAGTGCATTGAAGTCATACATAAATTCTAAACAATAGAAAACTGCAAGAGAATGGAGGATTAATTTAGCTGTAGATTACATCAGCGTCTATTTAAATAAAAAACGGTAAAGTAGAAATATAAAAATCTTTATTTATTTTTCATCAGACTGTACTTTAAAAAAATATTTGTTCTCACTTAGCTTAATTTTGGAGAGCTGGGGTTTGAATTACTGTGCTTTGAACAATATTAAGTTTTATTTTATTTTCATAGCATTTTACAGTCCCTTCTTATTTCTCATGAGGCTTTGCTCTGCCATCGTGTACAATGAAGGGACAACTTTTCAATTTACTGACATTGTCCAGTAATTCTGATATCACTTTACTGTGCCATTACTACAAAAGCTTGACCCAGTGCTATTAGAAGAGTCACAGAGACTTATGCGTTGGCAGAACCTTTCCTACTTTTTGACGTGAACAAATTGACCCGGTCCTATTACAATATGCAATTTGGCTTGCTGCAGATAGACAAGAAAATTGCCCCCCTCATTAACTTGCTATTATAGTAAACTGCCATCTGCTCCTCTCAGCTCAGGGATGGCACCATCCTGACCTCCTTTGGATCTTCTGATAGTCAACCCAATGGGATTTCTTGGGTAACCTTAACCATCCACTTGCTTGATAAGCTATTCTTGGAGCCTGACCCTATGGAGGACTTTAATTAATGGACAATACCAAAATTTGACTCCATGTCATCTTAAAGTGCTATAAAATCCAGCTGCAGCGCAATTAACAATCAGCATCCTGATTCAAAAGTATTTGATATAAATATAATGCCCGATCATTTTTATTGACTGAGACCTTGTTAAATGATAAATTGTTTCACTTTAGTGTGCCAGCATATGTTATTATTCATTTACTGGTGGCAGAACCATAAGATATTTTGTGTCCTGTGTATTCTGTTTCTCATGTGCTTTTGAAACATGTGGTATGCATTGAAGCTGAATCTAATTAACATAATACATCTTCCACCAGGAGCAGCTGACCACCCGACCAGACTCCGCATTCCGGCAAAATAAATCGCCCGGCCGGAGCAGTGTCTCACGTCTGGACCACCAGACCCAGCCATAGAGATAGGCCCCGTTCTCCCAGAGCACTCAACTGTGCAAACCAGCCTTCCCACTGCCGATGGTGGAACCAGACTGGAACCACATTTTCAGGAGAGGCCAATAACTGACCGGCGGGAGCGGCCTGGCTCACCACCCCGACCCTGAGGCCAGAATGAACAAAGGACCCGACCATGCCACGCTCCCGGCAGACTGTCATGAGGTCTTAAGCGATAGGAGTAAAATTAGGCCATTCGGCCCATCTATTCGGCCCATCAATTCGGCCCATCAATCATGTTCCCGATGTTGGGGGAGTCCAGAACCAGGGGCCACAGTTTAAGAATAAGGAGTAAGGAGTAAGCCATTTAGAACGGAGACGAGGAAACACTTTTTCTCACAGAGAGTGGTGAGTCTGTGGAATTCTCTGCCTCAGAGGGCGGTGGAGGCAGGTTCTCTGGATGCTTTCAAGACAGAGCTAGATAGGGCTCTTAAAAATAGCAGAGTCAGGGGATATGGGGAGAAGGCAGGAACGGGGTACTGATTGGGGATGATCAACCATGATCACATTGAATGGCGGTGCTGGCCCGAAGGGCTGAATGGCCTACTCCTGCACCTATTGTCTATTGTCTATTGTCTAATTCTACTCCGCCATTCATTCATGGCTGATCTATCTCTCCCTCCGAACCCCATTCTCTGACATCCATACAAAGCAAGAACCTATCTATCTATGCCTTAAAAATATCCACTCACTTGGCCTCTACAGCCTTCTGTGGCAAAGAATTCCAAAGATTCACCATCCTCTGACTAAATAAATGTCTCCTTATCTCTTTCCTAAAAGAACGTCCTTTAATTCTGATCCTATGACCTCTAGTCCTAGACTCTTCCACTAGTGGGAACGTCCTCTCCACATCCACTCTATTCAAGCCTTTCACTGTCCTGGCATCGAGCTCGACCCGACCGAGACCCCCACCCTCCTCAGTGCCTGCGCAGCGATCCAAATCCCCAACTCCACCGGACGTATTCACCTGCCTCCTGGAACCGCTGACTCCAAGCACCGAATCCCGGGCCTGACCAGGAACAGCATTTATCCAGGAAGTCGGGAGACACGCTGGTCTGCAGGTGAGAATGAAACAAAGCAGGTCCCACCTCCCAACTCCCCAATATACTCCTGGTAAACGTCCAAGCTATTGAAAACAAGCTGGGTGAATATAAGAGGATTGAGTTACGTACTCAGTCCACCTAACTTAGGCAACTGAGGAACTGATGTGTGTTTTGTTTTACAGGGAAATATCTTGCAGCTGCTTCACCATGCAAACCAAGCTTCTTAATTTACCGGATGGCCTGTACTGCGTCCTCAGGCAGGGTAAAGAGCAGAAGGGTCTGCTTTCTAATTAACACTTTGTGGTGCTCAGACTTGGCAGTTCTGGTGCGATCCTGCTCCCCGGAACTGAGACTTCTAACAGTGAACTGCGATCTCTACTTACTGCTGCAGGAATTCACTTTGGCTTTCCCGACTGCAGTTTACATCCTACCCTAAGTGGATATGAAACTTGCGCAGGGTGAACTATACACTCTTTCCACTAGTTTTGAAACCAAGTACCCTGAGTGCTTATTTATCATAGCCAGGGACTTCAACCGAGCCAACCTCATGAGTGTTCTACCAAAATACTATCAACATGCTCACACATCTTAACTGTGCTACACAACCATCAAGCATGCTCACCGTACCATCCCCCACTTGCAGCTGATCAACAGATTGTGCTCATACTCACTGCTTATAAGCAGAAACTGAACCATGAGGATGCAATACAGGAAGCTCGTACAGTGCCGGTCTGAGATGAGCTCCATTGTAACCGTTTTGAGTCAGTGGACTAGTTCACATTCATGGACTCTGCGGCCAAACTAAAAGAGTACACCACTGCTGTCACAGACTTCACTAGTAACCGTGTAAAGTACTGCATGCCGACGAAATCAATCCGAGAGTTCCCAAACTGGAAACCATGATAAACCGTGAGATCTGTTCCACAGGGAAGATCAAGTCTGAGCCGTTGATGTCGGGTGATCCCGACCTGCACAGGAAATCTATTGATGACCTCCACAAAGCCATCAGGAATGCCAAAAGACAATCCATGACCAAACTAGAATCCCAGAATATACCTCACGAACACACATCGATTCTGGTTACCAATTTTTACAGTTGCAACTTGGAAAGAATCCTATCCTGATGCATCACATTTTGGAACAGGAATTGCCCTGCCCAAGGTCACAAGAATTTTCAAATCTTTGAGTACACAACCCAGTCCATCATGCAAACCAGCCTCCCTTGTGTTGCCTCCATCTATACTTGACGTTGCCTCGGGAAAGCAGCCAACATAATCAAGGATCACTCGCACTCCTGTCATTCACTCTTCTCCCGTCTCCCGTCGACAGAAGATCTAAAAGCTTGAAGGCAAATACTGTCAGCTTTAAGAACAGCTTCTTCCCTGCTGTTTTCAGACTCATGAAGTGACTCTCATATGCTCAGGATGATTCCTCAGTAACACTATATTCTGCATTCTCTTTATTTTCTCCTTTGCATTATTTGATGTATTGAGGTATGTTACAATTTGCCTGGATAGATTTGGCTGGATAACAACCAAAACAAAGTTTTTAACTGTATCCACAAGGACAGGTGGGTCAGCATCTCTGGAAAATATGGATAAGTGACATTTCTGATCGAGACCCTTTTTCAGATAGATTGTGGGGTGGGGTGTAGAAGAAAGCTGGAAATGGAGAGAGATATGCCAAAGCATGGCAGGTAATAGGACGACACACGATGGAGGTTTTTTTGACAAGCTGATGTTTGGACCAAAGACCAGAGATAAGAACGGTACGTGTGAGACAGGTTTAAAGAGTTGCAGACTGTGAAGCCAGAGGGAGGAAAGTAATAGGGATGGTGTGGAGAAAAAGGTGGGAGTCCTGGTTAGACCCAGGGAAGGGAAGTGGGGGAAGAGAGAGAGGGAAGGGTGTGGGAGAGAAAAGGGGGTGGTTAGTTAGAGGTCATCTAAAATTGGAGAATTCAACGTTCATACTGTTGGATTGTAAATTACCCAACTGTATTATGAGGTGCTGTTCCTCTAGTTTGCATGTGGCCTCACTCTGGCAATGGAGGAGACCCAGAACAGAATGGTCAGTGTGGGAATGGGAATGGGAGTTAAAATGATTAGCAACCGGACCAAGAGCAAGTGTTTAGCAAAACAGTTGCTGAATCTATGCTTGGTCTTGTTGATGTACAGGAGGCCACATTAGAAACACCAGATGCAGTAGATGTGGTTAGAGGCGGTGCACATGAACCTCTGTCTCACCTGGAAAGACTGCTGGGGTCCCTGGATGGAGGCGAGGGTGGAGGTATAGGGACAGGTGTTACATCTCCTGCGGTTGCAGGGAAATGTACCTGGGGAGGGGTTGGTTTGGATGAGAAGGGGTGAGTGAACCAAGGAGTTGCCGCGGGAGCGGTCTCTGCAGAAGACGGAAATGGGTGGAGATGGGGAGATGGGATCAGTGGTGTTCACGTTGGTGGTGGCGGAAATGTCGGCGTATGATGTGCTGGACGTGGAGGCTGGTGTGGTGAAAGGTGAGGTTTACAGATGACACTAATAAACAAATAAAATATTGTTTGCAAAAATCCTGAAGTTTCTTTGTGATTCCACCAAAGTAATTCCTATGAGATTACATATTTCTCAACCATATCTGAAGCTTAGTGACAGATTTGTGACTGAAGATTTTTCTTACTATAAGAAGTAAGCACACTGTAGTGAACCACATTTGATTCAATTAATCAATGGGACTTTATTGTAACATGTACCTAAGTACAGTGAAATGCTTTGTTTTGCATACAACCAGGTAAAATTATATACCAGACCTCACCTGGGCAGTAAACAAGTGTTGCCACATTCCTGGCACCGCCAAAGTTGAAATCCGTACAGACAGCACCCGTAGTCAGGATCGAACCCATGTCTCTGGTGCTGTAAAGTAGCAAATCTACCGTTGTGTCACCTTGCTGCCCTTTGATGGCGCATTGATGGTGAGAAAAGCTTGATCTAAATTTTTTTCTCCATTATTTATTAAATCACAATTTCTCAGTTGTCCTGTGAATGCTAATTTTATATTTAATCAAAATTAATAATTTTCTAAATTATTATTAAAAATAATAATGTATTATTATTTTCACAATAAATGGGACATCTTCAGCTTCGATTGGTTAAAATGTTGGCCAGGTTTATGAATCAGACAATGATTGCCTGGCATTACTTCACAGAACAAAACCTTTCAAAGCAATTTGTTGAGGACATATATCATTTAAGAATACGGGGTAGGCCATTTAGGACTGAGATGAGGAAAAACGTCTTCAGTCTGAAAAGGGGTTTCGGCCCAAAACGTTGCCTATTTCCTTCCCTCTATAGATGCTGCTGCACCCGCTGAATTTCTCCAGCACTTTTGTCTACCTTCGATTTTCCAGCATCTGCAGTTCATTCTTAAAAACGTCTTCATCCAGAGAGTTGTGAATCTGTGGAATTCTCTGCCACAGAAGTCAGTGGAGGCTGGAAGTTTTCACGAGAGAGTTAGATTTAGCCCTTTGGGCTAAAGGAATCAAGGGATATGGGGAAAAAACAGGAACGGGGTACTGATTTTAGATGATCAGCCGTGATCATATTGAATGGCGGTGCTGGCTCGAAGGGCCGAATGGACTACTCCTGCACCTACTTTTCTATGTTTCTATCATAACCAGGCAGGAATGAGCCTATGTTAATACTCTCATGTTAGTCTGAAGGAGGATAGTTCAAACTTCAGTCTGGAGAGGAGGAACAAGTTACCGGCCCCTGTAGGCCTCTGGACAGACATAGCACTGACTCAGTAATCTCATACCTGTTGGGCAAATACCAATTTGAAGGAATTTTGGCAACTGGAAGTTTGGCAATCGGGAAAGGTTTGGTGTATGGGAATTTCAACAAAAAATAAGTAATTTGGTATCAGAATTCTATCAATGGAAAATAAACTAGATAAGTTGTAATCTTAAGAATGCAGATGGATAGGCAACGAACTGGTACAGATGCATTCCATACTTGCATCTAGCCTGAACTTGATTTGTTGCCAAGGAGAACAATGGATGAATGTGAACAAATTTCTTATGAATAAATATTTAACTATTTTTTTATTCCATATCGGTGTAATTATGCATCAGTGTAATTAATAGACTATTAAGATGACTAGCTGGGCAGAATTGTTGCAACCTGTTTAAGGAGTTAAGTGCCAACATAAAAACACAAGAAAGGAAGTGTATTTTCTCCCCCCCCCCCCCCCCCAATGCTTCTGATTATTATTAATCTGTTTGAAGGACAAACAGTACAGACTTTGTTGATCTTCCTATTTCTGCTGCTATGTTTTAGAAATTGTTTGAATTTAGGAATTAGTGAACATGTTTCACAGTAAGACCTATTTCCTGCAGAGTATTATAGGCTTCCTGTAGATGGATAAAGCGTCTCTATTAGAAATAGTATCCTATGGGGAGCAGAAGCTATTTTCCTTCAGATAATTTTCTTTTACCACTTTTTGTGCTGCATACTTTTTAACTTAACAAGTTAGCCTCTGTAACTCACAAACTATGCCATTCTTCATTGGTGTTTTGGCAGGCTATTGATGTGGGTGCATTGTAGTCAAGTCCCAATGTCAACCCCTTCTAATATGGTCTCATGGACATCCAGGGTTCATAATGGCATGTGGAATCCCTGACCATTTTGCTGTCTCTAATTCAGGAGCACTCCAGAATAAACCTTGTGGCTCCATTGATTCCCTGTATGAGATTGACTACTCAAAGACCCAATGTGAAGCTTTTGTGTTGTTCTGGCTGAATACAGCACCACACAGCACAATTACTCATCAGTGGACCCTCTACTAGTTTTGAAGCGATTTTCTTTTAGTCTCTAGTGAATTTCTAAAGTAAACTGACAGCTGAGTATAATCCAGTCTGACATTCAGAGATGGGCATGAAAAGTTTTTGTGATGTTTCCGGAGGTTTACAAATAAATTTCAGCAGTTAGAGGGATACTGTGTCCAGTATGATATTATAACCTTATATCCACTGAACCTTAGTTCAAGGTCACAGCTGATGTGCTCAGATTGAATTAGAAGACTTCACTCTTGGCAACTTTTAGATAAAACTGCAGATGGAATCTCTATGGCCTTTAAATTACGGGATTTAATGGTCAAATCCGAATACATTTCTCAAATTACTCTTGCAATTATAACAATGAAATCCCCAGTAGATATTTAAGCAGAATTTCCTTCTCTCTACTAAATAATGTAGTCAAGTCAAGTCAAGTTGATTGTCATATGCACAAGCATGTACAGGTACAATGAAAATCTTGCTTGTAGCAGCATCATCGACTCAGAATGTCTAAATAAAAATAGTTATATAGGCTTCTATATAATCATGGAAAGGATAATTTTGGATCGTGTTATTAATTTATTCCATTGAAAAGCAGAGGGTTCTTAGCAGGATTCACTAATCATTTCTAAAATAAATTTGCCTGCAAAGGCAACCACATAACACGTTCCTCAAAATTATGCAACGGGAAATGATCTTGTCTCCAACTTAAAATCTAAGAACAACTGTTTTTCACTCATAGATACAAAGTTCTGGAGTAACTCAGTGGATCAAGTAGCATCTCTGGAGAAATAGGATTGGTGATGTTACGGGTCGGGAACATCATCCATTCTGACCCGAAACATCACCCAACCCATCTTTTATCTCCAGAGGTGCTGCCTGACCCGCTGAGTCATTTCACTTTGTGTCTCTCTTCGGTATAAACCAGCATCTGTAGTTCCTTTCGACATTGTATTTTGCTCACTTTGCTCCAGTGGAAATGTGATGGACACTTCCAGATATGAATCAGTGCCTGGCCCACACCTGCAACAATTCCTTCGGAGCGGTGCGGCCATGCGAACCTGGGCACTCCCAGGAAATCTGACCTCCCCAACGTTGCGCTGGTCTGGGACTATATGGGTAAGCCTCTTGCTTACCTGACCTCCTTCAAATCCTTTCACCTACCCTGCCCCGCACCACACTGCCCTCACCCCCACATAATGTATGGCTGCATCTCCCTACCAGCTCTGCAGTCCGCAGACTATCGGGCCCCTGGATATCTCTCTGGACTCTCCTGCCTGTGTTCTGCTGAGGTCCCCAATGGAGGCGTCAATCTACCCACCTCAGTCACGAACACTAACAGGTCACTTTTTGCCCTGCCCCCCCACCCTCCTTAGATTCTCACCATGATCTGCCAACATACTGATGCCTCTCCTGACTCCAATCTTTCTCCCCATTCTATTTTAAAAGGTATTGTGCACACGCCTGGTTTTTACAAATGATTCCTGCAGCCATAACAAAATATCTGCAGTTCTATCATCTGCTGTATAGAAGGTGGTAATGCTTTTATTTTTATGCTTGATTTATGGTGAAGTTGACCATTATAGATTTACTGGGAATGGAGGTCATGAACATTGACTTCTCTAACTTCAAGTAGAGTGCTTTTCCTCTCTCTCCATTCCTCCCCCTTCCCAGTTCTCCGACCAGTCTTACTGTCTCCGACTACATTTTAACTCTGTTTGCTTTGTTGTTGTTACCTTCTCCCAGCTAACATCTGCATTCCCTTTGTCCTATTTTCACACCTCACACATCCTTATCTATGAATCTCCCTCTCCCCTGACATCAGTTTGAAGAAGGGTCTCAACCCGAAACATCACTCCTTCCTTCTCGCCAGAGATGCTGCCCTGTCCCGCTGAGTTACTCTGGCATTTTGTGTCTCTCTTCGGTTTAAACCAGCATCTGCAGTTCCTTCCAACACAATATAGATTTACTGCTGTGCCTGACTACCTGAGAACATGACATTGACCTTCTACATCAATGTAGCTGTTTTGTGATGATGTGGCTCCGAGTGCTGGACAGGGCATTCCAGGATAAGACATGGCCTTGACGATGTATAATTTTGTGAAGCTAATGATGGTCCCAGGTGGTAGCGGATGTTTCCCGGGAGTAGTAATATTCTCAGGGGCAGTCCCAGAACATGTGAATAGTGTCAGGGTGAGGTAATATTCCATGGGGCTGATGATATTTTGAGAATATGTTGGTATTCCCAGGAGGTGCCAATATTCCCAGGTGTTAGGTCAAGCCAGGGGATCGGGATATTCACTGGGAAATGGATATTCCCAGGAAATGTTATTTTTTCACTATACTGTTAGTCCTATGTATGTCCCCACATCCCCTGCACCACAACTACTCCTGTGGAACATCATCACCTATCGACACTACCCTCAGGATCTGATATGTTACTAACCTTTGGAAATATCTAAGAGATACCCTCCCCCATTTCTACTCAAGCCTCCCACATCATCAGCCGCCACCATTCCTTAATGCAAGGAAAATGGTTTATAGCTAAGATCTAATATAGTATTACTCATAGAGACACAGGCTGCTGCTGGAATCTTTAGCAACTTCTATCCTGCTATAGTGCTTTGATCCAAAGCATCACCAATTCCTTTACCCCCAGAGATACTGCTCGAACTGATGCGTTCCTCCTGCAAATTGTTTGTGAGTAAGTTGCTTATGTTAGGCCACAGGACTGCGTAATGTAAAAGGATCCGGTAAAAGGAAGCAGTACTTTATAGCTACTACATAGCCCATGATAAGTTAGTAGAATTGGATTCCTGGCTGCTGGGCAACAGGAAGGAACGTCCAGATGAACTCAAAAGTGTTGTTAGAGTGAATGATAAAAATAGCCTCCACTAAATTGAAGTGAGTGATGTGGTGTTGTCAGTTCAAATTAACACAGGTGTGTGGCTAACAGTCAAAATTATATATTTTTCATGGTACAGAGAGCGATTGAAGCAGAGTCTTCTTTCAGCTGAAACTGTATAATATTTGAGGAATATTTGAATCTGAAGAAGGGTCGCAACCCAAACCGTTACTTCTCCATGTTCTCCACAGCTGCTGCTAGGCCCAGTGAGTTACTTTGGGTCAATTTTTTTAGTTTAGTTTAGTGTAGTTTAGAGATACAATGTGGAAGTTGTATCCGAGTCCAGGCTGACCAATATACACTGGTTCAATTCTTTACTATAAGGACAAATTACTAAAGCCAATTAAGCTACAACCCCACACATCTTTGGAATGTGAGAGGAAACCAGAGCACACGGAGAAAACCCATGTGGTCACAGGGAGAATGTACAAACTCCGTACAGACAAAGGACAAAGGACATTTATTTGTCACGTACACCAATTGGTGTAGTGAAATTTGTCTTGCCATTGCAGCACACAGATAAAGATAAGACACAACATTAAAGAATTTAACAATAAACATAAAAAACATCCCCCCACAATGGTTCCCATTATGAGGGAAGGCACAAAGTCCAGTCCCCATCCCCTTGTCCACCCACAGTCCGGCCTATTGAGGCCTCCACAGTCGCCGCTACGGGGCCCGATGTTTCAGGCCCTTCTTCGCCGGGTGATGGTGCTCCGGCGTCGGGAGAATCCTCTCAGCGGCTTGGGACACCTGGAGCGGCCGCTTCCTAACTGGAGACCGCGGCTTCCGAAGCCGACAGGCCGCGCTCGATGGACCGTCACCACTGGTGATCTCGTCGCAAGATCCCAGGCTCCCGGTGAAATGTTCCGTGCCGTCGCCCGCAGCTGGCCGCTCCACAGACCTGCAGCTCCACGATGTTCACCTGCGGTCTCAGCATTCCGGAGCTCCAGCGCGGCGACCCGGGCAAGGCATCACCTGCTCCGCGATAGCGCTCCAGCGCTGTGCCGCCGCCGAAGCCGAGGTTCTGGGCGACTCCCCGACAGGAAATGCCGCTCCAGGCCCGCTGGTAGGCCGCGAGGACGGGTCGACGGTGCAGCCCGGAGAAAAGCTGTCTCTCCGACCAGGTAGGGACCCTAGAAAACAGTTTCCCCCTTCCCCCCCCCCCATCCCCACGTAAAAAAGGCTAGAACTCCGAAAACAAAAAAACTCAACTAACTAAACATTTTTTAAAAGAGAGAAAAAATGGACAACTGCAGGCTGGGTAGCCATACCCGTACAGGACGTCGCCCCCTCCAGTACCCGTAGTCAGGATCCATTTTTTTTTAAACCTAAGCCAATTAACTTACAAATGTGTATTGCTTTTGAATGCGGAAGGAAACCGGAGCACCCAGAAAAAAACCACGGAGGGAATGTACAAAATCCGTACAGACAGCACCCGTAGTCAGGATTGAACCTGGATCACTGGCGCTGCAAGGTAGCAACTCTGTGCCGCTTGGGTGCCACATCTCACCCTTGAAAAATGTTAGCACGATATGCATTCTTTTGTTAAACCCCCATCAGAGCATTTTGCACAGACCACTCCTTACCATGCATTCGCAACAGTGTTCACTAACAGCTATATGGGGGCGATGGAGATGAGGGGAAGAGGAACTGGGCAGAAATTTGAGGTGGGAAAAGAGAAACGGGGACAGGGATTAGGAGGGATAGAGATGGTGAAGGAAGGTTTGAATCGTGCTTTATGCCAACTCTGGTGCAGAGAGGTCAAGTGCCACAGTCACCAGGTGAACCACTGTGCTATGTTCATATGATCAGAGTGGGGATGAGCTAAGGATCATCATCGCAGCCCCTGGTCGTGGCTGATGTCCTTGTTGAGTTGGAATGCCGACTGCTTCATTAGAAAGAAGGGCAATGTCTTTCCCTTTAATTCACACAGGTTTCATTACTTTCATTTTGATACATACCTCGTTGAACTGCATGCTACCAATGCAGGTCATAAATGTTGGTATTTTTGATCCAGCTCCTGTTGTTAAACATAATATACAGGAGAAATAACATCAGCATCATTGTGAATCACATTAGGAAGTGCCTTGCATAATTTTCCAATGGGTTTAATTTCATCAGTAAGCATATGCAAACACCACAAAATCGCACGCCACACACAATTAATACTAAAAGGGAGTGCCAATTAATATTTGTTGTTCCAATTTCTGGACAGATGTCTTTCAATAACTAGAATTGGACACTGTATACCAACTGGTAAAATGTTAGCTAATAAAATAACAGCATCTTTGTGCGACCACATCAATGCAACATCATCAAAATGAATCAAAGGTCCTTTGTGCCATCCATTGCCCCTCTGTTTTTGCCCATTTACCAGCTCTCAATCTGCTGCAGATCTTCCAAAGCTCATTCTGAAGTGCATTACAAAGAGTGTGGCAATGGCCCTCCTAGGACTGAGTGCTAAAACCCTCACAGACCAGGCGAACAATAGAACTTAAAGGCATTATTAGAACGGAAAGGATCTGCAACAACCTGTGACTAGCACGTACTGTATCTCGGTTGTCAATGTAACCGGATATATATAAATGTGGTCACGATATGAAACATCACAATTGCTTCAGCGAGACGCGGTTCTGCAGTGAGGTATAAATATATAATTGAATGGTGATGGGGCTATAAAAATGCATAAACCTATGAAAAGGCATCAATTGAAAAGGTAATTCCTCTGAGTGACATTGCAAAGGTATAAGGACGAAAGTGTGACTCAGTCAGCTTGAACAATGCAAATTCAACACCTCATTGTTCTGAGCTCAACTGCTCTATTTGAGCTATACATTCTTGTATCAAAATAACCTAATAATATTTTTACAATTAATAGTTTGAGGATATAATGTGCACTGACAGAGTGCCTCTTCCTCATGTAAGGGGTAATGTTTAACAGGAATGCATGGACTCATTGACATGTACCATTGAATATAATGTCTTCCTTAAAGACTGGTAATACATAATGTATCCATGGGGACCTTTTGGGAGGGCTTGTTTAATGAATCATGAATATATCTCTATATACGTGTGTGTTTGCCAGGTTTGGTTTCCTTCATACATGAAAATCAATTAAACTGATCATTTTAACAAAAGAAATGTTAAAGGAAAGCTGAAGGTCAGGACCCCATGTGATCCAGTTTATCACATTATTGTATACTTCCAGGATACAAAATAAAACTCATCTGATGAAGCTTCTGTCACGGATGGTACAATTCTTTAAAAGCACCTGAAGGTTTTTGAGGAACTATATTGAGACACAATTCCTAGCCTTTTTTACCCACATTACAAAGCATTGCAGAACTCTTAAACAAAATATACATCATCATCAGAAAATAGAGAATTTTTAAACTAAATATAGATGATCAACATAAAACTGATGAAAAACAATAAAGCAAAAGACAAATCTAAGGAAAATATTTTGTCTACGACTTTGAAAAGATCCTCAAGTTAATATTTCAGGTCATTGTCATTACTCATTTCAGGAGTATTGTGTTCAGTTTTGGTCATCCTGCTATAGGAAAGCTGCCATTAAGTTGGAAAGAGTGCAGAAAAGATTTACGAGGATGTTGCCATGACATGAGGGCCTGAGCTGAAGGGAAAGGTTGGGCAGGCTAGGATTTTATTCCTTGAAACGTAGGAGGCTGTGTGATGATCTTATAGAGATTTATAAAATCATGAGGAGCATATATAGGGTGAATGCACAAATACTTTTACCCAGGGTAGGGGAATCAAAAACTAACGGTCATAGATGTAAGTTGAGAGGGGAAAGATTTAATAGGAACCAGAGGGGCAGATTCTCACACACAGATGGTCCCACATACTGTATATGGAACGAGCTGCCAGAGGAAGTGGTTGAGGCAAGTATAATAACACCATTTAAAATACACTTGAACAGGTATTTAGATAGGAATGTTCAGAGGAATATGGGTCAAACAAGGGCAAATGGGATTATCTAAGATAGCATCTTGGTTGGTATTAATGAGTTGGGCTGAAGGGCCTATTTCTACGATCTATGACTAGGTTAAAGAAGTTTCGTCAGAATGTTTCTGAAAATAGGTCACTAAACTGAAATACTAACTTGTTTCTCTTCACGTGGATGCTGAATGTCAGCTGAGTATTTCCAGCATTGTTAATTTTTATTTCAGATTTACTTAATCTGCAGTTTTTTCCTTTTGTATCCAGGATGATGCCACCTGTTCTCTTTCCATTGGCGAGTAATGGAAACGGTGCACTATTCTAGAAATGGCAGAGCCACAGACAGAAAAGAAAGGTTTGGGTTGAGAGTAATAGCTGAAAAGAGCAACACAAACTTTAGGTACACAAAAATGCTGGAGAAACTCAGCGGGTGCAGCAGCATCTATGGAGCGAAGGAAATAGGTAACGTTTCGGGCCGAAACCCTTCTTCGATTTTCCAGCATCTGCAGTTCCTTCTTTAACACAAACTTTAAATCCACTTAAATCATACCGTGAGCTCTTCTCACTGTTTTGACTGGAGTTTAGAAGGATGAGAGGTTATCTTATAGAAACATATAATATTCTTAAGGGATTGGACAGTCTGGATGCAGGAAAAATGTTCCCCATGTTGGGGGAGTCCAGAACCAGAGGACACAGTTTAAGAATAAGGAGTAGGCCATTGAGGACTGAGATGAGGAAAAACTTTTTCACCCAGAGAGTTGTGAATCTGTGAAATCCTCTGCCACAGAAAGCAGTGGATGTCAATTCACTGGACGTTTTCAAGAAAGAGTTAGATTTGGCTCTTAGGGCTAACAGAATCAAGAGATATGGGGGAAAAGCAGGAACGGGGTACTGATTTTGGATGATCAGCCATGATCATATTGAATGCCGGTGCTGGCTCGAAGGGACGAATGGCCTACTCCTGCACCTATTTTCTATGTTTCTATGACAGAGCCGTATTAAAGAATATTTATGAACCTTTAAAATGAGTGAGATGGAGAGGGCCCACTGCATAGAATTACACATGACTATTGGCTTCTATAAGTTTCATTTATTTGAGTGAACCTTTCAATTACTCTCTTGGTATATTTATTCAGAAACTTTATTGATAGCTACACAGCTATGATATTTTATTTAGTAATAGGCTGTCGAAAAATGCAAAACTAGGCATACTTCAAAGGGGAACCTCAAAGGGACATCCCAAAGGAAAACTTGTTTGAAATAATCATTATGCAATGATCTTAGATTTAGTTTCTTTGTTTTATAAAATCAGCAGTAATAAAAATTAGATTATTTTTTTCCCATTTCATTCTTGCATTGTAGAGAGAGTGTGTTCAGCAGGCACCAAGCATCCTTGGGGACAACATGCAGCTGTTTCTAAATCCTCTACCTCACTGACCTCCACCTGCAGTTCTGGGTCAGTTGGCAGAGACTGCTTGCTCTCGCAGGCTATTCTTAATTTCTGCCTGCTCTGTATAATTTCTCTCAAGAATCCAAGTTATTTTGGATCACCTTAGGTAGGAGGGTGCGCTAACTCAAATTAGATTTGGTTCAGCTTATATGCTCCATTTAATAGTTGGGTTGGGCTCAGCCTAATAATTTTGATCTCTTCTATTTTAAAAAGAAAAGCAACGTTCATACATATTTTGAAAAATAAATGTGCTATTCTCAGTGAATTTGTGCTCGTAGAGCAACCTCTGCCTACCCCCTGGAATTGACCAGTGACATAAACATAGATGTGGGTAGTGTCGTGGTTTAGAAACACTCTTTCCAACCAATAGACAGGTTTATATCCAGCCAGACAGATAATGTACTTTATGTATCGCCCAAGCTTCTTAGTTTAATTAATTATTTTGCAGATTTAGGGCTGTTTCAAACAGGCACATCTACAGGCATGAAGCTACAAATAATTTAATGTCGGCTCTCTCTGCCTTCATAGGAGATGCTTCCTGGAAAGGCAAGGATAGCACAAAGTGTACCATTGATAGGTATTGCAAAGTCTTACAATTCTATCTTAGGCAGGGTACCAGCATATACTTAAAGTCACAATCTTCCCTTCTTAAAGGGTCTCACTCTTAAAATGTTACCTGTAGTTTTTACCTCACATTTTCTTTCCATTCCTCCATTATCTCAAATATGTGAAATGATTTGGTTAGTAGTTTCCATTCACTGAACCTCTTTTCCTGCACCTCTGTTCTCAGCCCAGAGGGGGAACTAAGTTACCCTGGTCCTCACCTTTCACCCCATGTATTGCCCTCCCCTCCTCTCTCAGTGTTTCAAAGAGATCGACTCCCTGATCCGCTCTTCTGGCTGTCTTCTCCCTGTCTTACGACACTTCCTCAAGCAACGGCAGGCAAGGAAACAAGTGTCCTTTCACGCTTTTCCATCGCAGCATCCAGGGACCTAAGTAGTCTTTAGTTTTTTAATTTAGAGATACAGCGGGAAAACAGGCCCTTCAGCCCACTGAGTCCTCGCCAACTAGCAATCCCCGCAAACCTATGCTATCCTACACACGCTAGGGACAATTTACAATTATACCAAACCGATTAACCCGTAAACCTGTACGTCTTTGGAGTATGGGAGGGAACCGGAGATCCCGGAGAAAATCCATGCAGTTCACATGGAGAATCTACAAACTAAACTGAGCTTTTTCTCTCTTTCTCAGTTTTGATGAAAGGCCTTGAACCAGAAGCGGTATCTGCTTCCCTTTACACAAATGCAGTCTGACCTGCTGCGTGTTTGCCACTATTTCTGTTTTTATATCTGACAGCTTTTTAAGAAGGTGTTAGGTTATTCCAGTGTCATGGATTAGATCAAGTCTTTTATAGTTCCAGATGATGAGAAATAATTAAAAATCTCCTGGATGGAGTAGTTTCATGAATATTCTTATCCTCAGTGAGTGACCAGCATATGAGTGAGAAAAATAAGACTGCGTAGAACACAAAGTGCTGAAGTATATCAGCAAGTCTGGCAGCATCTATCAGTCTGAAGAAGGATCTCAACATGAAACGTTGCCTATCAATTCTGCCACAATTGCTGGATAGGTACATTTTGCTTCGGACAATTCTTCAGTCTGAAGAAAGGTCCCGGCCCAAAACATTGCTTATCCATTCCTTCCACAGATGCTGCCTGAACCATTGAGTTATTCCAGCCCTTTGCGTATTACTCAAGATTCCAGCATTTGCAATCCCTTGCGTCTCCAAAAATAAGGCTGCGTGGTTGCAAGCGCTGTTAACAAACCCTGCGAGGGCATAATTCAACTTGCCCTCTTTTACTTGAGATCACAGATAACTGCCAGACAACAGTATTCAATTCACGCCACAGTGTATCAGTGGTCTCGCCACATTCTGCACCTGGTAAACTGCGACTGTGGTGATTAAGCCCTGCAAGGTGCAATGCCACAACACACCAATGATAATCACCCCCAAGCACACAACCTTTATATCCTCGAAATATGTAAGAAATATGTAAATACCACCGTCGCCGAGATCTCTCATGACCTACAACCTTCTGGCTGGGCAGAAGGTGTTCCAGAGCCCCGGCCGCTGGGAGCAAATTCAACCTGCCCATTACCCACAGGAGTACCATTCACCTGCCTCAACGAGCCTAAACACCATATTTTCGGTGGAGGGGAGACTTCCGGGGGGGATTTCGAGTTCACTCATAATTTTGACTGGTTTAAAGGAGGTGCCGGACCACTGGTTGCCGGAAAATTGGTGGTGGACTTGTACGTGTCCCAACTTTCCAGGAAAATGGCCACAAGTGGTGAAATAAACACCAGCTTGTTATTTGTCTGAAGAAGGGGCCCGACCCTAAATGTCATCTATCCATGTTCTCCAGAGATGCTGCCTGACCCACTGAGCACGTTGTGGCCAGCTTATTATTTAGTTTTTATACTTCATTTTTAAAATCTAATTTCCACTGAGTAGAGGGAATTAAGATTCTTCATATCGTGTTTGACCCACAGAAATAATAAGCAATGCACAAGTTGTGACTTAAAATTTTGTCTTCATTTCCATGGTTGTGGTGACATTTTGTATACAGAAGTTTGAAATTAAAATGCACTCCATAGTGTGTGATTACTATCCAACCCAATGAATGCAAGAGATATCCCCAATCAAACAGTTAGTCCTGAAAAACCTTAGAAAATACAGAATAACATTTTATTTATTTATTTGAATTGTGTTTATCTAATAGATGCCTACATACAGTATCTCTGTTGTATGCTACATAAGGAATATTGTTCAAATTACCTTGGCCTTACATTGCCAAATACTGGGGTTAAAATCACTGTGAGTTTACGTGAAAACAAATATTGTTTCCCAAATACTAATATTAGGTGTTGCCATAAAGGAAGGTCTTACCCAGTTTTGGCATAGTGCCTCTGGCCTGTATCTTATTGGGCAGCCGCAGTGGTGCAGTGGTAGAGTTGCTGCCTTATGGGTCTGTCCCACTTAGGCGATTTTCCAGGCGACACACGCATCGCTTCCTTCACCAGCCCGTTATGCAGGCGGGGGACAGGGCAAGCGGGGGGAGCGTTGTCTGAGTGAAATTCACACGGTGCAAAGCCAATGTGATACAGACCCACACCACGATAAACAGGAAGGTTGGCGCTGTAATTAGGACGGTGAAAGCACAGTGTACGGGAAGGGTCACGCAAGGGGGGGGGGGAGTGGGGAGAAGGGGGGAGAAGGAGGAGAGAATGAGTGGAGACAACTTTTAAGAAGCCAGAGATACACGGCTGACCATAATGAGGCTGCGACCAGTTCCCAAAATGCGGGAACTCCTCACGACCATGAAGGCAACGCCCCGGCAACCACCCGCGCACATGTGGCGACTATGTGTCGAATGCATAGTCTCCTGCAGTCGCTTAAAAGGTCGCCTAAGTGGGACAGGCCCATTACAGTGCTTGCAGCGCTGGAGACCCAGATTCGATCCAGAGTGAGGGGGCTGTCTGTACGGAGTTTGTACATTCAACCTGTGACCTGCATGGGTTTTCTCCGAGATCTTCGGTTTCCTCCCACACTCCAAAGACGTACAGGTTTTTAGGTTAATTGGCTTGGTGTAGGTGTAAAATTGTCCCTAGTGTGTGTAGGATAGTGTTAATAGAAACATAGAAAATAGGTGCAGGAGGAAGCCATTTGGCCCTTCGAGCCTGCATCACCATTCATTGAGATCATGGCTGATCATACATAATCAGTAACCCGTGCCTGCCTTCTCCCCATATCCCTTGATTCCTCTAGCCTCTAATGTGCGGGGATCGCTGGTCAGTGCAAACTCGGTGGGCCGAAGGGCCTGTTTCCACGCTGTATCTCTAAACTAAACTAAACTAAACTAAACATATTCATATTTAACTGACAAGGTAGTCCTTAATGCTGACGCACATGCGACAAAATAATAGTTCAATCCCTTAATCTCTTACCTTTCACTTTGACAAAGCCAGACTTGAAATTTCCTTGCCTACGCCAAAAACAATGCGAGCTATAAACCAAGCAACAATCAACAGGAAAAGAACAATAAGTTATGGGAGTGATGATAGTGAACACTTCTTGCTTTCCTTGATGTCCCCAAACAAGCCTACGGTTTTCCAGGGAGGTTAAGAGTAAGGCCTACGTATTAAGTAAAGTTTTAAAAATTATAACAATAATGGTTTGCGACACTTCCTTACAGCAGTGTGAAGTGTTGGCTGTGAGTCTTACAGCCCCCAAGTGCTATGAATTATGGAAAAATAATAAAACATCCACAGGCTGTATGTGTGAAAGAAATGCATTCCACAAAGGCTTTGTGGTGGCACACATCTTGCAAAATTATAGCCTTGAGTCTTGTCCTCATAGCAAGAAACAAGAAATTTACTATCCATGTTGAATTAATTAATGACTGCAGGTAGAAAGTACCCACCCATCCCAGATAGGATCTCGAAATTGCTAAATAGATGTAAAGGACAAATCTTTTCTGTGAATCATGGAGTTCCTGATTTTTAAATAGCTGAACACTTCACATAGGTTTATGTACAAGGGGGCTAGTTGAATTAATACAAAGCATTAAAGCATTGTAAATTAAATAATTATGAATGACTGAGAAATTGTAAGGCCTGTCCATAATTCCCATCCTTTTCATAAGAGTAAAATTATTGCTTATCTCCATATTTCATAAACATGCCATGAAGTGATGATTTGATTATTTTATTTTGATAATTAACTGCTTATCATAAATTATTTTTGTGATAATAATTGTAACTAATTTTGTGTGCCTGCTTAATTGCTGGAAATTTTTTCCACGATTCCTTGGATACATAAATCTAGAGTTTCCTGTTTGTGCTTGTTCAGTCTCTTCTCTTCAATATTCCTGAATGCTATGTTTTTAATACTTTGGAGTGGAAAATGGGGATGTTTCACAAGGGCGACACGGTGGCGCTGTGATAAAGTTGCTGCCTTACAGTGCTTACAGCGCCGAAGACCCGGGTTCGATCCCGATTACGGGTGCTGTCTGTACGTAGTTTCTTCGTTCTCCCCATGACCGCGTGGGTTTTCTCTCCGAGATCTTCGGTTTCCTACCACACTCCAAAGACATACAGGTGTGTAGGTTAATTGGCTTGGTATAAATGTAATTTGTCCCTAGTGTGTGTAGGATAATGTTAGTGTGTGGGGATGACTGGTCAGTACAGACTCAGTGGGACGAAGGACTGTTTCTGCGTTGTATCTCTAAACTAAAATACCTTCCTGTCCTACAGTATGGAAGCACATTTAAAATGAACCGTAAACCTGGCACTTGTTGTATTTATAGTCTTGTATGGGAAAATATACATATAGCCAAATTTAAGAAGTCTTCTAACTATGACCATTATAGTGAATTGATGACCAGACAAAATAAATAAAATATAGTATATTTTTGTCCTGTAAAATCCCCACATTAATTAGTGAAAAGATTATGTACTTTTGATTTTTAACTTTTGCTGTGAGTAAACAGTTTGCATTTCTTGGCAAAATCTGGAGATAGACTTATGTTTTGAATTTGTTTGTTGTTTTGCTTTGTTTTTGGTGAACTCCACGATGTTAGATTTTGATATCTAACGTAGGTTATATTTATTTGTTTTCAAAAAATGGTGCATTGTCATGAAAGAGAACTTTGAATTCACAAATAAAACTAGATTTTTATAGATTAGATCCAGTCAAAACCTTCAGATTCAAACCTCCAACCTTATCAGTATTTATTAATAAAAAAATGTGTTCCTTTGCCAGAAAGCACAAAATCAATTAAAAGCCACAATCTGGTTTGTGGAAACACAGCCCATTCTAGAAAATGCTTGAGTGGATGTTCGTATACTTGGTTGGTATTCAAAAAGGATCGTAAAGCTTTTCTTTTTTGCCTACTGCTGATATTTTCAATTATGAGTCCAAACTATATCAGTACAGGTGTTGAAAGTGCCTCAAAAATCTAAAGTAACAGAAATCTACCAGTCAGCTGCAGTTCTGAGAGCATCATAAATTGTAAGGATTGTTGTTAAGGAGGATCATCATAGATTAATGACTGAATTATAGTTTTCAATTCATTACCACCTATTTGTTATGTAGTGTATGCTATTATTAATGACCCTCCAGTACCGTCTTGAGTTGTTGGTTATGAGTTTGAGGCAGTGTGACATAGGGCTTGGGTCCCAGAGTATTATTGATGGTGATGGAGAAACTGAAACACAGGCCAGCGTGTGATAGAACTAGGGTGACAAAGAGCCTCTCTGAACCATTTTACAAATACTTCTCTAAAAAGCACCACCGTTGTTTAGTTATTCAGATTATCAAATTAGCATGAAAAGTGAAACTTGTAAATAAAAGCTGCTCTGGAAATCCTTGGGATCAAATACAAATACCACTCCCACATTTAAATAATTTATGGAGAGCGCAGTCATAGATGATAAATATTTTCAAAATCAGGCCACTAAGCTGTGCCTGTCAGAATGTTTGAGCCATTTGATTATCCAAAATGATACATATAAAGTACTCGAAAAAAAAGATAGATAAATATGCATCTCATTACAAATTATTATCAATGGTCTCTGTCTTCCTAGCTCTTGCTATTTATCCCCTAATATCTTTGAAGAACTGCGCTGTTAAAAATAATTATATATCATTTACAAAGCAAGATGGAAAATTAGAAAATATTCAGAAGAATTTAGAAATACAAAGAACATTTGTATTAAATTAGCTCATCAAAGCACATTCTATTTAAGGATGCCTTTAATGTGGAATTACATTTTCCAGGGCTGCAATTCTTTCAAGAGTGGTGCAGAAATTATTAATCTGAGACTGACAATTTATTTGTATGTGTATCACATGAATGGCGGTGACTCTTTGGGTGGTGACAGACTTTGCAATTTGCATCGTGTTAATGGAGGTTGGGTGGTTGTATGTATGAGGGTGGGAGGGGGAAGCAATGGGGAGTTTGAGGGGGATGGGGCTGGGTGGTGGGTCGGTGGTTGAATAGCCAGCAAATACACTTAACAGTAAAGTGCAGCATCTGCTGGACTGATATGCTAATAGCAACACAATCCCTTTGGAGCAAGAGCTTGCAAGCTTCTCAATAGTTCCATGGTTCAATAGTGACTTTACCACCACATGCACCTAGATACGGTGAAATGCCTTGTTTTGCATACAATCCAACAAAATTACTCGGTACATAAGGGCAATACATAAGTAAAAGAGTGCAATGAATACAGTGTAAAAAAGATAGTGTTTCTCTTCTGAGGCAGTAGATCAAGAGTCAGCACATTTCCAGTGCCATCTTGTAGCTTTCAACTATCGCATTCTTAAAAATATTGAGTCTTATCTTAGCTGCTGGCAGCACTAGATTAGTGATGGAACGGTTGGCCTGGCCTGGCGATGTGCCGGAACCTTCCACCATCGCTCCCCCTCTTCGTGCAGCCGCTGCAGGAAGAAGTTTGGATTGCTTCAGTACCTTCCAAATACTTGGTTTCATTGCCTAATGCATTGTGTCTTACTTGGTGTTGTTTGCTTGTGTTCAAATCGTGCCAAGTAAAAATTGTAACACCGGTCGAATAGACTTATTTCAGGTTTTACTTCTTTTTTTCTCTTCTTGCAACTCTGAAATGCCATTAACTTTGCCTCATACCAAACCATTTTAGCACAGCTAGTAGAGATACTGCCTCACAATGCCAGAGACCCGGGTTCGATCCTGACCTTGGGTGCTTTCTGTGTGTGCACATTCTCCCTGTGACCCTATGGGTTTCCTCTTGGAACTCCAGTTTCCACATCCCAAAGGTGTGCAGTTTTGTAGGTTAATTGGCTGCTGTGAATTGCCCCTAGTGTTTAAGGAGAGGATACAAAAGCAAGATTACACAGAACTAGTGTGCATGGGTGATCGACGCTTAGAATGGACTCACTGGGCCGAAGGGTCTGTTTCCATGTTGTATCTTTCATTTCAATTCAATTTTACAGGTCCATTTGTCTTTCAAGAATTTGCTTTGTCTTGCTTTAAAATTTGTTGAGTGAAAGGCTCTAGATTATACTGTCATGTTTGAGTAGATGGAAGTACATTTGCTGGGGATTGTGATTTCCAAAGTGGTCCGCAGTCTAAGCCCACTTTTTCATATCCTCATCAGCTTCCATTCCAGTGCTTCATATATCACTTCCCCAACCTATGGGAGATTTCAGGCAGTGAAGTCAGGCACCATGGATGATGCACTAACACAAAATGCGAGGGTTAGATCTTTCTTTCTTCACCATCACCTGACAAATTCCACCCTCATGAGCTAGTGCAGCTATGCCACTGCCAAGATAACGCCTCATCGATCCATTCCCTCCACAATAACGAGCCCAACTACTGTCCTATCTCTAATTGTACTTTCCTCTCTTGGTTTTGGAGCATGTTGTCTCATAGCTCACTGAACATCTGAGCCAATGGAGAGAGATAGCAGATTTTAATTTGCATGTAGAAACTCAATGCCAATGGTAATGAAGGTAGTTTATAGAAGTATGGATTTGATGGGCTAAATGGTCTTGTTTAACTCCTGTGCTTAACGTATTTTGTTGTGAAGTAGATTAATTCCATCTCAAGATCTCCAATCATACATCTATTTCAAAGGTCCAAAATGGATCCAAAGTCATTAGAGTCTTTAACCTTAGTGCATGATCTTTCCTCGTCTTCTTTGACCACTCTATGATGCAGTTCATTATTCCATCCTGCTCCAACAGTTCCCCATCACCACAGTTCTTCAAAGCTCATCCATTATGTGAAAGTGGCAGCTTCAGAACAGCTTCTTCCCCGTTCCCCAGGCTTATACACTCGTTGTTTAGTTATTCCGAGTTTAGAAGGTTGAGAGGGGATCTTATTGAAACATATAAGATTGTTAAGGGTTTGGACACGCTAGAGGCAGGAAACATGTTCCCGATGTTGGGGGAGTCCAGAACCAGGGGCCACAGTTTAAGCATAAGGGGTAAGCCATTTAGAACGGAGACGAGGAAACACTTTTTCTCACAGAGGGTTGTGAGTCTGTGGAATTCTCTGCCTCAGAGGGGGGTGGAGGCCGGTTCTCTGGAAGCTTTCAAGAGAGAGCTAGATAGGGCTCTTAAAGATAGCATAGTCAGGGGATATGGGGAGAAGGCAGGAACGGGGTACTGATTGGGGATGATCAGCCATGATCACATTGAATGGCAGTGCTGGCTCAAAGGGCCAAATGGCCTACTCCTGCACCTATTGTCTATTGTATATTGTCTATTGTCTGTTGTCTATTGTCTATTGTCTATTGTCATCAGGCTTCGGAACAGTCCTTCCATAAACCAGGGTACAATTTGATTCTCGTCTACGTTATTCCAGATATTGGACATTGTCCCTGGAACTGTTGCGCTACAATGTTGAGAACTATATTCTGCATTCTGTATCTTTGCCTTCGCTCTACCTATTGTACGTGTGTTTAGCTTGATTGTATTTATGCTTGATCTGATTTGATCGCATAGCAGAATGGATGTTTCAGCTGGGGACCCAAATAGATATGGAAAGTTTTGGCAGGTTCAGATGGGTTATGGTTTGGATTCCTAAGTAATTAAAAGAATATCAATCCCTCTATAAGTTCTGCTATTTGGTTCCAGCTGAACCAATATTATTTAAAATAGAAAGGAGCCACGTCTATGCAAAGATTAATTCTCTGCTTTACATCTGTTACATCTGTACAGTGTCATCTTCTAAAGCTTTTGTCTGTTTAAAGAGTATGACTAATAGGCTTCAGCAACATGTCTGTTGTCTTCAAGCTAAAATTCGAAATATTCTCATGCTGAAAGTCTGATACTAAAGGCTTATTTATATGAACGTCCTCGAAACCAGTAAAGTGTATTCAATGCTCACAGAACAATCTCCTCTGTACTGCAGTCAGCTATGAATCAGTTGCCTGCAATGTATCCTACCTGATTTTACTTTTCATTGATTTCAATAGAAAAGGAACTGAGGCACAATCTATAACAAGCCGACTTGCAATCCTCCCATTTGCACTGAAATTGAATTTCACCAATGTTTCTGTTGTTTTGTTATAGGTACTTGAAAACACTTTTGTTTGAAGACATGTTTGAGTAACTTCAAGAGTCAAGAGTGTTTTATTGTCATATAACCCAGATAGAACAATGAAATTCTTACTTGCTGCAGCACAACAGAATATGCAAACATAGTATGATATGACAAACGAGAGAGAGAAAAGAAAAGAAAACTTCAACCTTTAGCTACATCCTCTAATTGAAACCTGTTTTATTTTCCTTTCCATTTATTTCATTTTCTTGTAATTCCACCGGCTTCCTGGTCACTAAGTTATTTACAAAAAATCACAAACAAAATGCAGGCAACATCTCTAGAGGAAAAGGATAAGTCATGTTTCGGTTTGGGACCATTCTTCAGACCGACCCTCAATGTCAACCCATTCTCCTGCTTTCTCCCCATAATCCCAGACACCCTTACTAATCAAGAATCTGTCAATCTCCACCTTAAAAATATCCATTGACGGCCACCACAGCCGTCTATGGCAAACAAATCCACAGATTTATCCCCCACTGACTATAGAAATTCCTCCTCATCTTCCTTTCTAAAGGTACGTCCTGTAATTCTGAAACTATGACCTCTGTTCCTAGACTCTCCTAATAGTGGAAACATCCTACACTTTACCCAGGCTTTTCACTATTCGGTAAGGGCCTGTCCCACCTGGCGATTTTTTTGGCGACTGCCGGCATCATATCAGTATCGCCAAAAGATTTTGAATATTTCAAAATCCAGCGGCGACAAAAAAAATATTGCGACACTTGAGAAAACACCATGCATCATACGTCATCACACCGTGTCACGCCCTCATCACGCCCGCATCACGCCGCAAATCCTTTGGTGACCTGATACGTCAGTCAATTATGCCGGCAATCATTAAAAAAATCGCCAAATGGGACAGGCCCTGTAAATTGCAATGAGGTTCCCCCTCATCCTTCTGCACTCCAGTCAGTACAGTTCACAGACGACAGCAACTACAGTGCCAGTTTTCATTGGCGGCAGTGGAGAGAGTTAGAAGCTTCGAATTTCCGGGCATTAACATGTTGCATGACATATTCTGTTCCCTGCACATTGATGTAAGCATGAAGAAGATGCCCCAGGAAGTCTTAAAAGTTTTTGAGAAGTTTAAAGAGATGCAGCATGTTTTTGAATACTGTAACTAAATTATATCACTGTAGAAACTATGCTGGCTAGTTGCAATGTGCCTGGTATGGTAATTCAGAGGAATGCAAGAGGCTATAGAGAGTGATGGGCTCAGCCTAGTACATCATGGGCAAAGCCCTCCTCACCATCGATAACATCTACACGAGGCACTGCTTGAAGAAGGTGGCATCAATCATCAAATATCCCCACACTGACCCGTGCCTTCTTCTCAACTCTACCTCAAGAAATACAGAAGGCTCTAGACCACGCCACCAGATTCAGGAACAATGAGGTTCTTGAACTGACCTCCACAACCCTAATCCTACCTCAACCACAGAACACTATGGATCACCATTTGCACCACTATGGACTTGTTTTCCAATTGTGTTTTACACTAACGTTTTGTTTTTGCACAGTCTTTTACTTTTCACTATCGTGTAGAATTGATGTTTAGCGTTTAGTCTGTGTCTATGTGCCTGTGATGTTGCAGCAAGTAAGGTATTCATTGCACCTCACCTCACCGTACTTGTTCAATGGTTCTTTATTGTCACGTGTGCACTGCACAATTAAATTCCTTTTGCATAGATCGCACATGCGGGAGTCGCCATATTTTGCCACCATTTACAAAAAGCCCAAAGTCTGGTCTACGCGCTCTATGTACTGGAACGGTTCCTGTCCCAGGTAAGCTCCAGGCAGCTTCAGGGCCTCCTCCGACGCCCTCGACGGACTCGGCCAATGAGCTGACGTCACTCTCCTCACCAACCGCCTTTGTGGTCCAGGGGCACCTCCTGCGGCCGACCTTGAAGACAATGGAGGCAATACCACAGACCCATAAACTTGACTTGACTTAACTATAAAGAAAATTAGAAGACACTATAGACTCCAAGACCAGGAAGCCGAGTACCTCCTCTTTAAGGGGACTGAATCACAGAGTGGTTTGGATGCTTTTTGCGTGCTGACATTGGTAACCGCTCAAACCTGATGGATTTTTTCATCAATCACTTTGATACAGGTTACTATGGTCAGAGGATGTAACAGCAGAGATTTGGTCTGTTGCTCAGGGGCAAGGGATAAACAAGTTGCCTTTCTTTGCCCTGTTCCACCTTGCATCAATCAGGCGAATGACAGAATGAATGGCACCAAGTTTACTGAATATACACTTGAATATCTCTCTTGTCATATTTAAAGAGACATTGACCAATCCAGACTATTATTCAGAACTATCAAAGTCTAAGCTTCAGATCATAATTTCAAAAGTCAAAGTGGTCGGTGTAGTTTCCTTAAAAAAAAAAGTCAACTCAAAGTGCCAAACAGGGATTTTACATTTATCATTGTTTCTATTTCAACAGGCCCTGAATATGACCCAAATGAGAAAGTGAACTAGATGGGCTGTATGGGACTTTCTCATTACTCTCATATATGTAGATTGATCTACCTATCATCCCTCCGGTTTGATGGATGGTTTTACAGTGGAAACTGGCTCTTATTTAAAATGTGTCACACATGTGCCACCTACTGTTCCATTGTGGAACTCCATTTATCCAAGCTTTTATAATAAGCCATATCTTGCACAAAAAAGTGTGATATTTCTATCCATTTGAAAGACTGATTGTGAATCATTTTGAATTCCAAAATCTATGACTTTCTGCATTTCATTCACTCAGAACAAAATCCTTTGGTTTTCTTTACATTCATTCAAAACTGGACCTCTTTCCTTTCTCATTGCACTTGCTTCCCAGGGCAGCCTTTAAAATTGGCTAACAAAAGATCTTCTTGCTGCAATATCAATGAATGAATGCAATTGCGTTTATATGTACATTTTTTTTCAACTATATTGCATGAATAAGAAATAATAAGATTTAGATTCATAGTCTCCAGAGTAACAGTATCCCTCCAACTTTATTATTTATTGTAAGAATAAGCACTGAGTTCTTTGTCACAAAGGACAAAATCATTACCTGACCTGGGCCATTTGAATTCATTCGGATATTTCAGTTTTTTTTTTTAAAGCTACAATGAAATGAGTCGGAGGTAAAACGGAGCGAACGTCATGTGGGCGGCACAGTGGCGCAGCAGGTCGAGCTGCCTCACAACGCTAGAGACCTGGGTTCGATCCTGATCTTGGGTGCTCTCTGTGTGGAGTTTGCACCTTCTCCCTGAGACTGCATGGGTTTCCTCCCACATCCCCAAGGCGTGCAGGTTCATTGATCTCTGTAAATTGCCTCGTGTGTTGGAAGTAGATGTAAGGGAGGGATAAGATTGAACTAGTGTGAACGGATGATCGATGGCCAGCTTGGACTCGGTGCGCCGAAGGGTCCGCTTCCATGCTACATCTTTCAATCAATCTAGTACAGCACTGTTTAATACTGAATGCCGGATGCGTCTTGCACTGAATTTGTTTAAAAAAATACATCAAACAGAAAAATCGCAAAATATAATGTTCGCCACTCATGTCCACATGCTTGTGCATGTGGGGAGTTGATCATCCTCACCGATTAACGAGGATCACTGGTCCATGAACACTCTAAATGGAGAAGGAACGCTTGGTACTGGCATTGAGGACGTTGATTCCATTACTCTTGAGCCAGTGTTATAGACGGGAGGAACACATCGCCCCCACCAACCAGTCCCAGCATAACCTTCTGCCCCACCTGTGGCTGAGCCTACAGCTCCCCCATTAACCTCCTCATTCACCACAGAACCTGCAGAAGTGGAAGCAAGTTATCCTCGATCCCAAGGAACCCCCTAAGAAGAAGAGAATCATCAATTTAATCCAATCAATAAATGCATCACAATTTTACTACAGTTTAATTGAATTATATCAATGCCATTCAAGCTTTGAAGAGCACATTGTGCTTTATTCTTGCTGTCTTCCTCCTGTAGTTTATGTGCACTAATGTATCTGTATTAACACATTAGAGACAAATTAATTCCTTCTGTGTTTATGCCTAAGTGATAATGGATTGGTGAGTCTCCCTTTTATTGGGTTCCAAGGAGCAACACAATAATAATAGTCATCAACAACAGCGTGTGAATTGCCCTGTTTACATATTTGTTAGCAGGATATTTAAGACATATTATTTGAGTGCGCATTGCATAAAATGCAAAAGGCAGGATGCTCAAGTAGAAAGCCCATTTAGTCAGCAGTAACTGACAGTTAAGAATGTTATTTTATTGAAATGAAAACAGAAGGGAAATGAGAAAATAACAGGCTTACCAACCATCTCCCAAACTGATATGAAAGGCACCATCGTACATTAATGTCTAATTCTTCTTTGGTCGTCCCTCGGGGGTGAGGACGGGTTCTGAAGTGGATGAGGAGTTCCACGTAGAATCTACATTATCTGCCACAGATGGGGTGGAAAATGTTTGGCAGGTCAGGATATGTGGGAGGTGGTACATTCCTTCTGCTGTCTGTACCTGATCTCTTGCCTGATCACTTTATAGATACTCAAGGTGATCATTACCTTCCTGGATCCTCCTCTCTTTTGACCAACAATTCCAGAGTGAGAACTAATTTCAGACTTTCAGGACATTCAGAATCTTCTTTAAGCATTTTCTCTGTCCTGGAAAGCTTTTGTTCTAACATTGTTAATATTGAATGCCTGTTTTAAGAATTAGGAATTGGAGATGTGGTCAATGTGCCCATCCATTGGAGGTTGCAGAGTGTGATCAAGAAATTCAATGCTGGGGATGTTGGTCTGAGAGAGGACGCCGATATTTGTTTACCTATCCATAAGACATAGGAGCAGAATTAGGTAATTCGGCCACTGCTCCACCCAATTGATCATGGCTGATTTATTTTTCCCTCTCAACTCCATTCTCCTGCCTTCTCCCTGTAGCCTTTGATGCTCTTCCTAATCAAATACCTATCAAACTCTGCTTTTAAAATATCCAATGATGCCCTCCACAGCCGTCTGTGGTAATGAATTCATCATACCCGCTCTGGCTACAGAAATTCCTCCTCATCTTCATTCTAAAGGTATGTCCTTTTATTACAGACTCTGCCACTACTGGAAACATCCTCTCCACATCCACTCTATGTCAGTCTTTCATTATTTGGTAGGTTTCAATGAGATCCATCCCCCACACCCCTCATCCTTCTACCATGCCAGTTATTTTGAGCATGTTGCATCAACTAGTGGCTCTCCAGTGTTTTGTGGAGTGGACTAAACAAGGTGCATCGTAGAGCAGGGTGATGATCACTGCTGCTCGATCGACTCTGAGCTTTGTGCTGAGTTTGAGATTTTTGTTTTTTGAACACTTTTCCTCAGTAAGCTGAAGGTAACAAGAGTGCCCATTCCACGTTCTAACAGCTGCCAACCATGTTGGAGAGGCACTTTAATGGCAAATCATTCCATTTACGTCCAGGGGATGAATAATGCTTCACAAATCTGTCAAAAAACAACAACAACATACAGTTATGTAACAATGCTGAGTTAGTAGGGGCTCCATGAGAGAGCTCGTTAAGGCCCATCTATTAAATCAGAAAAAAAGGTATTATGTATAATAAGCCCCTTAACACGGCGTATGCATTGCAGTTGTGACCAAAACTGACGTGATATTTTCATTGATAATTTAACTAACAGGCAGATTTTACATCTTGTCAATTTGCCTTCCAAAGGATAAAATAAAAGGTAAGAATGAAGCAGAGAGGAAGACGTCACTGTTAAGCCCCACCCATGAGTACTTGGATCTTCATCTTGTTCTTTCAGCCTTACCCCTCTGTCAAATTTATTTCATCCTCACCGGACTTTTCTCAGGCGGGCCATTACTCAGAGGAGTGAGGTGTTGAGGACTAGGGGAGTGAAGATTGGGAGCTACAAGTGCCCTCTTACTAGGAGGCCCCAGAATGTTGCACATTATGTCAGATCTTGGGATTCGAAATCAAAACAACATTTGGAGAGGATGCTTCCAGTAGTGGGAGAGTCTAGGACCAGTGGGCACAGCCTCAGAATAAAAGGATGCACCTTTAAGAATGGAGATGAAGAGGAATTTCTTTAGCCATAAGGCAGTGAATTTATGTAATTCATTGCCACAGATGACTGTAGAGGCCAAGTCACGGGGTATTTTTAAAACAGAGATTGATAGGTTCTTGATTAGTAATGGTGTCAGAGGTTATTGGGAAAAGGCAGGAGAATGGGGTTGAGAGGATAAAATAGATCAGCCAAATGCTGCTCCAATATCTTATGGTCTTATTTCACATCTGGAAAACCAATGTGCAGGAGCATTGCATTTTTGTTCAGATGCCTGGATTCTTTCTTTTCATTTGTATCTGCAAGATATCCCCACTGTGAAGCAAGTTGGTTTGCCTCTCTCATTTAGTGATGGAGTAGGATACGTACAAAGACAGGAGCAGGACACCAGCTTCTGAATCGTGATGCTGGCTGCCAACATATAGTGGGAGACATAACAGGATCTAAAGCTGCTGTTAGACAACTTGTTCCAGGAATCAGTTGGGACACATGTCCAAGTGCCAGTGGATTGAAAGGGCAGATAGAACAGACCTGCCTCAGGCTATTTTTGACTAGAACGGCAGCACACATTGTGATTTTTTTCCCTTCAAAATGGAACGTTGTGTCGGTAACTCATAAGAGGCAGCACCAGGCTGTACAAGATCCCGAAATGCAGCCTGCTGTGGTTCTTATCCAATGTACCATAAGAAGAGTATTGTCACACTCTGTGACCTTTCACCATGGACATTGCACTCTTCCTCCTACAGAATATTAGACATAGTCAGCATCTTGCTTGGAAAAGTTACATCTCAACCTCCACATTATGACAAGGACTGTCTGCTCCATGGTGAGAATTCAACCACCTTCTGCAACAATGGCAGTTCTCCAGTAATAATGGTCAGTCCTTTATTTGAAGGTGGGAGAAGGGAACAAGATAATGGTGCTCGGCACAAAATGCTAGAATCTTGAACAAAGTGCTGGTGTAACACAGTGGGTCAGGCAGCATCTCTGACGAACATGGGCAGGCAACATTTCAATTTGGGACCCTTCTTCAGACCTGGACATGGTGCTGATGGTAGATATCTATGAATAGAAGTTTTCAATTAAAATATTGATGTCATATGTCTAGCGACAATCACTGGACAATTCTTTGAATGAACCAGAATGTTCTCTATTTCCATAACAGGCAACGGCCATTTACACGGGGATATCTAGGTCCAGTCCATTCTTAATCAGACAAATTTGATCAATTTCCAAACTTAATCATTTTACTCATTTAATCAATCCTCTTTGTTCCAATCCTGACAGGTCATGAATTGTCATCTGAATAAATACGTTTTTGGAATATGAATATAATACTCATTCAATTTTAAGAAAAATACCAGTCTGAATCCTTTACATTAAAAGACCTCAATGAACATATTCTGCAATGATCATATATGAAATGTGTCTTAACAGCTATAGAGGTCATGCTATTAAATTATTTCTAGTCATTAAGTGTATCTTTGCGCAGTTTTTGATAAAATGTGCTTTTGTAAAATCAGAACAGCAGTTCCAACAAGTAAGAGAGACTGTGTGCAGGTTAGATTGCATCGTTACAATAACCAGATGCAAAAGTATGCCAATTAATTGTACAAGTTCCTTGAAATAAAATGAATATAGGGTCAACTTGGCAGTTATTGACAGGATCAGAGCCACAATGAAGGACCCAAGATGAGTGTGGGCTTATCCTGTCTTCCTCAAATGTACCTTGACAATGACCACATTTACAGCAACTCCATCAATTCTATTCATACAAGTACTGAAGACAATGCCAGTTGAAAATGCTGAAATGTTTATCTATTTAACAGGCTGCATGATGGTTTCCTTATAGACAATAGACAATAGACAATAGGTGCAGGAGTAGGCCATTCGTCCCTTCGATTCAATGTGATCATGGCTGATCATCCCCAATCAGTACCCCATTCCTGCCTTCTCCCCATATCCCCTGACTCCGCTATCTTTAAGAGCCCTATCCAGCTCTCTCTTGAAAGTATCCAGAGAACCTGCCTCCATCGCCCTCTGATACAACTCCCTGGTCAGGAGCAGAGATGTTGTCAGCTAGATTGAAGTTAGACACAAAATGCTGGAGTAACTCGGCGGGACAGGCAGCATCTCTGGAGAGAAGGAATGCATGACGTTTTGGGTCAAGACCCTTCTTTGTCAGTTAAATTGTAGCACTGGAACTCAAGGTGGGGAAGGGATGGCAGGGGTTGGAAAAATGATCAAGCTTGGTTAAAGGGGAACTTTAATGAATCCGGAAGACTGGGATCTGCTCAGGTAGTCCCCTTTAAGTAAAGGTGAGATGTGCAGCGGCTGCAATGAATGCCTGTTCCTCCACGAAATCTGCGGTAAGTTACAGAAGTGTTAAGCAAGCACGTGTTGCCTGTTGCTGCACCTATTGCAGGAACCCCAGGAGCCTTGTTCCTGCTGTAGGTCCATTCATAAAATAGACACAAAATGTTGGAGTAACTCAGCAGGACAGGCAGCATCTCAGGATAGTAGGATTGCTGATTAAGACCGTTCTTCAGACTGAACATCTCCATTGTGCTTTACTTCTCATTAAAAACATGAAACTGTGCAGTCTAATACTTCCAAGCACTTCTTCAGAAAAACAAGCCAGTTGGTGTTTATTCACCAACTGAGCAGTAGTCCATATCCCATGTGTTCAACATATTCATAAATTCTTTGATTTTCATTTATCTTTAGCTTTTAATTTAATCTTTTCTTAAATGTTGACGTTGGCTCTGCTTCAATTAATTCTGATAGTGCATGCCACATCCCTCTGGGTAAAGGTGTTACCTTATGAAATGCTCAAAAGTTCATTGTTTAATGCACTTTCCAAGTTCTAGACAAAGAAAAAAATATTATCTTTATATTCCAAATGCGGTTTGCCGCTTTCTAGGCAAGAAAGTTGTTTAATTAAATTCAGAAGTAAATCGAAGAGGCTGGGGGACTTTGTGTGATAACAGTAGCCAACCGGGGGAAAACTGACAATATAAATTCATCTTCTAGCCAGGATTAAATCATTTGAGAAAATTGAAATCCTCTTTGACAATTTAACTGTGGAAAAAAAAATTGTATTCCTAAGGAAGATACAGACTGCTGGAGTAGCTCAGCGTGTCAAGCCACATCTCAGGAGAAAATGAATAGGCAGCTTTTTGAGTTGGGACCATACCCATATTCATACCGATATTGGGAGGAGGGTGGGGGGAAGGTGGGGTGGGTGGGGGGGGATGGGGGGAAAGGGGTGAAGAAAGTTGAAAGCGAGGTAATAGGCTAACACAGGTGAGGAGGGTTATTTGATAGGCAGATGGTTAGACAAAATCCTGAAATGAAAGAACAGAAGGTGTGATACAAATGGATTGAAGAAATGCAATTTGTGCAGCTAGTGGAAGGGATGTAAATGGAAGAGGAGGATAGGTGAGAGACCAAGTGGGGCGCAGGGAAGGTGGAGGGAGAAGGGGGGAAGGATATATGGGGGAAGAATGAGAGGGGCAGGGAGGGGTTAGGTAGTTATCTGAAATTGGCGAATTTAATGTTCATACCCAAGAAAGACACAAAATAAGGTCATAAGGACATAAGGAATAGGAGTAGAATTAGACCATTTGGCCCATCAAGTCTACTCCGCCATTCAATCATGATTGATCTATCTCTCTCTCATTCTCCTGCCTTCTCCCCATGTCCTCAGACACCTGTAATAATCAAGAAATTTGAATTAAAAAATGCTGGAGTAACTCAAAGGATCAGGCAGCATCTCTGGAGACAAGGAATATGTGACGTTTTGTTTGTGTCTATCTTCAGTGTAAACCAGCATTTGCAGTTCCTTCCTACACATAATGTTCATACGATTGGGTTGTAGGCCAGCCAAGTGGAATTATTACACTACAGTCGTTAATACAATCGCTACTATTACACTATAATCATTGTACTTTTGTACTTATCTATGCATGTGCTTATCTATAGAATGATTTTACTGGATTGTATGCAAAACAAAGACTTTCTCTGTACTTAGGTACATTGGTACATGTGGCAATAAAGTATCATCATCATCATCAAAAATTTGTGGTATTGTTCCTCCAGTTTGCATTTGGCCTTACTCAGGCAATGGAGGAGGCCCAGGATGGAAAGATCAGTATGAGTTTAATTCATTGTCACGTGTATCGAGGTACAGTGAAAAGCTTTTGTTGTGTGCTTATTAGTCAGCGGAAAGATAATACTTGATTACAATCACACCATCCACAGTGTACAAATACATGATAAAGGAAATACCGTTTAGTGCATGATAAAGTCCAGTAAAATCTGATCAAAGAAAGTCCGAGGGTCTCCAATGAGGTAGATAGTAGTTCAGGACTGCACTCTAGTCATTGCTATGATGGTTCAGTTGCCAGATAACTGTTTGGAAGAAACTGTCCCTGAATCTGTGCGTTTTCACACATCCATACCTCTTCCTCGATGGGAGAGGGGAGAAGAGGGAGTGGCTGTGGTGCGACTCGCCCTTGGTTATGCTGGTGGCTGTACCGAGGCAGCGTGTGTCTATATCGTATCTCCGTACACACTGCGGCCTAACACCGAGGAGTTGGCGGCCTTTGCTGGAGACTGACTTTTGAGAGCTCCACCGCGGGGAGCCTGCGGAACTTTAACATCACGGAGCCCATGATTCCTTTGTCAGAGATCGATCTCAGAGCTCCATCTGTGGGTGCTTGCGGTCTTAACATCAAGGAGCCCGTGGTCTCTGATCAGAGACCGACTTCGGGAGCTCCAAGCCGCAGGAGCTTTGGCTGCCCCGACGTGGGAGTTTCGATCGCCCTGACACGGGAGCTTCGACTGCCATGACCACGGGAGAATAAAGAGGAAGAAGATTGGACTTTTTGGCCTTCCATCACAGTGAGGAAAAGGGGAATCCGCTGTGGTGGATGTTTATGTTAACTTTTATGTAGTTGTGTGTCTTGTTGCTTTTTTTCTCATATGGCAGTATGGTAATTCGTATATCACTGTACCTTAATTGGTACATGTGACAATAAAAGACCTTTGAAACCTTTGGTATAAATGGAGTCAATGGAACAGTGATGGGAGGATGGGAAGAGGAGTTAAAAAGGACAGCAACCAGGAGATCGTGCACTCCTAACTAGCATTGTTACACATAGATCTTGTCCAGTTATCTGTGCAGAACGCAGATGACATTAGTGTATGTGGAGACCAAGCTCCCAAGCCGACTCATTTACTGAAGTGTACAAGAGAATGGATCTTCCAGAGATGCTCCATTGGCCAGCCCCCAATATAAAGATCCTTGATAAGACTCTCTGAAATATGGACTACTTTCCCTATCTCCCTATTTTTGTCTCCGAAGCAATGTTTTGTTTGACATTATGAGAACAGTTAAAAGTAAATTTGAGTCAAATTTGAAAGGAGACGTATGGCTGAGGGAAGGTGAGAGGTATGTGTAAAAGATAATTTATACGTTTTTGTAATTAACCTTTGACCTTCTGATGTTTTATAGTTCTGTTTTGACTATTTTCAAGTATTTTTAAGTGATTTAATATTAGATTTGTCAATGATTTTGGTTGCTGTTCCTGCATTTATCATTATAATTCAAGCAAAGCTTCTCATCAAGCCAATCAAGTTGCTGGAGTATTTTAAAATTCTGCATTGACAAAGGTCTACTTCATCTCCATTCATTTCTGGGCAAATCGTGGGCGTAGGTGCCATTCCAAGAAGGAAATGTTCACAGTGAAGGAGCCACCTAAATCTATGGTGTCGTTTATTACAGGAACATTTTGGACAGGGATAATTTCTTCCTCAGTATCAACCTGTCAGAGAGCAGGCAGGCAGGCAGGCAGGATTTTAAAAAAAAGTTTTTTCTTTACTTGTCGGCCTACAAAGCCTACGTTGTCAATAAGAAACTGCAAAATTACTTGGGTTGCACAGTGGTGCAGCTGGTAGAACTGTTGCCTCACAGTGCCACGGACCTGGGTTCGATCCTGACCTGTGGGGCTGTCTGTGTGGAGCTTGCACGTTCTTTGTGATCCTCCAAGTGCTCTGGTTTCATCTCACGTCCCAAAGATGTGCGGGTTTGTAGGTTACCGTAATTTGCCTCTGTAAATTGCCCGTGGCGTGTAGTGCGTGTGTGCGAAATGGCAAAAACATTGCTACTGGTGTGAACTAAGTACTGGGGTGATTGATAGTCAGTATGGATCTCGGTGGGTTGCACAGAACTGTTTCCAAGCTCTATCTTGCAATCAATTTAAGTATTCCTCCTTACACACCTCCCAAAAGGAAGGCATGTAGCCATGAGCATCAGATTAGCATCAATTGTTAACAGTTGAATATTCGATCCTCCTGAGCTCACGAACCTCGTATTTCTCCTGCCAGGATGCAGAAAACCACTAGGCTGCCAAACTCCAATTCACAAGTTCACAAATTATAGGAGTAGAATTAGGCCATTCAGCCCATCGAGTCTACTCTGCCATTCAATCATGGCTGATCTCTGTCTCCTAATCCCATTTTCCTGCCTTCTCCCCATAACCCTTGACACCCATTCTAATCAAGAATTTGTCTATCTCTGCCTTCAAAATATCCACTGACGGCCTCCACAGCCCTCTGTGCAAATGAGTTCCACAGGTTAGGTACCCTCTGACTAAAGAAGTTCCTCCTCACCTCCTTTATAAAAGAGCGCCCTTTCATTCTGAGGCTATGACCTCTGGTCCTTGACTATCCCACCAGTGGAAACATCCTTTCCACATCCACTCTATCTATGCCTTTCATTAAGCTTCAATATCCCAATCCCAGTTTTATCAACCTGAGGACCTTCCTGAATGCTGCAATTCATTGCACTGTAACCCTTGTGCCCTCACACTCACGAATACTCGGCAAGAACATCCAACAGATCTATGAAATGGCGCATATTTCCAAACTGATGCAGGTTACAAACCAACTGGTTGAGCTTGTCAGCTTTAAAAAAAAAAAAATGCATCAGGAAAAGAATATAAAGAAAATGACGGCACTTCATTACTGTTCTCCAAATCCGAGTAAAGTTTGTTGAATGTGATTCCCAAAGCACCAGCAAATGTCCCAGATTAGCAGATCATATAAAAGGTGATTTTGAATACTGTGAACCAGTGGGCCCAATGAGGATTTTTCATTGAATTACATTTAAGACATTTAAAACATATAAGACAGCAGGTCTTTCAATTCACTGAGCAATGCCGTAGAAGATTGGATAATATTTCATAAAACATAGTCATTTTTCTCTCGGTGGTGTCTTCTTCTGATCGGATTCTATAGTTAGCCTAATAGATTGTCACATGAATTGTATTGTGCACAGTTTGCAGGATAGAGGTTGAAGAAAAATCAGTCATTACACAACTATCTATGCACTGAAGATAGACACAAAATGCTGGAGTAACTCAGTGTGTCAGGCAGCATCTCTGGAGAGAAGGAATAGGTGACGATTCGGGTCGAGACCCTTCTTCAGACTGAAGGGTCGCGACCTGAAACATCACCTGTCCAGCATTTTGTGTCTATCTTCGGTGTAAACCAGCATCTGCAGTTCCTTCCTGCAAATCATGTGATCAACTCATTTCTGAGCTTTGCTTTCATTGTTTTTGTTAACACGTTAGTGCATTAAATCTTTGAGATGAAAATGTGGCTGGTTTGATGTGGCTGGCTTTATGTTGAAGACAAGAGGCATTCTTCAGTTCGGTTCAGTTCAGTTTAGTTCAGTTCAGTTTATTGTCACGTGTACCGAGGTAGAGTGAAAAGCTTTTGTTGCGTGCTACCTCTTCCTGGTACTTGCCCAATAATTGTGCCTCAGCTAACAGCTGATGAGGAGCAACTGTGTGGAATATGACTGTCACACTAGCTGCAACCTTTCCTTTTTTGCATTTCCAAAAATATATCATTGTTTGCAAAGTGCTGTGGCATGTCCGGAGGTGTTATATAAATACAGATCTTTCCTTCCTTTTCTGTACTGTGCGGACGTTCATAATGCCAAAATGACAACGTGTGTGTGCTATTGTAGCGCTCTCAGGTTACAATTATAAGAACATATAAATTGATCAAAAGAGGAAATCTCCTGCCAATGTAAACAGAATTTGTACGTCTGCATTGAAATTTGAGACATTGTTAAGGTATTGTTACCAATTTAACGTTTATATTGTGTTTTAAGTAGAGAATTTACACGCAGAAGCACATGGGTTTTTTTCCAATGAAACTTTAACTACACTGATCTGATGGGGTATAAAAATTCACAGTCACATCTGTTCTACAGATAAACACTGTGATGTGCTACCAACAGTTCACATGTAGACATATAGAGAACAATCTGGCTTCTATTGCCAAATATATTGTTAATCATTTAAAGTGGGTCCATGTAAAAATGCTGACTTGTCGGGAAAATAAAAGTGCAATGCATATATTTGTGTTAAAAAATCCACTCATTTTTTAAATCTTGAAATGTAATTAAATTGCAAAATATTTCATGATCTCTGAGCTGCAATAATTTCTTTTCTTTTTGCATTTATGTAAATAGGCTAAATCTGCTCTCACAAAAGCTCTTTTGTATCTCCATCTCCCAGATTGTGCTTTCACCTCTGGTGAAGAAACCGTGCAGTTTTATTCAGTGGGCTGGGATGCCGGGGACAGAGAGCCTCCGTCAAGATATATGAAGGCTCATGCAAGAAATTTGTATGCAAAGCGAAAGCAGCTGGTTCCACCCTCCAGGTAAGAGTGGCCAAGTTTTCACCTTCACATTTACTTGCAGCTCTTCTCCCCAAATGATCAACCTAAGGAGCTGAAGAAAATAGGAGTCAGAAGCAGTGCAGCGGTGCATGCCTTCTCGGCTTATTAAAACAGGGAATGGAGGCAATATTTCACCCCGAGAAATAAAAAAAAAGATGGACAAGTGAGAGAAGCTAATCCATCTGATGAAATTAGCAGGCAGAGTATGTAGCTGTTTGAAATGATAAACGAGGTTGAAATAGCTACACAGGGTAACATCCACTGGGATAATTACTCCTAGCTCTCGGGCTAAAATCTGTCTTGAAGAACTTGCAGCTTTGATGACTCAATTTCAATGGGCACGCTTATGAAATACAGAGTAAAAGCTATTAAAATTAAAATTGTTCTTGGGTGGTATATGCCGCTTGCTGCTGACCTTATCAGCACTCCCATAATAAGGTGCAAACTATTTTGGCTCTCTCACTGGCCCAGAGACTTGAGTTGCCCACCCAAATAGCTTATAGGCCGGTGGTTTGGGTTACAGCTTTAGAGGATTTTGGATATAGATACTAAGACAAAAAAAAGCAAGCAGGCAGAAAAGAGAGAAATAAAGACAGAGAGCGACATCGACGCCCAGGATATAATTAAGTCAATTCCTGTACAATCAAATACAAAACTTCACATTCTACTGTAACTCTATTTACGACAGCACAAGGCAGCAGTGTTCCCTTGTCAATTATAGCTATAAGACAGCTTTGGTTCTGAGGCACAAACATCAAGTGAAATGGAAACAACCTGCCTAGATTAATGTCACTGGATCATTAAGGAGCTACACGAAAAGCCTAGCATTGCCAGAAAGCATTTTATTTCAGAACTGCAAGTTCTCCCTGTGCTTTGAAATTGATAATTACCCACCACCAAGAATGAATGGGTAATAACTCTTTATCTGCCTGGGTTAGAGAACCACAGCATCTCGTAGTTTCAAAGGCACAGGGATGGCTTCATAGTTTAACCTTTATGATCCTATTTCCATTTTCTCATTATGCTTTGTACAGAAAGTTTAATTTCAGCCAGAGACTTTTAAAACTAACACCTTTGCACCATCATTTACTGGTGATAAACAGTCCTCTGGTTAATGGCTAAATAATAGCCATTTTGCAGGATAGAACTTTTAATTAATTTGTATAAAAATAAAACAGAGTGTATCCTACATATGAATAAAATCATTTGTTAATGCCATTTTCCCCTTTAGCTGCGGCAGCTTAATGGATTTGAAGGTTTTTAACAAAAGCAGTGTTTCAAAAGAAATAGTATGGGGAAAGTTGGAATTAACCTTTTGCATGGTCATTATGGTTGGGGAATATTGAGAGAGATTTAAATATTTCTGGATGGGAAAGGCTTACTGAAACTGTAAAAAAAGAACATTAATTCTTTGTTTTGTTCAATGATATTTCAGGTGACTCAGGATTAGGTGAATGAAAATAGTTAAAGGTGGAGCTGCCCAGAGGGATAATGAACGATGTACCTTCTGTTGTATCCAGGGGACATCTGTGGTTTCTCCTTGGCTGAGGTTCGAGCTTTCTGAAGTTGAAAACCTCAGCTGGTTTTGGAAATAACTGCTTCAGTATAATAGTGAGGACGGAGTTTTTGGAGTACTCCTCCGTCACCCTCAATCAGCTCGGCCTGCGAACCAACATCCCTCTCTTCGCCCGACCGCCTTTGTGTCCTGGGGACGCCTCCTGCAGCCGTCCTTGAAGGCACTGGAAGCAATAACCCAGTCGCTCTCCCACCGGCCCGCTCCTCATGTCCATTGTCACCGGAGGCTCTCTCCTCCTCTGCTATCCGGTCTTCTGGGCCGAGCTCGGCAGCTCCCAGGCTTACCCCATGCATGCCGCGGCCCACCGGGTCTTTCTTCATAGTGGCGAGCCAGACCTGCCACTGCACAAGGCCGCTCATGGCCGTAGGGGGCTTGCCGGCTTCCCCCTACAGGCCGTGGCCCGCTGGGTCTTCCTTCACTGGCCCCGACCTCGGGTGGACTAGGAGGAGGAGGACTGGACATTTTAGTGCCTTCCCTCACAGTGGAGAGTGTAGATTCTACTGTGGGGGGATGTTCGTGTTGAATTTCTTATAGTGTGTTGTGTCATTTTTTTCTACCTCTTTTTATTATTTGTATGGATAGTCTTCCCTGTAAAGCACTTTGGCTTTTGATTGAAATCGACTGAAAAGTGCTAAATAAATAAACTTACTTTACTTTACTTCACTGGCCACCGGGTCTCCAAGGCATGTTCCAGCCAGTTATGGTCTGTTTCTGTGCGGGTCCCTCCCTGGATCATGAATGCAATTTGTACAACTGGCATCAAAGCATGTATTGCATGCCTTTTATGTCTCCATGCATGTCTGGCAGCTTTCATGCACATGCAAGGCATGCACCTAAAAGAGTGGAAGAAACTTCGTAATCTGTGTAAATTTGTAGAAATCCTGTCATGATTAAAGCTGCAGTCCCGGTGGCGCTGCGGTAGAGTTGCTGCCTTACAGCGAATGCAGCGCCGGCCGGAGACCCGGTTTCGATCCTGATTACGGGTGCTGTCTGTACGGAGTTTGTACATTCTCCTCGTGAGCTGCGGAGGTTTTCTCCGAGATCATCGTTTTCCTCCCACATTTAAAAGACTATAGGTTTGTAGGTTAATTGGCTTGGTAAATGTAATTAAAAAATTGTCCCTAGTGGGTGTAGGATAGTGTTAATGTGCGGGGATTGCTGGTTGGCACAGACCCGGTGTGCCGAAGGGCCTGTATCTCTAAACTAAACTAAACTAAACTAGATTCCTTTGTGGAGTTCATTGCACTACACAAAGGAATTTCTAGGTTAGTCTCTTTGGAAGTAAACTGACAAACCAGTTTTAAAATCTAATCTCTGTAAATGTCTACAAATAACTGATAACTGTTATGTGGTGTGTCATCTATTATTTTGGGATGTCCAAAAAGGCATTTTTGCTTTGTTCATTCAGCACATCCAGATACAAACATAAAGGGGCTGTCCCACTGCAGCGACCTAATCTGCGACTTTAGACGAGTTTGCCCTCGACTCAAACTCGCAGCATGGTCGACACGTGGTCCTAGGAGGTCCTATGAGGTCACTGGAACTCTCCTTCATGCTCGAGGGAAGTTCCCGCATACACGTGGCCTCAGCTAGGTCGCGGAAAATCTTTCAGCATGTTGAAAAATTTTCCCCAAGTAAAAATTGGTCGGCATGGTTCTTTTTAACTCGTATTGCAGTGGAGTGTGGACGCTATTTAATTACAGGCAGACGAGGGCAGCCGTAGGCAATCTCCTTCGCTGACCGGGCATTTTAATTGTCTCATTGGAGTTTTCAGGACCAAGGAAAACCGGTAAAATGCCCGCTAAACTTTGTTATACTTCTTAAAAGTGTCTTCACTCCTTCTCCCCCACTTCTCTCCCCTTCTCTCCCCCCCCCCACTCCGCGCTCTCTAAAGGACTTACCGTTACTGTGCAGCCGTTTTACCTTCCTCTTCATCGCGGGTATGAATTTCAGACAGCGCTCCCCCGCTTTTAACCTGACCCCCGCCTTTCCTCTGTGTGTGTGTGTGTGTGTGTGTGTGTGTGTGTGTGTGTGTGTGTGTGTGTGTGTGTGTGTGTGTGTGTGTGTGTGTGTGTGTGTGTGTGTGTGTGTGTGTGTGTGTGTGTGTGTGTGTGTGTGTGTGTGTGTGTGTGTGTGTGTGTGTGGTGTGTGTGTGTGTGTGTGTGTGTGTGTGTGTGTGTGTGTGTGTGTCCCCTTGTTTTTGTTGCTAAATACAATACAATACAATACAATACCGTTTATTGTCATTTGAACCTCAAATGAAGTTCAAACGAAATTTGGTTCTGCAGTCATACAACAAGAAAAAATCCAAGACACACAATTAACACAATTTACACAAAACATCCATCACAGTGAATCTCCTCCTCACTGTGATGGAAGGCAAAGTCATTGTCTCTCCCCTGTTTTCCATTCTTCCCCCGATGTTAAAGCCCTGGCGGGCGATAGCAAGTCCCACGGCCGTTAAGGCCGCGCCGGGCGATGTAAGGCCCCGCTCCGGGTCGTTTTCAACCCCGCAATTCAGGCGGGAGAAGTTGCCGTTGCAGGACCTCCGAAAAGTGGTCTCCCACCAGGACACGCGAGCTCCCGATGTCACCGTCCACCGGGCCTGCGGCTGGAGCCTCCGAAGCTCCGAAGTCGGGTCGCAGCCGTGTGTCACCACAGCTCTCCACGCTCCAAAGCCGGCCAGCTCCACAATGGTGAGTCCGCAGGCTCCGCGACTGGAGCCCCCAGGTTGTTCCGATTGGAGGCCGCTCTACGGTGCTTGGCCCCAACGACAACAGAGACCCAACAAGGAAAAGGTCGAGTCCCCCGCACAGGGAAGAGATTTAAAAGTGCTCAAGTTACTAAATCTCAAGAGATTTAGAACTGCTCAAGTTACCATTTTTGCAATTTCCTGTATTTTTCAAATCAGACCAATGCAATTAATAAAGAGAAAAGGACACAAAGTGCTGGAGTAACTCAATGGGCAGGCAGCTTCTCTGGAGAACATGGATAGGTGACGTTTTAGGTCGAGACCCGTCTTCAGTTAAATCCGCTCAATTAAAAACACTGTAGCATTGTTGAAGTGTGGCTGATACACAGCCATGATACTCCAAGAAACTGGTTCCCCATTCAGACTGAAGAGACAAACAAAGCAGGCTCCTGACACACTGGGATGCGAGATCTTTCGCCAGACAAGTTAACCTGAGCACATAATCTGGTCTGACCCACCAGTTCAGCACTTCACTGTTGGGGAGGTTACCCTATAGAGAAGATGTTAAACTGAGGCACCATCTGCCTGTTCGGATGGTTCAAACGGTCATTAAAGGTCTTACAATGCTATTCGGGAAGAGCAGAGCACGTTTTTGGTGTCTGGCCAACATTCTTAATTAACGCCAGTAATAACAAATTAATTGGATTATTTTCAATGCTGCCAATTGCATATTGCCTTGTACTGCCTGCCGCACTCACACATGCCAATATAATGTAGGATTACCAAAATACATTATCATTGATCAACACCATGGTTATATCCAAACTTAGCTCCATTTCTATGTACTTCTTGTGGGGCTGGCTGGAGAGTGGAAACAGCAGGAAAGCACATCTAATTCAACGTCAGAACATCAACTGGAAATGCTGTGCATCTGCTGTCTTGGCTGACAGGAGTTCCAGCTTTGCTGCTCTCTATAGTTCAACTCCAACTAGTCAGGAAGGGTCTGAATAAGGATTCCGACCTATTCATGCCCTCCAGAGATGCTGTCTGACCGGTTGAGTTACTCCGGCACTTTGGGTCTTTTTTTTTGTAAACCAGCATCTGCAGTTCCTTGTGGCTGTTAGGAAGGGTGTTGGGAGAAGGAGATAGTAGCCCAACAAAGGGTAGGAAATGTTTACGTTTGGCTTAATAGGAAGCACACATGATTCTCAATGTTTTAGTACCAAATCTACTCCCGAATCTGACTATATAATGAATTGAGAATATTTATTGGTCATATGCGTTGGATATGAATACATTTTTTACCCTTCGGTTGAAATTTCCTTTTGCACAGGACAATGTGAGTTTGCACAGGTGGATGTAAAAAAAACAACAAAACTATTTAAAGAGAAATAGATTTCCACAAGATTCCTCGGCCACGTTCTTTAGTCAAACTGTATCACAAAAAGCAGCTCAATTGCCCAATATAAAGTGCACCAGTAGGTTATGGTTTAGAGATACAGCTTGGAATCAGGCCCTTCGGCCCACTGAATCCACACCGATCATCAGTTCTGTGATTCACATTATGCCTGATGAAGGGTCTCGACTGAAATGTCACCTATTCCTTATCTCCAGAGATGCTGCCTGACTGCTGAGTTACTCCAGCATTTGCGGCACACTAGTTCTATGTTTATCCCACTTTCCCATCCACTCCGTACATATTAGAGGCAATTTGTTTTTCAGAGACCAATTAACCGACAAACCTGCAAGTCTTTGCGATGTGGGAGGAAACCGGAGTGGCAGTGGAAACCCAGGCAGTCACAGGGACGTCGTGCAAGTCCACACTGACAGAACCCTGAGGTCAGGATTGAATCTGGGCCTCTAGTGCTGTGAGGCAGCAGCTCCACCAGCTGTGCAATGCACTGCCCTTGAAAATCAAATTATAACTTGTTGAATTTGACGGCACAAGAACACTGATTGCAGTCGAGAAGTGAATTGCTTGTTTTGGGATTTTCAGAGGTTTGCTATGGTGTTATATTGACTCCTTCATTACAACAGTGACAACACTTGAAGAAGCATTACATTGACTCCAAAGCACTTTAGGACTTCCTGAGGTTATGAAATGCAATGATGAAAAGTAGTTTTCTTTCTTCCTTTACTATTTGTGTTCAGATTTATAAGAAGAAGGGTGGCACGGTGGCGCAGCAGTAGAGTCACTGATTCACAGCGTCAGAGACCCAGGTTCGATTCTGACTACAGGTGTTGTCTGTGAGGAGTTCGTACATTCTTCAGTGACCTGCGTGGGTTTTCTCCGGGATCTCTGGTTTCCTCTCACATTCCAAAGACGTCCAGGTTTGTCGGTTAATTGGTTTCTGTGAAATGTAAATTGTCCCTGGTGTGTGTAGGATAGTGCTAGTGTATGGGGATTGCTGGTCGTCACGGACTCGGTGGGTTGAAGGGCATGTTTAGCTTAAATTAAACTGAACTAAGTAATCATATAATGGCCTAAGAACATATGCTCCTATAATATGTATATTGTTTGTCCAATTTGTGGCATTACTTCATCTGAAATCATATGGTTCTGGCAGCCTAGGCTAACCAGAATTAAATATGCAAACATATGTAAAGCTTTACTCCCCTGGCTTTGGTGTGAATTACCCTCTCATTAGTCCATTTAAACTTTAGCATCTGAGCAGCCTGTCCCTTGAATTAATCCTTTGATCCTTTCTTATCAGTTTTGTAACATTTCCACTTCCCAGCTCAGCCAATTCTACCTACCTTCTTTAAAACATTGCTCTCTTTCCCTGATTTCATTCATTCAAAAATGAATACGTGTTGTGTCCTTTTTTTTTCAAAAGGACTTGGAAATTGCCTTGTTTTTTTCCTAATATAAAGTTGATTTTGCGCTGAAGCACTCATGAACAGCTTGCCAACCCAACCTTTTCCAATCCCAGTGCTACCTATGGCTCACCTACCTTGGATGGGTGCATTTTGTCAGTTCTCAGCTGGGCCTGCCAGATGAAGCATTAAGGGGAGATCGAGGACATGGCATTTAATGAGGGGGTGGGGAGTGAGAACCTAATGTGGATCAGCTAGCTGTGCATTTTGCGAGCTACTGGTAACACTTCAATAAAGCTTTGAGGCCTGGAGCTCAAGTCTCCTGCCCTGCTATCATTATTGCTAATGAAACCACATCAAAATTACATCGTTAGATGGAAACTAACTAAAAGTATAAACATTTCAGCATAAAACAGTACTTCATTCACAACTCAAAATAATGGCTGTTTAAGTCACACTTTCACAGAATTCTTATTGAAAAGATTTAATGTTGCAGACACTTTGTAGGTGGGTTATTAAAGAAATTCAAACCAACTTTTGCCCGTTGTCTAAATCTTGAGATCCTCATCATTAATCCTCAGGTATAGAACTCAAGGTCATTATACTCTCCGTTATGTTCAAGTGTGGACAGGCAATAAGGATCCAAATTCATTCTTAGATGCAAGTCAATGCAAAGATATCACTGGTGTTTCTTTACAACAATTTTTGGTCTTGTATTTTATATATAAATGCAAGTTAAATGATAGATCAAATCAGGAAATTGCTCTTTCAGATACTCGTCCAAAAGCAGTTTGCAAATAGCATCATGCTAGCTGATTCACAGTTCCATCCACAATGGGCCTGAACCTTCTGCTCAGTTACAAATTAACAGCTCTCACCACCAACTTTGAATATAACTGCTCAAAAAATCTAACAGTCTCTGTGGCATTGATTCCCAGATGCCCGTCGGGGAATGTTGCCGACTGGCCCGCTGCAGACTGCACGAGTACGTGCTGAGCGACGCACTGAAGCTCAGTGCAGCCAATGCCAAGGCTCTATAGGGGAGGGCAACAGTCTAGGGTCCTTCCACTGCTGGACATGGTGGGGGGGCAGGGTGTGGTGGAGAAGCCCCTCAAAATAAGGCAAGAGATTTCACACGAGGGGGTTTTGCATGGTTCCTGTATTGTATATATATATTTTACCTGAATAAAGTTTATTTTGATTTTTTTTTAATGATTTTCCTTTCTCACTACTGGTTGTCAGTTTCTGGTTTACAAAGAACACTGAACGTAGTTCTAAAGACCTCCTGATATGTGACAACAGTGATGTCATAGAGCTAGCTCAACACCCAGTCACATTGGCTTGAAGTACAAGGTGTAATCAGACCACATGGGTCACTTTATTTAAGTTCTCCTATTGAAAGTACACTTTGGGTGGAATGAAATAAGATGAAGATCGAGCCACCTCACTCTGAAACTTCACCTGACACTTCCCAAAGTGAGTTGCAATCAATATTTGAAGCAGTTGTACAGCGGTAGAATTGCTGCCTTGCAGCGCCAGAGACCCAGGTTCGATCCCGACTACGGGTGCTATTTGTACGGTGTTTGTATGTTCTCCCTGTGATCCCGTGGGTTTTCTCCGGATGCTCCGGTTTCCTCCCACACTCCAAAGATGGACATGTTTGTAGGTTATTTGGCATTGTTAAAGTTATATATTGTCCCTAGTGTGTTTACAGTGCTAGTGTACGGGGTGATAGCTGGTCGGTGCAGACTAGGTGGGCCGAAGAGACTGTTTCCATGCTGTATCTCTAAAGTCTAATGACACTTACCGTGTAAGTCAGGCAGCATTAGTGGAAATAAAAACAGTTAATCTGTCAGGTCAGAGACACTTCACCAGAACTGCTTCTCTTTCCACAGATGCTGCTTGACCAGCTGAATGTTTCTGGTGTTTGTTGTTTTTCATTTTAGATTTCCAGCATTTGCTGTGTGTTTATTGATTTTCATCTTCATTCAATGGTTACATTGGGGCATTGTGGGGAATGTAGTCATTCTGCCTTCGAAGTGATCGTCATTGTTTGCCTCAAGAGCGACTGTGTTTGCAGTACAATAAGATAGTCCTCCTCTTATTCTTTAAGCCACCAGTAAAAATCCATGATCATCCAACTCCCCAGTCTGAATGGCTTCAATCGCCCACGTGTCAGTGGCTCCAAAATTATTGAATTCGCCAGGGCCTGATTGCTTCTCCTCCTCGAGCCTTATTCTGATTGCCAACAACTCTTCCTTGGGCCTCACTATTCCTTTAGCTGACTCCCCCATGGAACCTCACCCCCCAACTTCCTGAAGATTCTCCATCATTACCTGGGCTTTTATCTAATCCTCTGGTGACTGACTTGATCCAACATTCCCCCTGCTCCTCCAAAACATTTCCTTGCTCTGACCGAGCATCTAAGTGCCAGACCCACTCCCCCACAACCACCTCCGCCAACCATAACCACAGCCCCGCACAGCTAACACCCTACACTTGGTATCTGGGTGCTCTACAGGGCTTCTCATTTGCCCTGTAGAGCATGCAAGGGGCAAAGTGGAATGATAATTCAGCAGCACGTGAGGTTACTAAAGTTGGTGCCACGTTGACCATAAAGCACACCTAAAATCATGCACGCCAGTTAGTAATCAGTATTTAAAATATTTTATAGTTGGAGAAATGATGATTGGAATACTTGCAAGAAATTAAGGTATAAACTGAACTATTATAAACCTTTTTAAAAGCAAAAGAAATGTGTTAATTTAACCTCAAGTATATATCCTAATAATTTTCTGAGATTTATAATCCACACATCAAGGGATATTAAGCACTAATTATTACTGAGTACACCATTACATACACAATTGCACCTTATGCAACAAAGCCGACTGCAGAGCAACCTGTGGAGGAGCAGGGAATCAGCAACAGTAATTCTTGGACATTCTCCAGAACTGCTATGAGCAGATTCCAGAGGTTGCAGTCAATTTCATTGAAATGACATTTCACCATCGCGGTTATTTCAGTCATAAAATTTAAACAATTACATTGTGTGAAAGAGTTGCATTTCTAAAAAAAGGGTTTGCATTTGTATAGTGCTTTCAAAACCTCACGATGTTCCAAAAAATATATCACCTCAAATGAATGTAACATTTTATGTCTGGTCACCATTGCAATCTATAAAACAGCAGATGATTTGCACACAATGTACACCTACAAATAGCGATGCAATTGTACACCCACACATTTGAATGAAACCTATGGTGGCACAATAGTGCAGAGTTGCTGCATTACAGCACCAGAGACCCAGCTTCGATCCTGACTACAGGTGCTCTCTGCGCGGAGTTTGCACATTCTGCCTGTGACCGCATGGGTTTCCTCCGGGTGCTCTGGTTTCCTCCCACATTCCATAGATGTGCACGCTTGTAGGTTAAATAGCTTCTGCAAATTGTCCCTAGTTATTACCCTAATGTGTCAGATAGAACTAGTGTTCGGGCGATCGGCGGTCGGCGCGGACTTGATGGGCTAAAGGGCCTGTTTCCACATTATTTCTCAAGACTAAACAAAACAAAATCAAAAGAATTTTAAAATTTGGTCATTCTATTCTCAAGATTGTTTCTGGTAAATTTAAACAACATCTGAACAAATTTTGGGTACTAAAAATGATTTTTTTTCAATATTACCGTAGGAGAAATAGAAAACATTATTTTTCTTTATCATACTTTCTCCTGATCACTAACTATTAATCCAGAATATATTTATCTTCCCCTGTATACCTGATTTGACACTGATTTTTTTGTAGTTCTATTGAATACGTTTACTTACAGACACAAAGTGCAGGAGTACTGTAACTCAGCAGGTCAGGCAGCAAACCTGGAGAACATGGATCATTGAGGTTTTGGGTCTGGACTCTTCCCAGCCATGTTGCAGTCTGAAGATGGGTCCCAACCCAAACGTTATCTATCCATGTTGCAGTCTGAGGAAGGGTCGCCTATTTGAAAGGTCGCCTATTCATGTTCCAGTCTGAAGAAGGGTCCTGACCCAAAACATCACCTATCCATGTTCTCCAGGGATGTTGCTTAATCTGCTACTCCAGCACTTTGTGTGGTTTGTTTTGCAAACCAGCATCTGCACTTCCTTGTTTCGACATTTTCTTTCATGTTTTGCTCTGATTATTAATAATTCTTCTCTGAAGAGCCACTTAACTTCACTGTACAGGTCCCAAATGCCATGTAGGTTATAGATACTTGGCTGCTAGGAATTGTCCTAGCAAATGCCTGCAGAAAGTCTATGGACATTATCTAGACATCAATCAAAGAATACGTTAATTAAGAAAAATTGAAAACAAGACACAAAAGAGAAATTAGCATTAGTTTAGCTTCTTACACATTCCCAAGTTGCTCCAACATATCTTGCAGTCAATGAAATACTTCAATAATATAGTCACCACTGTGTTATCTATCTATCTATCTATCTATCTATCTATCTTCTATCTATTATTATATAAAACTCTCTGGCTGTCGTCCGTCTGTACGTCTGTACGTCTGTACGTCCAACGTTCTGCTTGATGTCCCGCCTTTGATACCGCCCCGCGCCCGCGCGGCGCGCGGAAACGCCGATATTTTTTACCGTTTCTAAAGAGGTTACGTTTATCTTTACGAATAGACGATCCTGATTAAATTTGGTCGTGTTTAGGTACGCTTTTTAAAATAAAATACCTCTCTCCCCCCCCCAAACCAAACATTTCAAAATGTTTAAAAAAACAGCTCAGCCGTAGAATGTTAGTAAAGATTCCGTTGTGTGATGTCACAATGCACAATGGTCACAGATGTCCAATCGGAATGGATCATTTACATATGCCTTGGCAGCGACCCAAGCCCCAGCCCCTCCCCCCCAACCCCCGCAGCATTGGGCATTGTGACATCACAAAACGGAACCTTCATTAACATTCTATTGCTGAGAGCTGTTTGTTTAACATTTTGAAATGTCCCCATTCCCTATCACCCCCACACACGTGGCGACGCCCTGCGACACGTGTGACAAATCGAAATGAATCCGTTTACATGTGCCTTGGCAGCACCCACAGCCCAAGCCCCTCCCCCCCAGCCCCACAGCCTGTGTCGAAAGGCGTCGCCACATGTGTGGGGGGGATAGGGAATGGGGAAATATCAAAATGTTTTAAAAAAACAGCTCTCAGCAATAGAATGTTAATGAAGGTTCCGTTTTGTGATGTCACAACGCCCAATGCTCAAAGATGTCCAATCGGAATGAACCAATTTACATATGCCTTTGCAGCAGCAACAGCACCAGCCCCTCCGCCCCACCCCCGCAGCCTGTGTCGAAGGGCGTCGTCACGTGTGTGGCAATAGAGAAAGAGGATTGGGGGTGATAGGGAATGGGTAACAGATGGACTGTCCCTACCCCTCCTACTTCAACTCTCCCTCCACACTCTTCCCCCCTCTCTGCTCTACCCCTCCCTCCCCTCCCACACCCTCTTCCCCCTCCACCACCCCTCTTCACCCCCATCTCCCCCTACCCCCTTCCCCTCTCTCTTGCACCACTCCCCGTTACCCCTCTGCCCCTCACTCCCCACTGTTCCCCTCTCCCTCCCCCTCCCTCTCTCCCTCTCTTCTCCCTACTCCTCTCCCCTTCCCCTCATCCCCTCCCCCCCTCCCTGCCCTCCCTGCTCTCCTCCCACTCCCCACTCTCCTCCCCCTCCCTCTCACCCACCCTGATCTCCTCTCCCTCCCCAATCTCTCCCCTTTCCTCTTCCCCTTCTCCGCTCCCTCCCCCTCTCCTCTTCTCTCCCCACCCCGTCTCCCTCTCCCCTCTTCTCTCCCCACCACGTCTTCCTCTCCACCGTCCCCCGCCTGTGTTTGGGGGGTGGTTAGTGTGAGTGTGATGCCGCAGCCCACCCCACCCTCCCGCAAACGCGCGTTGGGAAAACAGCCCGCCAACAGTCTCTCTGTCTTTAAAATATTAATATAATATCAAGGGGTGTGATGAGTGTGTGTGTTTGTGGGTGCCAGATTCACACCCCGCAACCCTGCTTTGGAGGTACAGACCCAACGGGTGGTGAGTGTGACGTCACAGCCCCCCGCCCCAAACGCACGTTCGGTGTCCAGACCCAACGGGTCTGCACTTGGTCTGCACTCCCCACTCTTCCCCTCTCCCTCCCCACCTCTCTCCCTCCACCCTCCCTCTCTCCCTCTCTTCCCCCTACTCCTCTCCCCTTCCCCTCATCGCCTCCCCCCCTTCCTGCCCTCCCCGCTCTCCTCCCACTCCAAACTCTCCTCACCCTCCCTCTCACCCACCCTGATCTCCTCTCCTTCCCCAATCTCTCCCCTTTCCTCCTCCCCCTCTCCCCTCCGTCCCCCTCTTCCCTCCCCTCCCTCCCCTCTTCTCTCCCCACCCCATCTCCTTCTCTCCCCCTCCCCTCCTCTCCCCAACCCCGTCTCCCTCTCCCCCACTCCCCCCGCCTGTGTGTTTGGGGGGTGGTTAGTGTGAGTGTGATGCTGCAGCCGCAGCCCCCCCCCCCCCCCAAACGCAAGGTAAACAAAAAAATGAAGTATAAACTCAGCGGGTGCAGCAGCATCTTTGGATCGAAGGAAATAGGCAATGTTTCATAACAAAACACGTCTGAAGATGGGTTTCAGCCGCAAACATTGCCTATTTCCTTTGCTCCATAGATGCTGCTGCACCCGCTGAATTTCACCACCTTTTTTGGGTGTACCAGTCTCTCTGTCTCTCCCCTCTCTCTCTCTCTCTGCCCTTCTCTCTTCACAGCCCGCAGCTTAACTCATGAACACCAGCTCAAAACACCCCCCTTCACCTATCTCCAACATCCTCTCCTTACTCTCTCCACACCCACCTCTCTATCCCCCTTCCTCGCACCCCTTCCTCTCTCCCCCCTTCCTCTCCACCCTCCTCCTCCCCCTCTTCAATTTTTTTTAATTCTAACATTAAATTTTCACTCTCTGCCCCCCCCCCCCTCTAGACGCACCTGAGAGGTGAGGGCTATTCATCAGTGGATAGGGTGGAGATGGGATAAAGAAGCAAATTAAAAAATTAAGATAATATCAAGGGTTGTTATGAGTGTGTGTGTTCGTGGGTGCCAGATTCCCACCCCGCAACCGTGCTTTGGAGCAAAGGGGGTGGTTACTGTGACGCCACAGCACCCCCCCCCCCACCCGCAAACGCACGTTCGGTGTCCAGACCCAACGGGTCTGCACTTGGTCTAGTATACTTTTAAAACTCTCTGGCTGTCGTCCGTCTGTACGTCTGTACGTCCCAACGCCGCCTTTGATACCGCCCCTGGCCCACACGGCGCGCGGAAAGGCCCATATTTTTTACCATTTCCAAAGAGATGACATTTATCTTTACGAATAGCCACTCCTGATTAAATTCAGTCCTGTTTATGTACACGTTTTTTAATAAAATCCATCCCCCCCCCCACCCCCATGTGATTTTCTCCGATTGTCTCCGATTTTCTCCGAAAACGACGCCATCTTTATTTCGCCGATTTTCTCCGAAAATGACGCCATCTTTTTTTTGCCGATTTACTCCGATTTTTTTCCGAAAACGACGCCATCTTTTTTTCGCCGATTTTCACCCAGGGGTCTGAAGCACGTTCGGGAACAACACCCCGGGGTGTCAAGCACTTTCGGGGACCAGACCCAACGGGTCTGCACTTGGTCTCTGAAGCACGTTCGGGAACAACACCCCGGGGTGTCAAGCACTTTCGGGGACCAGACCCAACGGGTCTGCACTTGTTCTCGGGGTGTCAAGCACTTTCGGGGACCAGACCCAACGGGTCTGCACTTGGTCTAGTATACTTTTAAAACTCTCTGGCTGTCGTCCGTCTGTACGTCTGTACGTCTGTACGTCTTTACGTCTGTACGTCTGTACGTCCGTACGCCGCCTTTGATACCGCCCCTGGCCCACACGGCGCGCGGAAAGGCCCATATTTTTTACCATTTCCAAAGAGATGACATTTATCTTTACGAATAGCCACTCCTGATTAAATTCGGTCCTGTTTATGTACACGTTTTTTAATAAAATCCATCCCCCCCCCCACCCCCATGTGATTTTCTCCGATTGTCTCCGATTTTCTCCGAAAACGACGCCATCTTTTTTTCGCCGATTTTCTCCGAAAACGACGCCATCTTTTTTTCACCGATTTTTTTTTTCCGAAAACGACGCCATTTTTTTTCAGCAGATTTTCACCCCGGGGTCTGAATCACGTTCGGGAAAAACACCCCGGGGTGTCAAGCACTTTCGGGGACCAGACCCAACGGGTCTGCACTTGTATACTTTTAAAAATCTCTGGCTGTCGTCCGTCTGTACGTCTGTACGTCCCAACGCCGCCTTTGATACCGCCCATGGCCCACACGGCGCGCGGAAAGGCCCATATTTTTCACCATTTCCAAAGAGATGACATTTATCTTTACGAATAGCCACTCCTGATTAAATTCGGTCCTGTTTATGTACACGTTTTTTAATAAAATCCATCCCCCCCCCACCCCCATGTGATTTTCTCCGATTGTCTCCGATTTTCTCCGAAAACGACGCCATCTTTTTTTCTCCGATTTTCTCCGAAATCGACGCCATCTTTTTTTCGCCGATTTTCACCGATTTTTTCCGAAACCGACGCCATCTTTTTTCCAACAGATTTTCACCCCGGGGTCTGAAGCACGTTCGGGAACAACACCCCGGGGTGTCAAGCACTTTCGGGGACCAGACCCAACGGGTCTGCACTTGGTCTAGTCTATATACTTTTAAAACTCTCTGGCTGTCGTCCGTCTGTACGTCTGTACGTCTGTACGTCTGTACGTCCAACATTCTGCTTGACTTGTCCCGCCTTTGATACCGCCCCGCGCCCGCGCGGCGC
>CM075978.1:137917473-138104973 GCA_038087875.1 Malacoraja senta
GGTATAAATGTAAATTGTCCCTATTGTGTGTAGGATAGTGTTAATGTTGCGGGGATCGCTGGTCGGCGTGGACTCAGTGGGGCGAAAGGCCTGTTTCTGCACTGTATCTCTAAACTAAACTAAACTAAAGATCATTAGCCTATTTTCATAACTTAGCGTGTTAGTTGTTTTTCCACAATTGTCCATATTAGCAACCATTTAAACAAATAATTAAATACAATTCCTACATTTTTCTTTAAAAAGATGTTATGTTCCTATACACAATCCCATGATAGCAAATGAGTATGTACAGAAATTTGAAATTGGAGCATTTTGGCGAATCATATGTGCTCAATATGCTCCCATTTGCCCTTATTCCTCATCCTTTCAGCCACCTGGGTAATCTATCCTTAAATGTTAATTCAGTTGCTGTTTCTGTCATTAATTCTGTAGTTTATTTCATAGCCTCACAGCCCCCTGTCACTATTTGTTTAATGCAATTATTAGTCTACTCCCCTCCATCTGAGCTTATAACAATGACTTGTCTAGCAGGTTTCATAATCGATTTGAAAACATTCTATTCCTATGAAATCTCCTTACTTAATAAGCCCTGCCTGTCCAAAAATGAAATAACATAGAAACATAGAAAATAGGTGCAGGAGTAGGCCATTCGGCCCTTCGAGCCTGCACCGCCATTCGATATGATCCATGGCTGATCATCCAACTCAGTATCCCATCCCTGCCTTCTCTCCATACCCCCTGATCCCTTTAGGCACAAAGGCCACATCTAACATCTAACTTAAATATAGCCAATGAACTGGCCTCAACTACCTTCTGTGGCAGGAGAATTCCACAGATTCACCACTCTCTGTGTAAAAAATGATTTTCTCATCTCGGTCCTAAAAGACTTCCCTCTTATCCTTAAACTGTGACCCCTAGTTCTGGACTTCCCCAACATCAGGAATAATCTTCCTGCATCTAGCCTGTCCAACCCCTTAAGAATGTTGTAAGTTTCTATAAGATCCCCCCTCAATCTTCTAAATTCTAGCGAGTACAAGCCGAGTCTATCCAGTCTTTCTTCATATGAAAGTCCTGCCATCCAGGAATCAGTCTGGTAAACCTTCTCTGTACTCCCTCTATGGCAAGAATGTCTTTCCATAACAACTTGTTGCATGATTTGGAGCTATAAGCTGGAGCATGTAAGAATTCTACCAGCGAGATCTTATTATTTGTTGTTGCAGCTTCTATATATTGACTTTCATATTATTCCTTCTTTCCAGGAAAACCCTGGCTTTATTCATGTTTTCATAGGGAGCTTTTCTAATTAAAATGCTGCTGATATTTTCTCAATCTGAAGCCCTCAAATCATTATTTCTATCCACACTTTCTATTCCAAAGCATAACAATATTTGTTTCAACAAATCATATCATATTGAAAGATATTGAAGGCCATCTCTGTTTTACACATTTCACTATTTCCTTAATATCTTCTTGATGCTTTGATCGGTCTCAGAACCATTTTGTCAACTTATCCCAATTGCAGTATTGTAGGCAAATTTGAAAAAAGTTCCTTTAATATTTTTCCAAAATGACTGATATTCACAGTGAGCATATGCCATGTCAGAACATGACAACAACCACTTTGAGAAACTCTTTATCACTCATAGTTTCTTCCTATCTATTCAGTTGACATGCTCTTTCCACAACTATCCTAGTTGGATCTAATAATTTCCTTCTCAGCGGCTTTTGAATAGTCCCAAGTGCTTAATATTCATTCTTAAGAATAATAACTTAAGAATTAAGAGAAGATAAAAGTCACTGAGCCCTTCAAGCCTGCTCCATTCTTAATCAAGATCACAGCCGATCTTCTATCAGCTTCATTTACTGGCACTATCCCTATATTCTTTGATTCCTTTGATATCTAGAAACTTTGCTTTGAATGCAGTTAATGAATGAGCCTCCATGACCCACTGAGATCCACCAGCCACTCAGTGAAGGTTTCCTTCTCATCTCTTTGCTGAATGGCCAACCCTTATTCTGAATCAGATTCCTGGTTCCAGACTCCTCAGCCATAAGGAACATCCCCATGTGCCTAGTCTTTCAAGCCATTTTAAATTTATATCACCTTTCATTCCTCTAAACTAGAGAATACAGTATGGTCCTATTCCTATCTTTTAGAGTTTAGCGTTTAGAGAGATACAGAGTGGAAACAGGCCCATAGGCCCACTAAGTCCACGATGACCAGCGATCCCCGTACACTAGCACTATCCTGCACATTAGCAACAATTTACAATCTTTACATAAACCAATTAGCCGACAGACCTGTGCGTTTTTGGAATGTGGGAGAAAACCAGAGCACCCGGGGAAAACCCAAACGTTCACGGGAGTACATGCAAACTCCGTACAGACAGCACCCACAGTCAGGATCAAACCCAGGTCTGGCGCTGGAAGACAGGTACTCTACCGCTGTGCCACCATGCCACCCCTGCTCTCTCCTCGTTAAGGAAATCTGCCACCCCAGTAAATCTTTGTTGCACTCTCTCTATGCCAAATATATTTTTTATTTTCAGAAAGGAGACCAAAAACAGTATTAAATACTCCAGGCCCTATGTATAAAAAATCATGGCTGCATTCCAAATTCAACCATATCATTGTCATGCTGAAGCCCAAAGAGTGTGTCTGCCCCTTGAATTGATCACAAACCTACTCTTGAATGCACCATCAGGCTTTAAATTCATTTTCCAGCTTTTTATTAATGCAATATGAAACCTGCATAATTTCCCCACAAAAAAAACTGAAGGATAAAAAGATCGACTGACATTTACTCTAAATTTCCTTATGAATTTAAATCAAGTGGTTTGGTTGAAATCAGCTTTATGTTTTCTCAAAGCAAAGATGAAATCTGATAACTTCAAGTTTGATCAGTTTTTCAAGTAAATGTTAAACTCAGACGAAGCCTTCATAAAATTCAATACTAATGGAACTTGTGTGGCATCAGTCACTACGTCCTTAGTAACTCTTCCCCCCCCCCATTTATTGGATTTTCACTGAGTCATTTATGACCCAAACCACTGAAGGGCACACTGCATGCAAGCTGCCCATCTGTACAATAAGAAGATGAAGTGCTTCCAAACAGGCAGCAGCTTGTTTTGGGGCCAGAGCTGCCGTACGCTATCATTGATGCTTCAGGAATTCATCATTCAAGAGACAGTCATCAAGCTGAATCTGCAATTTAAAACATATAAAAAAATAACCACAACATCCACTGTGTTTGCAACAGAATGTAAAGAACCTTTATTGTTGTCATCCAACATTCTACAAAAGTATCCTCATCTGATATAATAGAAACCTAAGGACTTATTTATAGGCAATAAGTCACTTCTGGTTTGCAGCACCAGAGTCTCTTGAATGGGAAGGGGGAAGGGGGAAACATGAAGATCAAATTTTTCTTTACTGTGTATGAATTATTCATGGCTTTGTGGCGCACTATCATTAGTAAATATTTAAAACAATGTGCGTAAATTAATAACTTAATTTCTTGTTTCTTCAAAATCGGTTGTAGTTCGAGGTACCTGTTTGTGTACGTTTTATTGACTCATTCAACGCAGAGAGGAGTACTCCTTTAAATGTATTATTGATCTATTCCAGGGAAAATACTGCCTCCCGACATTCTTATCTATTTGGGAAGTCACGCACAGTTTTGCAGCAATTTGTAAAGTAAGTAGTAATTACTCTACAGTAATACATTTAAACCTATTAAATTTAAGTCATTTTTAGTGTCAATTAAGCGCTTGGCAATTCTCACCAACCAGTGTAATTGGAATTTAAAAGGAGGATTATTAACAAATGTGACAAGTTATGGCTTAAAACATGCATACATTGCACTTTCCGCAAGACACTCACCTAGGGCTGAAGAAAGCGGAACAAAGTTAAACTTCAACATTGTGAAAGTGTTGCAATTCAAAGTTTAAAGTTTGAAATGAAGTGATTGGGAATACAGTATAATTGTAAATAAAAGTAATGATGTATGATTTCACTTTCTTGGCTGTTTTGTTATTTCTTCTTTTTCAAATCACTGATGAAATCACCAAATCACCAAACATCATTGGATGTGGATGGGAAGTGGATGGGGATGAAGGGAGGGTGGATGAGAGGGTTCATCTAATGAATATTAAAGAGACCCAAGGGGTTAATCTAACAATATTAATCAGTCAGCCTGCTGTCAACTGTGAAGGCTGCTGATAACAAACAGTCGTGGACTGGAGCACTATCATTTCCAAAATTACATTTAAAAAATGCTTTCTTCTTGCAATTAAACCTTAGATTCTAGAATTTTATCAAAATGACGTGAGAGAGTTGCATTTTTATGCAGGAAATATTCCCGTTTGACCTTTGGAATGATTCCACATTAAACTGATGAAATGTTTGATTGAAGACAAATCTGCCTGCATTGCCTGCACGTGTGTTGACTCCAGGAAAAAAAAAAAGATGCACAAACAGACGAGATCACAGTTATATCAGAGCTACACCTCCGGAGCTCAGTGTGAACGTGTACTAAGAACCTTTCAAACAGCAGCTGTGCAGTCATTGATACATGGTCGGCATATCGCTGCTTCGTGTTTTTTAAAACATTCTTGTTTCCCCACAGTAAACATGAATATTTGCCTCGTAATCTCATCGGTACAAATTGAGCCAAACAAGAGAAAAATAAATCTGCAATCAACTGGGAAGATGTTGGAAAGAGTTGAATGTGTTAATATGACAGACAAGGGCACAGTCAATCAAATTGCTTTAACTCCCAATGGGAGGTAATAATAGAGGGATGGAGTGAGTTACAAGTAGCCCAACTATTGAGGGAGTATAGGTGATATCATAAAAGGAGAAAACTTGACATGCTCATAAACCTCATCTAAACCTTATGAATTGTCAGGGAGATTTAGATGCCAACTCAACTGTTGGACCTCACAATTTGCAAATTTTCTTCTGACTTAATTAAAATTACTTTTGCATCAACTAATGCCAGATACTAAATTCTGTAACATTACACAATATTGGGCAAACAATGTAAAAGAGAAAACAAAGTTCTTATCCTTATTCACAATGAAAGATCAAATATTCTTCATGAATACAGTGGATCAAGTGTAGGTTAAGCTGGTCTGAACTGGAGGTACAGAGTGAATAAGGTGCAGAATTTTTGACAGCAAGTATGAAATTCTAATTAAAAAATAAGATATAAATTAAGTAATCTTCTGAAAATTGCATAATTTTCACAACTGGTATTTGGTTTTATATCAAACAAATTATTTGTCTGAGAACATTTACCATAGACAGGATTTGAGAACAGATTATGTACTCTGGTTTTATGTTTACTTTTGCAATGCATCATTTAAAGGGGCAATGGTTTATTTACTTTTTTTTAATTAATGGCCTATATTTAATATGAATTCTACATTTGAAAATGGTTATTTTATATTGAGCATATTTTATGCAAATTCACCCTCTAAAAGAAAATCCTTCTGACATTTGTCAATTAGGATTAGTTTTGGAAGAGTACAAAACCATCAAACTTGTATAAAATTAGTTTGATTAAACCTCTTCTGGTTCAATTGCAAGTGCATTATCAGATTTTTTTGAGCATTTCATAATCTTATACATCGAATTCGTGTGCATTAGCTTTATGCAGTTTTCACATTCAACATTCATATATTCAATTACGTTAGCCGAAACTTTTAACTTAACCCAATCCTGGTTTAACTTAACCCAATTTTTAAGTTAACCAATCGTGGTTTCATTCCATTGCAGGTCTTTCTCTTTAATAAGCAATGAAAATATGGCCGCATTTTTGTTGGTGAGTTTATTTTTATTGCTAAAAGAATTTTAGTATTGTAAAACACTAAGTTTTATTTTTGCTGACATTCATTACAAGCATAAAGTATTTCAATTAGATGCAGAGTAAAACACTAACCTCAACCCAAACTCCGTTGACAACTTTCTACAGCGCCATTATGGCAATTTTTAATTTGCATTTGATTTCTCTAAATTAACATGCACATTTAGCTCTGGATTATCCACTCTTAGATGGTGGTGGGATGTGAGTCACAGAGATTCATTCATGGGCCATTTACGATTGATAGAGATGAAAGTTTCATCCTGCCAGACTAGAATAAATTTAAACTCAAATCTCAAGAGTTGAAGAAACTGGCGTTTGCTTGCACAGGCCACAGACACTAACATTAGGTATAAAAGAAAGGTTGAAAAGCATTTAATCAAAAATGTATAAGAAAGGACAAAGAAACCAGAGGTGTTATTTAAATGGAATCTGTTCCCATCCTTTCATAATCTACGCCAGCTAAGTGAACCGAAAGATATAAAAAGCAACCCACTTTGCAAAAGCAATAGGGATGATTTTAATTTACTGAAGGCACATGCAACCTGGAAATTATCTGAGTGGTTGTTAATTTTATCTTATGATTTAGATATAGCTTTAGAAAATGCCAGCAGCACGTTTTCAGACAATGATTATGAGGATGACATTTATATCCCATAATGCCAGAGGCAAAGTATGATACATAGTTTTCCTCTGAAGGTTAAACTCAGATAACCTGCCTGTGGCATTTAATTAGGTACTTATTAAATACTCTTTTAGTAATAAAATGATTAAAAATTTTATTACTCTGCAAATGAGGCTATTTTAAATGGATTTAATGACTCGGTTACTTTGCTAGCTGGAATCACAGCTCAGGTTGCATTAAAGTACGATTGAAACATTACTGGAAAAACATAGCAAGAAAATGATGATTTCAGAAGGTATAAGGGTTTAACTATATATGTGTAATTAATTACCTTTTTCTGAAAAAATGGCAACGTCTGATTTCAATGGGAATTTTAATACCATTTCAATTAATATTACAGTTAACTGAGATAAAATAAAACGTACGGACCTGTCTAAAATGCCTTATTGCTTATTGATCCATATATTAAATTGTAATTATGGCTGTGAGTCTCACCAAATTATGTGATTATGATTTCAAATGAAGACACAGCATTCATCTTCTGGCTGAAGTACTTTCTTTGAACAATTTGTCTTCATGTCTAAAAAGAGCAGAACAGAGTTAAAATGTAACCAAGGAGCAAAGTTAACGCTCTCTGTGCCACAAATTGTCTCCAGATTGGGTCATAAGAACAGTACAATATAACATATCTATAAAATCAAATTAACCTGTATGTGTCACTTTCACCCCCCATCGGCAAAGAGAAAACAGCATTTCATTAAATTCAAATATCTTCATTGAATGATTCTTCCTGTTCTTTACTCGTGTCAACGTAGATTAGTTAGCAATGCTAGGACTTCTGAGCCCAAAGGCTATGTACTTAAAGGCAGTTCTAGAACTTAATATATCAGAAGGACGATTTTATTTTTGCTTCGGTTTTTGAGGTTTTATTTATCATTTTATTTAGTTTGACAAGGACTTTGGTCCAGGAAATGCATCCTGCTTTACAAGAATGTAATGGGCCAATGTGACATGCCTCAAATCTGTGAAGCACATGGTGAAACTGCTCTTTGTTTTAAAATCTACTGATGCTGATTTTGGAATTATGAGCTGTTAAACTTGGTGGCTAAAGGTTGAATTTAACTCTGCCTCTTTTAAGGAGCTAATAGAGTTCATCAGTCATTCTGGACTTCAAACATGGTTGAAAGTCAAAGCTAGTCTCCAACATGGTTTTAGCACCAAAGTAATTCCATCAGTCACAAAGCTTTGATGTTCTTGTATTGTGCATGTGAGTTACTTGATTAAATACTGGAGAACATTTGATACTTTCTTTAAGCAGTGGAGCTGCCAAAGCCAACACCATCAGACTGAGGAACTTCATCAAAATCATCAATACCTTTCATATATTCATACACACCTTTGGTTTTTAGCACATTTATGCTCCTAGATTTAATACTGGGGGGTTTCACTACCATCATGCTACTGACAAACAAACTCCCAATAACAAATTTGTATGTGCTGTTGTATGTGGTTTGTATGCGCACTTGACAGACATGCGTGACATTCAAAAAACAAATGTAAATGAACCAGTTACACAGTTCACAAACGGCCCATTGGAATCACCTGCATGATTTCATCTGTTGCCAGCCCTGATTTGTCCTGGTCTTTTCTTGCTTCCAGTTCCTCCCCCCACGACAAACAGTCTGAAGAAAGGTCCCGGCCTGAAACATATCCCGTCCATTTTCCCCAGAGATACTTCCTGACCCGCTGAGTTTACTGCAGCATTTTGTGTCTATCTTTGGTATAAAACAGCATCTGCAGTTCATTTTTATTACATCGTGTCTGCTGCAATGTAAATTCTGTTTTGGTTAAAATTGAAAAATTCAAGTCAATTCACATGGGAGTAACCAGCAAGCCAGACTGCAGCATCATCAGACATAATGTAGAAACAAGGGGCGGAATGGTACCACAGTGGTAGGATTGCTGCCTTACAGTGCCAAAGACCCAGGTTCAATCCTGACTATGGGTGCTACCTGTACGGAGTTTGTACATTGTCCCCGTGACCTGCGTGGGTTTTCTCCGGTTTCCTCCCACACTTCAAAGATGTACAGGTTTGTATGTTAATTGGCTTGTTATAATTGTAAATTGTCCCTGTAGTATGTAAGATAACATTAGTGTGCGGGGATCACTGGTTGGCACACACTCGGTAGGCCTGTTTCTGCGCCATATCTCTAAACTAAACTAAATAACAATCATTCAGTTATCACAAAGCAAGCCATCCTATTTTAACTGATTTTAATTGATTGCTTTGAGCCCATTGAACTTCTCCAAAACATTCAAAGTTTATTTTATTGTAGTACTTTGGGGATATCTTACTAATTTCCTCTTTCAGAATATATTTTCAATTAAATAAACCACATATATCACATTGCCAGGAAGGAAATAATGCAATTCATAGTTGGGTCAACTAACCACGTTTTTTTAATAGTTTTTAAAAAGTGGATTTAGTTTGTGATTAAATAGTCAATTCAAAGTAGTTTTCAGGTAGTCTCACTCTGGAGGCAGGTCAATGCCTTGGCTGGAACAATAATGCGTAAATCAATGTGAATTAAAGCATGTTCTCTATTTATCTATTAATGTAAATCAAACTCATTACACTAAAAAATCAACAGGAGCACATTATTTGGATATTAAGTGTAATAGAGCAGGTGAAGTACAAAAACTGCAAAGGGAATAGAGAATTCAATGATACAATCCCAGCAAATGTGTGCCTACAGTATTGTCATTTTCATGCTATTTCATCTTACAAGCAGCCCAAATGAAGTCAGATGGGAGACTTACTTATTTGAAGATATTTAACCAATGTAGCCCAATGAGAATGCATATCTAATTTACATTGAGCCCTTGGGGTAGCAGTCATCAGAACTCAACTTGGAAGGGTTTTCTTGAGAGAATATTGACCAGAACAAAGTTACAGCCTGCGCTTTGTAATTAGAGCCAAGGGATCTTTATCATTCAACCAGGACAGACAGAACCTTGGTTTAAAATTTTATCTGAAGCAGTATGCCTATAGCTATGTAGTGTCCCCTTTAAACTGCACTGATGAATCGGTATTAGGTATGAATTTGAATCCCTAACCTTATAGTCCAGAGACAAGAACAATATAACCGATTCTTTTGACTGAGAAATTGCTGAGAAAAATGCAGCCCTTTACAGTACAGTTATAATCAATTCTACCTCAGAGGAGCATGTTTTGCAGTGATTAAATTGTGATCACAGCTGCAATCATGGAAAATAGAGCCAAAGCTTCCCATCTTTTCAACATAAGGTAGAAATCTGGCAAAACAAGTTTAATTAGGATGAGAAGTAAAAAATGACTGACTAATTTAGCAAGTAGTACTTGTGATATATCATAGAATCATAGAATCATAGAAAGTAGGTGCGAGAGCAGACCACCAGGTCCATCGAGCCCGCACCGCCATTCGCTCATGGCTGAACACCAAACAAACACCCCTACCCACAAACAGTAGACACAAGACACAGAACACAAGACACTACCCTCCCCTTTATACCGCTATCACCCCTCTCCATCCCAAGAACCGCGTGATCTCCTGGGGGAGGCAAAAAAACGGATAAAAACCCAGGTCCAATTCGGGAAAAAAATCCGGGAAATTCCTCTCCGACCCCAATCCAGGCGATCGACACTTGTCCAGGAGATCACTCAGGTCTTACTATACTAACCCTACCTAGGTCCATATCCCTGCCCTCTCCCCGTAGCCCCTTATCCCCTTGGCAGCTAAAAAACCATCTATTTTAGACTTAAATATATTTAATGTTTCTGCTTCCACTGCTCCCTGGGGCAGTGAATTCCATAAATTAACCACCCTCTGGGTGAAGAAGTTCTTCCTCATCTCAGTTTTAAAAGAGCCCCCCCTTATTCTGCAACTATGTTCCCTAGTTCTAGTTTCCCCGATCATTGGGAACATCCTTGGTGCATCCACCCTATCAAGGCCCCTCACGATCTTATATGTTTCAATGAGATCGCCTCTCATTCTTCTAAACTCCAAAGAGTAGAGTTCCAGCCTACTTAACCTTTCCTCATATGTCAATCCCCTCATTGCAGGAATTAATCTTGTAAACCTTCGCTGCACTGCCTCCAGGGCCAGTACATCTTTTCTTAAGTATGGACCCCAGAACTGTACACAGTATTCCAAATGTGGCCTCACTAATACTGTGTACAGCTGCAGCAAGACCTCCGTGTTTTTATACTCAATCCCCCTAGCAATAAAGGCCAAAACTCCATTGGCCTTCCTGATAGCTTGCTGCACCTGCATACTAACTTTTAGTGATTCATGTACTACTACCCCTAGATCCCTTTGCGTTGCATTACAGCGCAGCTCCTCCTCATTTAGAAAATAACTTGCCCTATCATTTTTTTTCCCAAAGTGAATGACTTCACATTTATTAGTATTAAATTTCATCTGCCAAGTTGTTGCCCACTCACCTAGCTTGTCTATATCCTTTTGCATCTATATACTACACGTTACTGCTGCCTCTTTACTTCATGACATTTTGGTTATCCTTTTTTTAGAAATTCACCTGCATTTGACAGCCTTTGAGCAAGGTATACTATCTATATTACTAAAAGTCTGATCTTGACCACTTCCTGTTGTTCTGTATATTGATTTTAGAAAAAACGCTGCCATTAAGGCTGTGATTTTTGGCCATCTTACTCAGAGTCCCGCTCCACTGCGCATGACAAGAGGATTTTTCCCATCGATGAAAAATAAAAGTTATTAGTGTTTAAAAAATGTCGAGATTCTCTCTCCTGAAGGCCACGCCCCTTCCGGAGGGACTATAAAACCAGGAAGTGTTGAGTTCCTCAGTCAGTCTCTGCAAGATGGGGGAGCGAGAGGGTCACGTCTCTCAGTCTGAGCTGTGAATAACACTGAACACATGTCTACTAAACTGTGAGTAGTTTTACTGACCTGTCAGTGCCCTTAATGTGGTTTGAAAATATAGTTTGGAAATGCTAAAGCTGTGTTGCCTTTGGTTTGGAAATGCTAAAGCTGTGTTGCCTTTGGTTTGGAAATGCTAAAGCTGTGTTGCCTTTGGTTTGGAAATGCTAAAGCTGTGTTGCCTTTGGTTTGGAAATGCAAAAGCCATGCTGCCTTTGGTTTGGAAATGCTAAAGCTGTGTTGCCTAATTAAAGTTGCCTTGCCTAATTAAAGTTGCCTTGCCAAATTAAAGTTGCTTTGCCTAATTAAAGTTGCCTTGCTTAATTAAATTGCCTTGCCTAATTAAAGTTGCCTTGCCCGATTAAAGTTGCCTTGCCTAAATAAAGTTGCCTTGCCTAATTAAAGTTGCCTTGCCTTCTATATAATTAAAAGTCTAATCTTGACCACTTCCTGTTTGCGCTTTATATTGATTTTAGGAAAAACGCTACCATGTACGGCTGTGTTTTTTGGCCATGTTACTCAGAGTCCCCCTCTGCTCATCAGGTGCCGAGGATTTTTCCCATCGATGAAAAGTAAAAGAGTTATTAGTGTTTTAAAAATGTTGAGATTCTCTCTCCTGTCAATCACGCCATGGTGGGAGGGGGGAGGGACTATAAAACCCAGAAGTGTGGGCGTGGATCAGTCTCTGCAAGATGGAGGAGGGAGAGGTCACGACTCACTGTCTTTAGTGGCCTTGCACCCTGCTTGAAATGGTATGAAACTGCACTTGAATTTGGTGGCCTTGCACCCTGCTTGAAATGGAATTTCAAGGAATAGCCGTGAGTCAACTGCTAGCCCACCAGCCGTGAGTGAGCTGCCAGCACAACAGGCTTGAGTGACTGAGCCGCCAGCCCAAGAATCCATTCGGCCCACAATGTCCATACTAGCCCTCTGGAAACCAGTCCCTTCAGCACACAACACATAGTAGCGCTCCAGAAAGCCCCCCTTCCCCCACTGGCCACCAATATTGGAATTGGTGGAGTGGTGGAATATTGCGTTGGGGGACCAGCCCTCCCGTGTGATGCTGGGACCCAACGGGTCCCACTTAGTCTAGTAAGTTTCTATATGGTAAGGTTAGTGCAATAGACGAAGGATGAATTCCTATGTTTTACCCCCATTGTATACCAGGATCTAGTCTTATATGATTAGATTTAAGAGTTAACATTTTTATTTGAAAAATCATAATTCAATTAGTTGTTGTGAATAAAATGTTTTAATATAAAATTTAATTTAAAATAATTTATTATTTTTACTCTACTGGCTACGGTGGCTTGGCGGTGGAGCTACTGCTTTACAGCGCCAGAGTCCCAGGTTCCATCCTGTCTACAGGTGTGTCTGTGCGGGAGTTTGTACATTCTCCCCGTGACCTGTGTGGGTTTTCCCCGAGATCTTCAGTTTCCTCCCACACTCAAACATACAAGTTTGTAGGTTAATTGACAGTATAAATGTAAAATGATCCCTAGTGTGTGTAGGATAGTGTTAGTGTGCGGTGATCGCTGGTCGGTGCGGACTCGGTGGGCCAAATGTCCTGTTTCCGCACTGTATCTTTAAACTAAACTAAACTCAACTAATTCTAACTCAGGCATAGAACTTTCTTAAAAATTACAAATTGCATCACACTTGAAATACTGTGTTTTGAATTTTTATTTTTCACGTTGGCCATCCTATAGCCATTTGTGGTAGAACAACGGTTTGTTAAAGTTATACAAAATTGTATGTGACTTTGAGATGTAAATTTACACCCCAGAGACGCTAGATAAAATTGCTAGTTTTTAAGTAAAAAATTACCATTTGTTTGATATTATCCCCATATTTTAATAAAATTAACCAAACGCTGCATAAAAATGATTGTAGAGTAAGCTAGGCCACCGAGGGAATTTATCACACTTGATATTACACATTCCAATACAAATTTAGAGACATTCACAAAACATAGAAACTGAGTTATTTTGATTAGGAGATCATTTTGGCCAATTGGTGCAATGACACTAAGACTCACCCTTTTGAAAGTCACCCTATTTTTAGCCTAATTATTGGCTATCATAATTGGAACGTTTGGAAATATTGCATCGCAGTCCAGGAAAGTGTTTGAATAGAACCTTGATTGCATATGTACTGCAGCTGGATAATATTGAACTCTGACATCCAGTAGTTGCATGGAGTTTGCATGTTCTCCTAGTTTCTTTCCCAAATGCCAAAGACAGGTTGATTAATAGGTTAATTGGCTATATAAACTGCCTATGCTGTAGGTGGATGGTAGGGTGACTTAGGGGTGGAAGGGAGAAGAAAAGGAGACGTTGAGCGTCTCGGAGTAGGAGGCGTTGGGTCATGGGGTCCGACCCGAGGTATTTAAGGTCGGGTCATGCCTGGTCACGGGGTTGGAGTTGGAAGCAGCACAGTGCAGTAATAAACACCATTTCGTTCACACAACTCGTGTTCACCTCATTCTTGGCTGGACTCCTGGAGTCCCTGCTACACTGGTGACCCCGACGACCAGGAGTGGAATCACGCAAAAATATACAGTGCTCAAGCCGCTGCAGCCGCCTACGAGGCCAAGCTCAACACGGTAGCCCTGAGCTGCCTACCTTTTGGACCTTGCAGCCAGGGGTTTGGTTTCGTCAGGTGGAATCCCAGTTCCACATCCGCGGCGTAACAGTCGACGAGACCCGGTACCATTACATGGTAGGGGTTCTCGACCAGGAAACGGCCGGTCGGGTCGTGCCATACCTCAAAAACCCGCCGGTGGCGGGTAAGTACGCAGGCCACAAGGAACTGCTGCTCCGGATCTATGGGCTGAGCCGCATGGAGCGGGCGGCGCGAATCCTCAGCATGGGCGGGCTCGGCGACAGGAAGCCCTTGGCCTTCATGAGCAAGATGCTCACGCTCATGGGTGACAACCGGCCCTGCCTTCTATTTGAAAACACTTACCTGCAGCAGTTGCCATGCGACATCCGCTGGCAGCTCTCGGGTGAGAGCTTCGAAGACCTGCTCAGAGTAGAGGCGTGCGCCGACGAGCTGTGGCTGTCCGACCAGCAGCAGGTGGGTGTGCTGGAATCCTTGGAATCGCTGGAGTCACTGGACCGCATAATTCAGCGCCCCGGAAGGCCCAGTGACACAGAACCACGCCGACAAGAGCCACAGACCAGAGAAGTGGCACAGGAAAGTGAGATGTGGTGCCCACAAGAGCTACAGACCAGACAGGTGGCACAGAAGAGAAGGATATGGTGCTTTTACCACCAACGCTGGGGGGAAGCGGCCTGCCAATGCTGCCAAACATGTGCGCTCCCGGGAAACCTCAGGGCAGGCCGCCGGTAGGCACCGCGGTGGCCTGCGAAAACCATTGTTTGTACGCGCTCGGAGCGTAGGTTCCTGGTAGACACTGGAGCAGAGGTTAGTGTTTTGCCTCCTTCTGGAGTGGACACGCGGGCCGGTAAGCAGAGCCCCCTCTTGACCGTGGCGAACGGGAGTCCCATCAGCACCTACGGCATCCGTACTATCCCCATTATATTGGGCGCGTGCCATTTCACCTGGCCTTTTGTCATCGTCGACGTGTCCCAGCCGCTGCTGGGCACAGATTTCTTGTGAGCGCAAGAGCTCCTAGTGGATGTGAAGGGCCAGCGAGAACGTTGGAGGCGATTTCTTTGCGCACTACTGCGCCCGCCCCGTCGAACAGCAATCCGGTGGCAACGGTGGACAACATCTATGCCCAGGTTCCGGCCGAGTTTCTGGACATTGTTACACTGGAGTTTGTCTTGGCCAGCCCGAAACACAGGGTCGAGCACCACATTCTCACCTCGGACCCACCGCTCCATGCCCGAGCCTGAAGGCTTGCACCCAACAAGCTTCAAATTGCGAAGGCGGAATTTCGCAACTTGGAGGCATGGGCATTGTCCGGCGCTCCAACAGCCCATGGGCCTCCCCGCTGCACATGGTGCCGAAGGCTTCTGGGGGCTGGCGGCCTTGTGGGGACTATCACTGCCTTAATGAGGCTGCGACTGCCGACCGGCAGCCAATTCCCCATGTTCAGGACTTCACAGCTCATCTGGCTGGGCAAAGTATTTTTCAAAGATCGACTTAGCCCTGCGGGTACCACCAAATCCCCATGCGATCGGAGGATGTCCCCAAGACTGCGATTATCACCCCTTTTGGGGTGTTTGAATTCCTGTGAATGCCATTCAACCTCAAGAACGCCGCGCAGGCCATACGCCAGTTCCCGCGGCCCTCCACGGTGCGAGGACTTCACGAGTTCGTGGGCATAGTGACATTCTATCACCAGTTCGTTCCGGCGGTGGCTAAGATCATGCGGACGCTGTTCCAACTGCTGTCTGGCAAGCGGCAGGAGATCCATTGGGACGCCGTCTCTGTGGCAGCGTTGAAAGGGGCAAAGGTTCCCCTGGCTCGGGCGGTCATGCTGGTGCACCCACGAACAGACACCCCCACAGCTCTTACCATGAATGCCTCTGACTCCGCAGTCGGCGGGGTCAAGGAGTAGTGCTTCGACGGTCAATGGCGGCCTCTCACATTCTTCAGCCGACAGCTGAACCCAGCGGAGTGTCGCTACAGTGCCTTTGACCGGGAGTTGCTCGCCTTAACAACTCGCGGTGCGGGCATTTCCGGTACTTCTTGAAGGGCCGGGCACTTCGTGGCCTTCACAGACCATAAAGCCCCCTCACATTCACATTCGCCAAGGTCTCGTATCCGTAGTCCGCCCGCCAGCAGCGCCAGCTGACAGCCATATCGGAATACACCACCGACTTCCAGCACATCGCCGGGTAAATGCAACCTGGTGGCGGACGCCTTGTCCCGCACGAAGATCGAAGTCATGCTCAACCCCGGCCGTCGGTATAGACTACTCCTCCTTGGCAGCGGCGCAGCTGACGAACGAGGAAAGACCAGCTTACCGCACCGCAATCTCCGGATTGGTGCTGGAAGACATGCCGTTGGATCCCTCGGGTGGTTCCATTTTATGCGACGTGTCCACGGGACAGCCGCGGACCGGTTGTCAAGGCGGCCTGGCGCCATCATGTTTTCGAGGTGATCCACGGCCCTGGCCCACCCGTCGATCTGGGCTACGGTTGCCAAGGTGCCGGCAAGATTCATGCAGGTAAGTCCCTCATTCTGTTCACTCACATTATTTAGTATTTTTTTCCCCATCTCTCTCTCTCTCTCTCTCTCTCTCTCTCTCTCTCTCTCTCTCTCTCTCTCTCTCTCTCTCTCTCTCTCTCTCTCTCTCTCTCTCTCTCTCTCTCTCTCTCTCTCTCCCCTCCCCCTCCTCCAAGGATGGTTCTTCTGTTTGCCTTTGCTTCAGTTTTATTTGTCTAAGTGTTTATCACATTGTAGCTTTTGAAAGATTCAAGAGGGTATCAGACGCTTTCTAAGGGCTGAATCGGCCCGTTCGTGGTGCCTTTCATTACCCAGGGCGGCTTAAAATCAAACTGCTGCATCGAGGCGATCGAGGCTTCCCGATGTTGAAGGTGCAGGAGCAGGCCATTCGGCCCTTCGAGCCAGCACCGCCATTCAATGTGATCATGGCTGATCATCCACAATGAGTACCCCATTCCTGCCTTCTCCCCATATCCCCTGACTCTGCTATCTTTAAGAGCCCTATCTAGTTCTCTCTTGAAAGCATCCAGGGAACCGGCCTCCACTGCCCTCTGAGGCAGAGAATTCCACAGACTCACAACTCTCTGTGAGAAAAAGTGTTTCCTCATCTCCGTTCTAAATGGCTTACTCCTTATTCTTAAACTGTGGCCCCTGGTTCTGGACTCCCCCAACATCGGGAACATGTTTCCTGCCTCTAGTGTGTCCAAGCCCTTAACAATCTTAGCAATCTCCCAGTGGTGGTGGAGGGGGGGGGGGGGGGGGGAGGTGGGGGGGGGGGATGTGGAGGGTAGAATCACATGCGGTGGCAGAAGTCAATTGTGGGATGAGCAGCAGAGAAAGGATTCCTTATGGCAATGTCACCTACAACCAAACACAATTAATTCCATTAGTTTCAGGTCATTATTAAATCCTCGTCGCTTGAAATCTGTTTATTACTTCTCTCATAAACCATGTAGTTTAACTGATGTATAATAATAGTAATAATAGATTTTATTTTAAGGGCGCCTATACAGAAGTCTCTAGGACACCTTACAATTTAACAAAAGAAAACATATAAACATATAATCAGAGTAAAATAAGTTATAGAGACATCACAAATACATAAATTAAAAAACAGAAAATTTGATCCAAAGAAGAAAACAACAAAATTCAGAAAACACAACATGAAGGGAGAGCAGCGGCAGCCAAACCGCGCCAGCGTACACTCTTCCCTTCCGCCCACCATGTTGGACATAGACTAACACAGACTAACACAGACACTTAACACTACACACACAAAATCATCCCCCCCACAATGGTTACCACTGTGGGGGAAGGCAACAATGTCCAGTCCCCCAACCCAGTTCTCCCCAGAGTCAGGCCCATCGAGGCCGCCACAGTTGCCTCTACGGAGGCCCGATGTTCCTTGCCGTCGGGAGAGTCCTCGCAGCGGCTGGAACGGCCGGTTTCCCAGCGGATGTATGTCACTGCTTACATAAATTTAGAGATACAGCATGGAAGCAGGGCCTTTGGGCCCATTAAATCTATGTCAACCATCGGTCACCTGTACACTAGTTCAATGTTATCGCACTTTTGCATCCTACACAAAAGGATGAGTAATTTACCGAAGCCAATTAACCTACAAACCTGTGCATCTTTGGAACGTGGGGAGGAAACCAGAGCGCCATGCAGAAAAGCCCATGCAGTCACAGGGAGAACGTACAAACATTGCACAGACAGCACCTATAGTTAGGATCAATCCCGGGTCTCTGGTTGTTGTGAGGCAGCAGCTCTACCACTGTGGCACTGTGTCGCCCAAATTCGGGCTTAAATCCAAATCTCAATCCTTCAAAGAACTTGGGTCATAAGTGTAAAGTCTTTCAACATGGACCTTGGGCACGGCTGGTATTCTGGTAAATTCTACTTACAATAACAGTTACACGGCACAGGAGCTTCAAACCTGGTATTTATTTTCACTCTAACAGTAAATAACGTGTATTGTTTACATTGTATATATGTGATGATAACACTAACTACTCTGACCTCATTACCCATTTCACATAATACATAAATATACCATACTCATTTCCCTTTTCAAAAAACATGTGTTCCATATAGCTCCAGCAGCAATAAATTCTGTATGAATGTCAGGAATAGATTCATCATTCTTTGTTATACCAGTCTACAATTTTTCCCCTTTTTGTGATTATTAAATCTTACACAGATATTTAAACTATGAATTCCAATAGGAACTAACAATCTTTTCAAACTATGCATATGATATTCACAACCAAGATCCCAGAGCTGAACCTCATAGTTACTTGCTTGCTGATTTCAGTCAGTCAAAATAGTTTCTCCTTTCAACTGGTGCCTCTCAACTCACCCAAAAAACTAGGTTACACCAAGCTTGAATACGTAGGAAGACCATGATGCATTACCAGCTCTGTCAGACGAAAACCATTACTAGACTCTGGACAGTAAGGCATCCAAACAAGAAACTAGCTAATCAATAGTTTATTGTGAAGCTAGAATAATCTTAAAACAAGTGCTTCTTCAGAACTTTCAAAACATTTTCAAACCTGCCCCATTAGAAACAGAATGGTAAGAAATTAAGAGATGTTTGGTGACATTACATCAGATAAAATCTCAAGCAAATATGAGTTGTGGTACTTTTTTGAACACCAATTCTGCCAGTACTCAGTACAACAAGGATCTACCTCAACTCTTCAATGGCATATTATTGGAAGTATTAATACCTACATGTCTGACTTCAATCCATTCTGAATGTGCATCAATGATCAATAGGATATAATCACTTCCCTTTAGCAAAAATCAATGCGGACTAATTGGAATGATCAAATCAACGTTTCTATGTTTGTGATTGTACTTTGTGTGTTGTTCTTCAGAATTGCTGGCAAATTGTTCACATATGTACTGCCTCTCTCAATTCTTTATTAATATGTACCCTACTCACAAATTATCTGACAATGCCCTTAATGCCAGTGTATTTACCATGTACCTTGCCCAGAATTATTTTCCTAATATAATACTTGTAATCACTATTTAGTTCCCATTTTAAAATTCTTGGTTAATTGATAATTTTTCAGATGTCTGATTATAGAATGACTGCATAGCTTCACTGAGAACTTGCTCTGGCTGCTATATCTCTTCAGACATACTGCAGTAATGAGTCTTGCTGAGTTGCATGGCTGGGACCAAGAAATCTTCTTCTATAAACTGCAATGTGAAAATTGAATTATTTCCTGGAGTTCTTGCTGCGTGCCTTTGACTTGAGCCATATGGACTATCTCGGCCTAGAGTTTGGAGAAGAAGCCTGTTCTCTGTGACATATCATCCACAAACTTGGATGTAAAACAATTGGTCCTTTCATTCAAACAGAATCTGGGGCCTGGGCATCAATTCCTTTGGCATTCTACTAATCACAACCAAATAGAGAATAAGAAGAGAAAACATATTTACAAATGAGTCAAAAATATGTTTTTTATTCCTACTTTCTCATCTTCATGAAACACTCTTTAATCCACACACGTATATTACCCATGTGTTTAATTTTGTTTAATTTTCCCCAGTGGGGCACATTTTGAAAAGCCTTATGGAGGTCCAAATACACCACTGTGAAGAAGTGTGTTGACCTGAAAAGTCACCTATTTCTTTTCTCCAGAAATGCTACCTGATCCGTTGAGTTACTCTAGCTTTTTATGTCTATCTTCACAATATCCTCTACTTTGCTCTCATCTGGTCTGCTCATTACAATATCAACAATTTCTAACGGATCTGTCAAATTCATAAATCTATGTTGATTTTGCCCGCTCCTATTATTTATTATTCTCTAAGTGCACTCCCTTGATAATAGATTCTAGCTTTTTCCCACCAGGCTAACTGATCTGTTCTTCCCTGTTCCCCCCCCCCCCCCCCTTCCTCCCTCCCTCCCTCCCTCCCTCCCTCCCTCCCTCCCTCCCTCCCTCCCTCCCTCCCTTCCTCCCTTCCTTCCTTCCTTCCTTCCTTCCTTCCTTCCTTCCTTCCTTCCTTCCTTCCTTCCTTCCTTCCCTTCCTTCCTTCCTTCCTTCCTTCCTTCCTCCCTCCCTCCCTCCCTCCCTTCCTCCCTTCCTCCCTTCCTCCCTTCCTTCCTTCCTTCTCCATGGAGTGATACAGTGTGGAAACAGGCACTTTGGCCCAACTTGACCACTGGCCAACATGTCCCAGCTACACAAGTCCCACCTGCCTGTGCTTGGTCCATATCCCTCCAAACTTGTCCTATCCGTGTACCTGTCTAACTGTTTCTTAAATGTTTGGATAGTCCCAGCCTCAATTACCTCTTTTAGGGCCAACACGTAAATTTAAAGGAATTTAAGGAAACTCATGTTTCCTTTATCTCCATAGTGCCACTTCATTAAAAACCTCGAATATCAGGTCCTATAGATATATTTAAGGTCAGTCCCATTTAAATGTTTGCAATATTTTATTTATTTCAAGCTCCTTTCTTTCAGCTCCTCATTTACTATGGATCATTTGAATTGAATTGAATTGAATAAATTTTATTAGCCAAGTATGTATACGTACAAGGAATTTGCCTTGGTGCATTGCTCGCAAGTAACAACATGATATACAGTAGTCAATTAGAAATAAAACATTATAATTTAAACATGTGAAAAATTAAATAAAATACCAGAGCAAAAGGAGGCTACAGACTTTTGGTTATTGAGTAGAGCTACTGCTCATGGAAAAAAGTTGTTTGGCTGTGGCGGCTTTGACAGTCCGGAGTCGCCTTGCAGAAGGAAGTGCTTCAAAGAGTTTGTGGCTTGGGTGAGAGGGGTCAGAGATGATCTTACCCGCTAACCTCCTGGACCTTGCCGTGTACAGTTCATCGATGGGGGGAAGGTTGCAGCCAACAACCATGTCGGCTGATCAAACGATGCGCTGCAGCCTCCGAATGTCATGCTTGGTGGCTGAGCCAAACCAGACCATGATGGAGAAGGTGAGGACAGACTCTATGATGGCCGTCTAAAACTGGACCATCATTGCCTGTGGCAGATTGTGTTTTCTCAACTGCTGCAGGAAGTACATCCTCTGTTGGGCCTTTATGACTGTGGAGTCGATGGTGGCTCCCCATTTAAGGTCCCTGGAGATGATGCTTTCAAGGAACTTAAATGACTCCACAGATGTGACTGTGGTGTTGTTGATGGTGAGTGGGGGGAGGGGAGGGGGAGTTCTCCTAAAGTGTAAATAAGCTCTTACTAAGCTACCCCCCAGTCTAGTTTGGTCAATGATTCAAGCACTGGAACAACTAAACTTTATTTTTAGAAAGCACAACAAATCACCCTATACGATACCTTAACCTTGTATCTGCCTGGCCAAGCACTTTAGCCTTGTGCAAGCAGAAACACTCCAAAATGTCATGCAGTCCAAAGCGCACTTCCAGAAGATCGACTACGGACCTCGTGGGGGCTGCCTTTTATAGGTCCCCGAACCTTGAGGGGCCGAATTACAGTGGGGTGATACATTCACTATCCAATCAAGTGTAACAAATTACAATAATACATTACTGACAGGTATTCAGGCCAATACAGAACCTTCTTTCATTGTTGCAGGTGAAGCTTCTAGAAGAGGCTAACAAAACCTTGAATATGCAACATTTACCCTGGGATTCAAACAAACCAGACAGGGTTTAACATTTCAACCAATCAACACTTAACAGGGTAACTGTCTCGCAACATTATTTACAATATATACAGGGCTCTTCAATTAACCTCATGCATTTTACATTTCCTATCATGTTCCTTGCAGAAATCTCATCCATCTGTCAACTGGCAATGCAACATTAATCTGGGCCCCAGACTTGCTGCCACCATCAGAAGCTTGTCCCATTTCTACAGAGAACACTATACTTGACCAAATTGGCCTAGCAATACATAAGTCCTTATTAAAGTGTGGGTACTATGGCTGCTCGATTTCAGCCAGGATTAAAATTCCTCCCTTTTATCAAATATGATAGCCATCATTTATGATAGTCCAAGATACATTGGTGACTGATACATTATCAAACAAATTAACAATAAGATGATGATGTTTCTTCTCAGAATCTCATCAAGCTTCCTGTGTTTTCGTGAGCGTAGCTTCATGATTCCTGTCTGGTGAGTCTTCACCTTCCGAGTTTTTGTGGGCGCGAATCTCTTCCATCTTTATTGTCAATCCCTCTGTACTTGATCCATAGTTGAACCTATAATTCCTAAGATAACGTGGGATGAAGTAAGTTACACTCCATACTTTCACTGATGCTTTCCCATCCATTCCTGTACTATACTATTAACCAAAAGCCCTTTTCTATATACTATCCCCTACACTGTGATATAATCTTTCCTATACTATGATAAACATTAACAAGTAATCAGTTATCTTCGCAGTCACGTGGTGGTTTCCAATGTACCTTTGATGAAGATTTCTCATTATTAATTTCAGCTGGGTTCAGTCCAGATTTCCCTACAGACATGACTTATTCAAAACAACCATGGGGAATGCTTCAATTCAGCCAAATTCAGACTCAGCCTTTAATTTACTCTTTTGACTTTCAGGGTCTGTCTTATCCCTTTTCCAATCCACAGCTTGCAGTCGATAACACAATTCAATCCAATTTCTGTGGAATTCCCAGCTGTTTAATTTCATTAACTAATTTCCATTTATTGTGGACCATTATTTTAAATCAAGCCAATTAAGAATACCGAATCTAGGGACAATTTTCTTTATGCCTTGATAACATTAGTCTCTTTATTATCAAGGGTTGGATAAATGTTGATCCACCGGTCAAATACATAGACTGAAAAACAAGTACCCACTCCCCTGGTACTTCTAATTCAATGCCACCCCTATCTTCTCCAGTAACTCTTCTCTAAGCGGTTAGCCTTGACTCCTTGAAGGGAAGCTTTGTCCTTGCACTTCCTCATTCCCTGTTCTTTTTCACCATCTCTCACAGTTCACTGAAATTTCATCTAATTAATATTTTATAATACCGGATCTTTTTCAAGTTCTGTTCTTTCCTTCATACTGTTATCAATCCTTCCCATCTTTGGCTGTCAGTCTGAGGGTGAGATGATAAAAACACCAGGTTAGTTTTCAAATTTCAAAATACTCCTAAGCCATATCCTATAACCCATTTCCAAATCTCAATTTTCAAAGTCCTTCCAATACATTACCATCCAATTTAGAGATCTAATTCAGAAGTTTGTCAATTCACTCCTAACATCTAAATTTAGGAGCAAAATAGGTGTCCCCAAACCACAGAGGAATGTTCATTCCCAGGTTTTCTTCTTTTGATCTTTGACGGAGCTTGCCGCAATGATCTTTAGAGGCTGTATAATTCTTGAATTCTCAAGACTTGTGCTTCCTTTTCACTGGTGTCAATTATTATGTTACAGTTGGTACAGTTGGGCCATAGGGTATGTGTGAGATCTTCTTCTAAATTTCTAGGAATAGGAATACCGAGGAGCAGCCTTCCTTGTCTGTTGGCCTTTCCAGATGGTAGATGTGTAAAGGGACAGGACAGTATCACTTCTTCCTTTTTGTTTGTTTCTGTCTCTGGGGAGCTACCTGGAAGGAGATGATGACTACACATCCTACCTGAGCTGTGCCTTCTGCCCATTCTCAAGAGTCCACATACTCATTTCACCTCACTCCCCAAATAACAGCGTTTAGTAGGTAATACTGTCCTGTAGGCACAACAACTTGACAAAAATTATTAAATGATTTCACAATTACTCCGATTCCTTACTCCTACACCTCCTGCACAATACATTCTTTTTCTTCCTTCCCTAGTGCCAATTTATGTTTCTTTGCTTTATCTTCTGACACCAGCTACTTTGTCTCCTTGTTGGTTTCCTTATTAATTTTGCTCCTTTTTATCAATAGGCAGTTCCTGATCCTGATTCGACACAGAATTGCTACCTTCTATTTCTTTTTTTACTTCCCTCCAAGTATTGGCAAGAGTTTCTTTTCGTTCCAATTCTGATTCTTACTATGATTACAACTCTGATTATTATTGACCCATTATCTGTTATCTGCACTTGATCAGTTTATTTATTCATGTGTGTATATATTTATATTATGGTATATGGACACACTGATCTATTTTTGTAGTAAATGCCTACTATGTTCTGTGTGCTGAAGCAAAGCAAGAATTTCATTGTCCTATCAGGGACACATGACAATAAACTCACTTGACTTGGACCATCCCAGTGTTATGAGGAGGGTATTTTATCTTCTCAGAATCATATCTGTTTTTCTGAGGCAGGGGTCAGGTTACTCCATCCACACTCTGGACTGACTGGCAGATCAGGATTATAAAAATGGATTTGGCTGCGAGAAAGGTGAATGACCTCCAGCCCCCTGATCCTCTGGCCAGCGTCCTCTCCTTCGATCTTCAGGGTCCCAGGTATCCCTATATCCCCTAGGGATCCACCGACTTCTGGGACCTCGTGACCCTCTTCTTTGACCCCTTCGTCCTCTCTGATCTCTTATGGGGCAAGCTCTGCTCCAATGCCCCCTCTCTCCACAGACATAACACTGGTCTGGCCCAACGGTCTTGTACCCTTTCCCGTAATATTGAGGATAATTTGACTCTCGAATAGACATGTCCCTAAGGTAGTTGGAGGGATCCAAGCCTTAAATTCCTCTTCTTCTTTGGATCTGATTTCAAGTCTTTGTATTAGTCTATGTTCCTGGAAGGATCTAATAAGTGCGGCAAAGATGGTTTCTTCCCTATCCCTCTCTCTCTCGTTACCCTCTCCATTAAGGCTTCAGGAGTAGGGTATCCCACTATCGACAGAAATTTACTATATTCCTGTGGGGTAATAAGTCTCTGCACTGCCTCCCATAAACCTCGAGAGTCAGGGTACCGTCCATATAAATTACGTGTTAAAAATTCTCCAAATGGGGTAGATCTCTTTTCATCTGTGTCTTTAGCCATAGTTATTGCACTAGGTTTTGCTGGAGTGGGGGCGTCTGTAGCCCGGGGATAATCTGCACCTACTGCAGTGTCCGAATTTAAAGTGGGAGTTGGCTCCTACCTAGTAGGGAATTGCCTACGGAAATAGGGAAATCCGTTCTATTTCCAATTCACCAGGAATTTGTTCTGCCTCCATGATATTAGCGATATCAGGATCAGCTATCCCGTAGCCCGTTATTATCTCACCCCCAGAAATACCACCTCCTTTGCTAAAAGGATCTCTATGCTTTACGAATGATTCCTTCACTCCTCCTACTGTTCACTTCAGTTGTTCTGGCAATCTTACTCCTTGCTCGCTGACCCAATTCACTATCCTTTGTTAATGAAACAATTGGTGCCAGAGAATCCCTTCCCGATGTTTCCGTCTCAAGTTTAAATTTACTGGGTGGAGTTGAAGATGCCGTTGACTCCACTCGAGTGCCCTGTTCACAGGCAGCACACGGTGCCTTCGGGTTAAGAATGTGAGAGGGCTGAGAGGAATGCTGTGATTCTGTCCTTAAAAGATCTGTCCATCCTGCTAAATATCGGATGCAGCTCCATAGATGCTGCTGCACCCGCTGAGTTTCTCCAGCATTTTTGTGTACCTGCTAAATATCGGGCTTCCTTCCCTTGAAGGACCACACAAATCGCAGCATTTTTGCTGAATAATCAATTTAATTTTCGTCGGGGCCACCTCCCCTTTAAGAGCCACTGGAGTCAACTCCCCTTTAAGAGTTCTTCAGAAATCTCCAGAGGACCAGTTCTCACTTCTTCTAGCTCTATTCCCAGCCTTAAAGCTGCCGTTCTCTACTTCGTTAACCTAACAATTTCGTTAGTCACTCTCCTCTTCGTAAAATACATTTTCCATAATCCGATACGTTAGTTTCTTCTCTCGCTATTCCCATATTTCTTCACTATTCTCTCGATATACATTATCCCAATCACTGACCTCAAACCACCTTTCGGCCATAATTCACTTCATCGCTCTTTGTTCAATTTTCCCGAAAACTGCCTTAACATCTCAATTCTCAGAGGAAATTCGTCACACATTAATTTGATCGGGCTTTCAGAAGATATCGTTTGGTCCTTCTCGAGATTATTTCCCATGGTCACCTTAACAATAAAACAATATAGCTACAGATAATTCTCTGACTCACCAACACAATACAGATATGTTTCTGACTCACTCCTAACAATCCACACCTCTTCAATAGTTTGCTCCTCCCTTTCAGTCTCCATCTGGATCTCTCCTGGACAATAGCTACTGTCTCCCAAAGCTCCAACAGATTCACACCTTCAAACAATCCTACAGTTAATCTTCCCAATCTCTACTCAATCGCTATTCACTCGCTCTGTTCCCAATCACTCGGTGCAATCTCTATTCAGTCACACACTCAACTCTCTTATGAAGGGTTTCGGCCCGAAACGTTGCCTATTTCCTTCGCTCCATAGATGCTGCTGCGCCCGCTGAGTTTCTCCAGCATTTATGTGTACCCTCTCCTATCAATCTCCTCTCTCATTCACCATCACCCATTCAACTTCCAGTCTTTAACAATTCCGGCTTCCAGACTAAGGCTCTTAATATTCAAATAGCAGCAATCACTCCCCTCAAAATACTTCAATTTAACAGAGACAAATGAATCCAAACCACGCAAGCAAAACGATACCCAAGCCAGAAACTATCCCACCTATTACAAGCGAACAAAAACACACAACAATATATACTATAAGCATTCCCTTCTTTCACTATTAAATCACCCACTATTTTAATTCCTTCTCGTGGTGTGCTCGGTCAACGGAACAACCCTTCCCCCCCGAACCAATTGATCAGAAGGATACAAACCTCCAATCGAACAACCATGGATCGGACTTTAAAGCCCCTGTCCAACCTAGGAAACCTTGCCCGCGACCCAAGGTTTCCATGAGGTCGGCGGAGGTTTTGGTCACTCGCCTGGAAAGCCTCGAGCTGGATCGACCGAAGGGTGAGCTGCATCTACCGACCGCACACACACAAACACATCGCGAAGGTGGTGGCCATAGAGAGCGGAGGAGCACTGTCTGCGCAATGAAGAGGAAGGTAAACGGCTGCCACAGAGCATGGTAAATCCTTTAGAGAGCGGTGAGAGAAGCAGAGAGAAGCAGAGAGAGGGGAGAGAGAAGGGGTGAGAGAAGGGAGAGAGAAGGGGGGGAGAAATGGGGAGAATGGGGGAGAATGGGGGAGAAGGGGAGGCGAAGGGGAGAAGGAGTGGAGACAGTTTTAAGAAGTTTAATAAAGTTTAGCGGGCATTTTACCTACCGGTGGGTCTTCTAGGTCGTGAAACTCCAATGAGCAAATCAAAATGTCCGGTCAGCGAAGGAGATGGCCTTCGACTGCCTGTAAGCCTGTAGCGACCCCACTCCACTGGCTTCGACCAAACGGCAACCTATTTTTAGTAGAGGTCGGTTTTGATCATGTTGAAACAATCGAAGCAACCTAGAAGAAGCCTCGACCACGCAGAAATCACTTTCAACCATTAGGGAGAGTGACCAAAACCTCCGGCGACCTCATGGAAAGCATGGGTCGTGGGCAAGGTCACCAGAGGTTTCCGTTCATGTTTCCTAAGTGTGACGGGCTTATTAACACAATCCCAACCAAACCAAATTCCTATTTCTTTAACCCACTTTCACCCAGTTTTCTAAGCACTCAAACACTTAAACAATACACAATAACAATTCACGATCTTAACACTTTCCAAAAGTTTCTTATACGCACAAAGTATTTATATACAGTTCGGATCCGAAAGAAATATATACACTGGAAGTTTACTAGACTCTATCACAAACACAGTACAATAACAGCCATTTTTAATATACAATTCCACAAACAGATCAAATTTGATTTCAATTCCGCGTCACGCTGTTATCAACCAGTGAACCTCTCCCTCAGATACAGAAAACTTTCTCCTTCCTAGGGTACTCTTTGCTGAGGGGTACTACTTCTTCGTTAGCTACTTTTCCCCTCCAGATACTTCTCCTCTCACTAAGTGCTTGACTTCTATTTGGGGACCTCTATCCCTCCACTCTAATTTCTCAGCCTTAGGGGTACTTTTTCCTGTCCGGATACTTTTCACTAACAAATCAGTTTCCCTTCTCTCAGTTACTCTTCGCTATCAGGTACTAATCAACAATCGATCAGAGGGGTACTACTCCTGGTTGATCAGCCGCTATTCGGAATCAATCTCAAACACACTATACAAAGTTCGAAATTATATATCATACACAGAATTCTGAAGTACGTGCCAAAACCTCAATATGAGATTATGTATTTAGACAGTTTAATTCGGAAAATTTCAGTTCACTCTGATTGGACCAATTAGCTTTTGACGCATAATTCAACGTATGCGAATGCAAATTCAAATTTACTCAGACAATGAACTCTCAAATGGATTAGAGTGTTCTCAACCAATCTACACTCTAACCACCGAGCCCGATGCCTTTACAAGAGTCCTCCCCCATCTTTTCAGAGATCCGGATATCTCAAACAGGCATGGACTTTAACCAACATAGGCTCACCCTGTCAAAAAGGCTTCTTCCTTTCCACCTGCTTGGCACCGGGTGTAATCTCTTCACGCTGGCAGTCGATGCGGATTTTCGAAGCGCACCTACACCTGCGCAATCTGCGCTCCAAGCAACGACGGTTTATGCTTCACCGCTTAGCACGTAATACCCAGTCCTGTTTTTCAATATCCCTTCAATCGGACACTATTTCTGGGCAGGGCCTTTAACGCAATTTATCTGAACAATTTTTTTGGTTTTCGCCAGCAGCTGCAGCTAACAACTACGACCAAGTTTACGAGAAGGCCTTTAACCCAGAAGAGAGGGCCTTTAACCCAACTCTGATGTTATTACTATGGGCCTTTAATCCAGTAGGGCCCCTAACCTCAAAGGCACTAGCCCTCAGTGCTTGACTAGCCTCTGTTCTACGATCTCGTTGGGACCCTTTCCCAAGCCTGCGAATGATCAATCTGCTCCGACTAGCGAAGTGAGATCAATGCGAAAACCGCACCGTGGCGCCAATTTCTGCACTCGCGATCGGGAACAGCTCAACACCCTTAAACGCAAGCTTGTGTTTGGGGGTCTGTTGAGATCCCCAATGCAAATACGCTCTTACTAAGCTTCCCCCCAGTCTAGTATGGTCAATAAACCATTGATTCAAGCACTGGAACAACTAAACTTTATTTTTAGAAAGCACAACAAATCAGCTTATACGATGCCTAAACCACTGCAGGTTCAATCCTTGTATCTGCCTGGCCAAGCCCTTTAGCCTCGTGCAAGCAGAAACACTCCAAAAGGTTACGCAGTCCAAAGCTTCCAGAAGATCGACCACGGACCTCGTGGAGGCTGCCTTTTATCGGTCCCCGAACCTTGAGGGGCCAAATTACAGTGGGGTGGTACATTCACAAACCAATCAAGTGTAACAGGTATTCAGGCCAATTACAGAACCTTCTTACATTGTTGCAGGTGAAGCTTCTAGAAGAGGCTAACAGATCCTTGAATACGCAACATTTACCCTGGGATTCAAACAAACCAGACAGGGTTTAACATTTCAACCAATCAACACTTAACAGGGTAAACGTCTCGCATCATTATTTACAATATATACAAGGCTCTTGCAGAGAACCAATTAACCTCATGCATTTTACATTTCCTGTGATGTTCCTTGCAGAAATCTCATCCATCTGTCAACTGACAATGCAACATTGATCTGGGCGCCAGACTTGCTGGCACCATAAGAAGCTTGTCCCATTTCTACAGAGAGATGTATGTGACCAAAATGACCAAAATGGCCTAGCAATACATGTCCTTATTAAAGTGTGGGTACTGTGGCTGCTCGATTTCAGCCAGGATTAACAAAAGTCTACAATCAATTCCACTGTCGTAAGAGCATTGAGCTCCAGGTTGATGCGATGGCACCAGGACGCCAGCTGTGTCACTTCCTTTCTGTAGGCAGATTCCTCCCCATCCTGCATCAGTCCAATCAGGGTTGTGTCGTCCGCAAACTTGTAAGCTTGACAGAGGAGTCTGTGGAGGTGCAGTCATTGGTGTAGAGAGAGTAAAGGAGAGGGGTGAGTACGCAGCCTTGCGGTGCTCCTATGCTGAGGGTCAGCGGGTCCGAGATGTACTTTCACAGCCTCACATGCTGCTTCCTGTCTGTCAGGAAGTTGGTGATCCACTGACAGAGGAGTTCAGGCACAGTCAACTGGGAGAGTTTGGAGTGTAGTAGCTCTGGCACAATGGTGTTGAATACCGAGCTAAAATCCACAAATGAAATCCTTGCGTAGGTCCCCTGGTGGTCTAAGTGCTTGAGGATGAAGTGTAGGCCTAGGTTGACTGCGTCATCCACTGATCTATTGCAAACTGCAGGGGGTCCAGAAGGGGATTTGTGATATTTTTCAGGTGGGCCAGCACGTCTTTCAAGGGTCTTCATGATTACAGAGGTCAGTGCGACAGGCCTGTAGTCATTAAGACCAGTAATCCTTGGCTTTTTGGATACAGGTACAATAGTGGAGACTTTGAAGCAGGCAGGGACAGTGCAGGTTTGTAGGGACTGGTTGAAAATGTTGTCAGAGCTTGAGGGTAGAGGGGGAAACATTGTCCGGTCCTGGAGATTTCCGACGATGCTGTCTCATGAATAGCTTTTCCACCACCTCAATTTCTATTGTTAGTGATGGAGGTGGCCAGACTGATGTGAGGCAGTAAGGAGGGGGTGGGTAGTGGACAAGGACCCAGTCTTTGCAAACTGGTGTCGGGTTGTGAGTGTGAAGTGATGATTGGGGAGGGGGGTTTGGGGAATGGTCCATTCTTTGCATACTGGAGTCAGGCTGTAAGGAGGTGTGGAGTGGTGATTGGGGAGGAGTGGGAGGGGGGGAGGGGGTACCGGGGGTTATGTTTCTGTCTATCGAACCTGCAGTAGAACTCGTTCAGGTCGTTGGTCAGCTGACGATTGTCCAAGGAGCGGTGGTTTTTCCTCTTGTAGCTGGTGATTTTTTGCAAGCCCTTCTGCACTGAAGATGTGCAAGCTCTTCCACACTGAAGATGAGTCATTAGCTGAGAACTTGCTCCTCAACTTCTCAGAGTACCTTTCCTTGGCAGCTCTGATTCCTCTTTTCAGCTTGTACTTCGCCTGCCTGTAGAGGTCTGCATCCCCGCTCCTGTAGGCCTCATCTTTAGATGCGGAGCTGTCTGAGTTCTGCTGTAAACCAGGGCTTGTCGTTGTTGAACCTGATCCACGTCCTAGTGGGAAAGCTGACATATGATGTCACAGTGCCTGTATATTCATCGAGGCTTGTGGTTGCTTCCCTGAACACATTCCAATCAGTGCAGTCAAAGCAGGACTATAGGTTTTCAATGCCCTCGCTTGTCCACTTTTCATTATTCTGGCCACAGGCTCAGCAGATTTTAGTTTATGCCTGAAGGTCGGAATAAGGTGAACTAAACAATAATCAGAGAGTCCCAAAGCTGCATGGGGAACAGAACAATATGCGTTCTTGATTGTAGTATAACAATGATCGGGTGTTCTCTCCCCTCTGGTGGGGCAGGTAACATGATGTCTGCATTTTGGAATCTCTCGGTTAGCCTTGTTAAAATCCCCCTAAACAATGACCATGGAGTCCAAGAAGTCACTCTCTACTCTCATTACCTGGTCAGCGAGTTGCGTTTGCACCTCACGTACGCAGGCTTGGGGGGGATGTAAACTCCACCGAGAATAAAAGAGGTAAATTCCCTCGGAGAATAAAAGGGTTTGCAATTTTTTTGTAAAAAAATATTCGAGATTAGGAGAACAGAATTTAGACAGTACCGTGATGTCACTGCACCAGCCCTGATTAGTATAGAAGCATATTTCACCGCCTCTTGATTTCTCCGCTTCCTCTACTTCACGGTCCACTCTATGTAGTTGAAAGCCAGCCAGATGCAGCTCATTGTCCGGGTCGACTCACACAGCCAGGTCTCGGTGAAGCACAGGGCAGCGTCTCGAGAGAAGTCCTTGTTTGTTTGGCACAGGAGTTGCAGTTTGTCCACTTTGTTGTTGAGAGAACGTAGATTTACAAGGAATTCACTCGGGAGCAGTGTGCGTAATCCTCGTCGCTGCAGTCGGGTGAGTGCTCCAGAGCGCTTCCCCCGGGTCCTCCTCCGTCCCAAGACCTTGAACACAGCTACAGTCCCGCCGACAAGTATGTCCAAATGATGCAGCGAGTGAGAGAAATCCAGAACAATGTTGGAGGTACCGTATATCTGATGTTAATGAGTACCTCTCTCATGAAAGTGATCTTTGTGTGATTTTCACAGATGACACAAACGAACAAACAGACAAAATAGCAAGGAGCAGTACACCGTGGCAGCCATCGTCAGCGCCGAAGCAGGAGCTATACCGCTGCACCACTCAATTGTTGCCAGTAGCTTTTCTCTTCCATGAAAGTAGGCACTAAAATATTTGTTTAACTTTACTGCTATTTTATTATTTCCCCATATGAATTCTCCAGTACCAGATTTTAAGTACTAACATTAACTAATGCTCTCCTGTTTCAATATTCTTAGGAACATTACAGCCTGTTTTTTATTTTTCCTTTTATTTGACTTTTCCATACTAATTACTTGATTCATGTTTCCTGTATTCTGAATATTTCCCAATCTTCAAGCTTTGCTTTATCGTCCTTTGATCTCATGCTATTACTGACTTCTCCGACCAGCCACAAATGAACCACATTTGCAGTCTTAAATTTTAGCTATTGTATGTTTACAGTCACACCTATGAGTATGATTTCCTGATCTATCGTAGACAACTCATACCTCATACCTTCATGGGTTTTCTTTGTTTTGGTTTGAGAAAAAGGTTTCAGATTGAACTAAATTTCTTGCAGGTTTTATGTATTCCCTAAACTGTGAGATTACAAGTAATATTTTCCCATTGCACTATTCTTGAGCATACTGATTTATAAATTATCCCTTGTACACTTTATGAATTCATCCTTCATAATATTGATGTTACTTGAATCTTTATGCCCGTGTAGATTTGAGCCCTCCATGATTATTTTATCATTCTTATTATATGTCTCTAATTTCCTGGTTTATACTGTCCTACATTACTAATACTATTTTGAAGTTTAAAGTTAACTCTACCAGTGTTTTCTGTCCTTTTCATTTTCTTACTTTCATCCAAACTAATTCTGCCTCTTGATTTTCTGAGTTATGATCTTTTATCATAATCATATTAGCAACAAGACTTATTTACAATGTGTTTGGTGCATTATGATCGAAGCCGCATTCTGAAGCATTCCCATGTGGTGATCACAATATTACCCACTATTATTTGATGAATCGTTAAAGTAAATCAAAGTTGATGTGGCAGAAACTATCTTCAACATTCAAGATTATTAATCAGCACCATAGCATTAACCATTGTTACTTACAAGGGATATTTTGTACAAAGAATAATTAAACATATAAAGCTGCATAATCTAGAAGGGATCGGAAAACAAAATAGATTAAAAACTTCATTTCTTTTCAATAACTTTATCAATCTTCAGAAATTGGACAATTATTAGCTATTTTATCAGCATGTTTCTAAATCGTTGTTTCTCCAGGTATAAACATATTTTAAACTAAGCTAAGTTTAGATTAGCATCATATAACTATCGGCATGAGTTCACTCGACTAAGATACACAATACAAAAATAACTACTGCAATACATGTAATCATAAAGAGCAATACAATGTTCTTCACGACCTGATTTAACAACCTGTGTCTTGCAGCTTGGATAAAATGCAATGGTCATTATCTCTGCTGTGCTTCACGATGAAATAATAAGGTCACCACAAACGGTTACTGGATGATTTTGATTGTATTTAAATCTTTTCTTTGGAAATATCATCAAACAATATGTTACAGTAAGATGTTAAGTTGCATTTATTTTCATATGCACGTATGGTGAGGTACAGGTACAATGAAAATCTTGCAGCAGCATCACTGGGACATACAGTAGACACAGACAAAAACACATAACAATATACATTATATATAGGTTACGCCATTTCTAAAAGAAAGACAGTACAAAGAAACAAGACCTTAGTGCAAAAAACAATTGGAAAAAAAACAAGTCCGTGATCCTGCAAGGGGTGGTCCATGGTGTTCTGTTGTCAAGGTAGGATTAGGGTTATGCAGATTGGTTCAAGAATCTGATAGTTGTAAGAAAGTAGTTGTCCAGAACCTGTTGGTGTGTGACTTCAGGCTTCTGTACCTCCTGGCCAATGGTAGCAATGAGAAGAGAGCATGGCCTAGATGGTGTGGACCCTTGACGATAGATGTCACTTTCTAGAGTCATCACTTCACTAAGGGGAGGCCGGTACCCATCATGGACTGGGCTGATACCACCCTTCACTGCAGCCGCTTGTATTCCTACGTATTGGAATTACTGTACCAGGCCATGATCTAACCAATCTGCATACTTTCAACAGTACATCTGTGGAGGTTTATTAGCATATTTGATGACATGCTAAATCTCTTTAGGTTTCCACAATGGTAGAGGTGCAGCCATACCTTCTTTCTGTTTACATCTATGACACTTGAGTAGGTAATCTAGACATTTGAAGCTGCTAACCACTCTCCACCACCAACCCACGAATGAAAACTGACACGTGGTCCCTTATCAACCCTTCCTGAAAAATATACTTTGGGACTAACTGTCATGATGCTTTATTTTTAAGGCAGTCGTCCATATTAGACGTTGTCAAGAGTCAAGAGTGTTTTATTGTCATATATCCCAGATAGAACAATGAAATTCTTACTTGCAGCAGCACGACAGAATATGTAAACATAGTACACTGTGAACCATATAATAAATGAGGGGGAAAAAAGTTCAGACAAACAAAAAACAGTGCAAGATACCAAAGGCTATTCTCTTCAGCCAACCCTCCAGACACCTGGTCAGTGTATTGCTCCAACATTAGGACCATTTGCTTTCTATGGGCATCTTAATGTGAAGGTCCAAATATCTTGGACACATCAGGGACTATCTGGTAGTAAGCCACATTATGATCTGTAAAAATGATTAGCTATTCTAATAAACATGAAGCAGAGAGAGAGGAAGATGCTAAATCATAACAAAGAGCAAACAAAATCTGGATGTGGAGCTGGAAACAATTTCCATTGAATCACCTTTGCAGGCAAGAGGAAAGATGATCAAAATGATTGACTAGACCATATTCAAAGTGCCTCCTATGGCCAATCTATAGTCCTCTGAAAATTGAGGTACTTGGCCTCTTTCTGTAGACGTCTTTGCTCTTCTGCACAGCAGTGATGAAGCTCTCCTTTAACTAACAGTGGCAGCATTTAATTGCTGTTTCCTGCCCTTCACTGATAGAAAACTGCTGCAGGCAGACTCAATCTAGGCCAGATACTTGCTATGAATAGCCAATGAAGCTGACCTCAGAATATCCAATGACATTGGCCCAGTTCCGCTAGTGCTAAGTTTGCAGCGCTTTTGCCAATTTAGGCTCCATATTGAAATGTCACAATTTTAGGTCTCTCTCAGCTTTGTAGATGGTTTGCGTTGCATGTTGTGGAATCTAGAAAAGAGTGAAAATTAAGGAAATTATAGAAAAAAAATCCAAAGGGGTAGAAAAACAAAGGTATTAACAAACTGATAATGAACGCTAGTATTGGGCTGGGAGATAATGAAGGAATTAAGCAGAAAACATGCAAAAGACGGGATTGGAAAAAAAAGAATTGGCATTAGTTTGTAGCAAACCAAACAGTGAAAATGTAAAACAATATAAGCAATCTAAGCTCAGAATTACATTTCCTGCTGTCCACAGTTAGATTTATGAAGAACCCTGAAGCAAACCCTAGCTTTGACCTATCCAATTAAAAGCTAGTCTTCTGTTACAGCAACTTAGATCATTTTGTCTAAATCCTTTTTGAAAAATTGCTGAACACTTTTGATTCAAATAGCTTTATTTCAAAGTCAGTTTAATTTTGTAATGTGACAGCAAAAAATTAATTGACATATCAAGATGTTAACACAACCACAGGCCAGATGGTACACACTCGTTATGGCCCTTAATGAAGCTTCTTAAAGTGAGACTTGGGAGATACGATTTGGTGAGTAATAGACTACTGACTGAAAAATGGTAGAGATCTTTCTATTGTGCCAGGATTAAGATGTATCAGAAGAGATGTGACATACATTTAAAGTTATTATCCTTAGCCTACTATTAAGTTCAAACAAGACCTTCTTCAAAAGCCTCTCCTTCAATCAGAATGCAGTCCTGGTTCCTGCATATTGGGTATTTATTTGACTAGTATTTGATTTCATCCACTCGATATGCACTCTCTCATTTGCCATCGAGATGTTTAGAGTGATATCTCAATAGGTTTAAATCACACATGTTGGCAGTTCATCTAGCTAATGAGAGGTACATTTCAGTAAACTGTTGACAGAACTGTCTGAAACCCTCTTTAATTCACCAACATGCAGCAACACATCAAAAAGCATTATTCAATTAGACAAAGACAAATAAGCATCAAGATCTAGGGGCACCTCATATTATCATTTGACAAACTGCAAGTGCTGCTGTCACCGAAACTAATCTGCCGAAGGCAATCTTTAAAATATTGTGGGCTGTCAAAGAAAAACATCTTAAATAAAGGCAGTCGGTTTAGAATTCTCTAAATTGCTTCTGACCGAGATAATAACCTGTTTATCAGTGAAGATGAACCATTTTCCAGGTGTAGGAAGGAACTGGAGATGCTGGTTTAAATTGAAGATAGACACAAAAAGTTGAAGGAACTCAGCGGGACGGACAGCATCTCTGGAGAGAAGGAATGGGTGACGTTTCTTGAACCGAAACGTCACCCATTCCTTCTCTCTAGAGATCCTCCCTTTTGTCCCGCTGAGTTACTCCAGCATTTTGTGTCTACCATTTTCAAGGCAATGTTTCTTTTGCATATTAGGCTGGATTGAAGGAGAGGCTGGCCTGATATTCGGACTAGAAAATACTGCCAATGGTCCTCACAACACCAGTTCCTTAGGGCAGACAGGTGGGGACTTAGCGAAGAGTTAAAAAGGAACTAAAGTCAGCTTCTTCTTCTTCTTCTTAAGCCCTTTGCTCCTCTAGGGAGCATAGACCATTGACAAATGTCCTCCACCTCACTCGCTTGTTGGCAGTTCTTTCGAGATCTCCCCAGTTGAGCCCACTCTCAGACATTTCTGTCTGGACACCTCTTCTCCCGCTGTTCCTGGGGCGACCTCTTTTCTTTTTTCCTTGGGGCTTCCATTTCAGGGCTTGCCGGGTGATGTGTGTGGCAGGTTTCCTGAGGGTGTGTCCAATCCAACTCCATTTTCTCCTTTGAATGTGTAGGTCAATGGGCTCCTGGCTTGTTCTTTTCCACAGGTCCACATTGCTTACTTTGTCTCTCCACCAGATGTTAAGTATTCTCCTAAGGCAGGTGTTAATGAATGTTTGCAGCCTGTTTGTAGTGTGTTTTGTTGTTTTCCATGTCTCTGATCCTTACAGCATCTCCTGTTTCACATTTGAGTTAAATATGCGTATTTTGGTGTTGATTGAGATGTGTTTTGAGCTCCAGACCTTCCTGAGCATGTTAAACACCACCCTAGCCTTATTGATTCTACTTTTTATCTCTGCCTCTGCCCCTCCGGTGATGTCCACAACACTGCCTAGGTATGTGAATGTTTCTACCTCCTCTAGAGCAGTGCTGTGCATAAGGATAGGGTTGCTGGTTTTGGAGTGGATCTTCATCACCTGTGTCTTTGTGTATTGGGTGTAAGACCAAGTCCCTTTCAAGTCAAGTTGTCACTTTTATTTATATAGCACATTTATAACACAACTCTCGTTGACCAAAGTGCTTTACATTGGTGGAGGTACTAACGTTATACAACAGTGGTTCATAGATTAAGTACATACATAAATACATACATATAGCCCTCCCTCAGAGGACGTCAAGAAAGGCTTGAGAGTAAAGATGAGTTTTAAGTCTCGACTTAAAAGAGTCGATGGAGGGGGAAGTTCTGATGGGAAGAGGGATGCTGTTCCACAGTCTAGGAGCTGCAACCACAAAGGCCCGGTCGCCCAAGTTTTGTTGCAGCTTGTGAGAGTCTGTCCATCTTCTCCTGCATTTGTATCTGTGTGTGTGTGAAAGTCAACAGCAAACATATAAAAACATGGATGAATAATTAAAACCACTAACGTGAAGCAAAATAATTTTTTGAAACAAACTACCCTTCCCATTGCCTCAACATTCTCTGCCCTGTAATCTCCATCTAATCTGGCATGGAATCTGAAATGCATGTCGCTGGGAGTTGTCAGCGTGGCAACGTTCTGTGCTCAGTTTCATGCAGGCCAGCGGCTGGGCAAATTGTCAGCTTTGGCCTTGTAAACTTGACAATAGGTCCAGGACTTCCTTGTTCCGCAGCTCAACCATAGAAGTCAGAGCAAAGGGTTTCATCGGCTGGACACCAGCAATTCCAATATGAACCATGCAGCAGCCGTCAGCACGATCCAGCCCAAACTTATCATTAATTGTTTGACGTTTAAAGCAACCGAGTGTAGCTGTGTTTTTACATCTGTTTACGCAGCCTGAGATGAACATGTTTGATCAAAGTGTAACATAAGACTTGGCCTTGCAGCTTTATTTATCTTCTGACATGTGGTGCCAGATGGTGTGTAGTGAGCAGAATTACAGCTAACAGTGCCTCTCTGTCTTCAACATTGTTTTCTTGACATGAAGATTGATCACTGCTCAGCAAAAACTCACATTGCCAGCTTTGAGACCGTAGACTTGTTTGGAAAGTAATAGGAACCTATGAAAACAGTTGTTTCGAGTTACACCTCTCTATCAACTAAACAACATTAATGCAAATTTCATAACTCGTATCCTGGAAGACATGGAAGTGGAAATCCTGCAATATTGTAAAAAAACAGAACTAGATTATCAGAGGACAAGTTTGAAGACCACGGTGTGTTCACAGTGTGCTTTGGTTCGTACCACGTCTGAACAAAGTTAAGGCAAAGAAGAAACTAAAATGCGAGATTGTCAACTCAAGACTCTTGAATGTTCTACTGCAATTACCTTAAGCACGGAGCATGTTGCAAGTGGAGCTTTTTTGACCTTACAATTTTGAAGAAAGGATAAGAAAAAAAGTAACAGATATTCATCCAAAATCTAAAATGTTGTTGTATGGAATTTTAATTCATTCCCTCTATTTATCTATTTATTTATTTATCGTCAATGTTGAAAATTCTTCAAAGTAATTTTGTCGATTAGGACATTAAAGGATGGCCACTGGCATGTCCAATGCCACGAATCAAGTGCCCGTAGGTCTCAGCAGTCTATAGAAACAGTTGGGCAGAGATCCATGCTTATTCCTAAAACAAAAACGCAAGCTCTCCAAGCTTTCAGCAATATCATTCTGTCCTTGCCTGTGACGGATTTGCCGAACATTTTTTAAAATGTTCATAGCAGACTGAGCAGTCCAGAGCAATGATGTGAAGGGGTCGTTGTAAAAGCTTGAGCACCCGTGTAAGTTGGAAAGTCGGGAAAGATCTGCCTGCAATATTAGAATAAAATGGGGCGTTAGTTTGACTAACAGAGGGAATATTTAGCTTGGGCAGCTTACACCCCATCGGTGTGAATATTGACTTCTCTAACTTCAAGTACCTTGCTTTCCGAGTGGTGGCGCCATTGAGCGTGACTGCCTAGCCTGCAGCTGTCTGTCCTTTCATTCTTTTTGTTTTCTTTAGTCTGTTTTAAAGTTTGTTTTGGAGATCTTTTAGTCTTTTTTATGTGGGGGGAGGGGGAAACTGTTTTCTTGGTCACTTCCTGGTCGAGGATGCGACTACTCTCCGAGCCGCATCTTCTCCCCTCTCCTCGCGGCCTATCACCTGGATTGGCGCGGCCTTTCCTGCTGGAGACCGGCCAGAGCCTCAGCTTCAGCAGCGGTGGCGCAACACTGGATTCCATCGCGGAGCGAGCGATGCCTTACCGGGGTCGCCGTGGTGGAGCTCCGGAGTGCTGGGACTGCCGACTTTGACATCGTGGAGCTGTGGTCTGCAGAGCCTCCAGCCGCAGGCGGCGCTGACTTTCCAGCTGAGGGCGGCGCTGATGCTGACTTTAACATCGCGGAGCCCTGGGATCTCTCGCCGAGGTCGCCAGCATTGAATCTCCGCCCAGCTCGGCCTGTGGACTTTGGAAGCCGCAGTCTCCGGTAGGAAGTGGCCGATTCGGAGACTCCGGGCCACTGAGAGTGTTCGAGAAACATCGGGCCGTACCGGCGGCTGCGGAGGCCTCAATAGGCGAACTGAGGAAGAGGACTGAACTGAGGAAGAGGACTGAACTTTGGTGCCTTCCCTCACGGTGGGAAACGTTGATTCCGCTGTGGGGGGATGTTTTTTAATGTTTTATGTTAAATTCTAAAGTGTTATGTTTATCTTATTTGCGTGCTGCATGGTAATTCCACCAATTAGTGTATGTGGCAAGAAATGTCCTTTGTCCTTCCCTCTCTCTCCATCGCTCCCACTTCCTAGTTCTCCGACCAGCCTGACTGTCCCGCTGATTAATTTTATCTCTGTTTGCTTCGTTGTCCCCTTCTCCTAGCCACCAATGATCTATTCTACATTTTCCTTGATCCCCATCCCCTTTTATGTCTCATTTCACATTTTACCTTTCCGTATCTCTGTGTCTCCCTCTCCCCTGACTCTCAGTCTGAAGAAGGGTCTCGACCCAAAACATCACCCATTCCTTCTCTCCAGAGATGCTGCCTGTCCCTGCTGAGTTACCCCAGCACTTTGTGTCTATCTTGGGAGTAAATACATCTTATACTCCCAACCCGGAATATCACCTATCCATGATTTTCTGAGATGCTGGCTGACCCGTTGAGTTACTCCAGCACTTGCTCTCTTTTTTATGAGTAAATACGTTTTCATCAGTTCGTGCTAATGATAGGTGTTCCATTAAAAAAAACTTTCTTTGACTGGTGCCTCAGTAATGTTAAGTCTACTAAACTTTTCACAGCAAAGCACAAATGGGAAAAACTATATCCATGTGCCATAATGACGTGATGGAGAGTTAGGGTTGCTCTTAGTTTGATATTAAAACACACCATCGTGCAAAGTAAATTGAGCTTTACTTTCCCTCAGAATATTGTGACTGATGACCCAGCAGCACCTTACAGAGGTCAAACTCCAGAACACTCGAGTTTCTCCTGAAGGTGAACAGAAAAAAAAGGTCAGCAAAAGGTATTGCGAATGCAAAAGAAAGTAATTTGGGGAATGCAAATGTGGAACTGAATTCCAATATTTGATGCGCTTGTTAACAGGAGACTAAACTGGTGAAAGGCTGGAAGTTTTCTGCTCTGCTTTTGGAAGGCATGATTTAATGCAACCACAGGATTAGCATTTCATTTCTGTGTCTCCCAACCAATTAGGCTTGGCTGATTTAACGATGAAATGCAGGAGTCAATTTCAGATCCATAATTTAAAGACCCATTGCTGGCATGAAATTTATGTGTTCTGGAGTTGGCTGTATAATCGAGGAGGAGGGGACAATGGGCGGCCTGCATGCCAAGGCTACCCAAGGTTGCAGGGATGTGTTCTTGGTGTCCTTATTTATTTATGTGGCACTCGGATGTATTTCTAAAACAAGCTATGATATTCTGCATGTCAAGGAGTCATTCAGATTTCTGCTCGACCACATGGAGACTGGACATTCTTAAAATGGTTGAGAAAGGTCAAGTGACAAAGTGGCAGAATGAGATGAGGTGACAAAAACTAAGGGTCTGCAACAAGGAAGGTGTTGCTGGTTCCTAACTGGCTCAAGTCTTCCCACAACTGAGTCTTCCATGTTCGGTCATAACCACAAAGTATTTTGGGATACAAGAAAGATGAATAGTGGGATGAATCGGTTGCTGAGGCACAGGGGATCTGAGATACGTTGGTGAACTGGATCCAAAATTAAGTATTCTATCAGTATATTAAGAGTAAAAGGGTAGAAAGGAAGATAGTAGGTCCCATTAAGGACTAGTGTAGTAATCTATGTGTGGAGTCACAGGAAAAGCATGTTGTTTTAAATGAATACTTCATGTCTGTATTTACCATGGAGAAGGATGGAGAAGCTAGTGAGTTCAGGGAAGCAAACTGATTTCCTGGAGCATATTAGCATTACGAAGCAGAAGGTGCTTGAGATTTTGAAATGCATAAACATTGATAAATCCCCAGGACTTGATCAGGTATATCCTAACATTTTATGGGAAGCAAGGGAGGAGAATACTGGAGCACTGGCAGAGATTTTTGCGTTTTTGATAGTCACAGGGGAGGCACCAGAAGGCTAGAGGATAGTTAACGTTGTGCTTTTATTTAAGAAGGGCACCAGGGGTAGATCAGGAAACTACAGGGCAATGAGCCTCACACCAGTGGTGGGAAAGTTATTGAAAGGGTTTTTGAGAGACAGGATTTATTTGCATTGGGAAAGATAAGCACTGATTAGGTATAGTCAGCATGGCTTTGTTGTGGGAAATCATATCTCTCGAATTTCATTGAATTGTTTGACGAAGTGACCAAGATGATTAATGAGGGTAGATTGGTAGGCCTGTCCACATGGCCAACATCCCACATGAAATATGGTCTAGAAGTTTAGGATGCATGGGATCCATGGTGAGTTGGACACAAAATTGGCACGTTGATAGGATACGAAAGGTGGTGGTGGAGGGTTGTTCTTCAGATTGGAGGCATGTGACCAGTGGTGTTCCACAGCGATCAGTTTGGGTCCCCTGTTATCTGTTATATATATTAATGATTTGATTAAGATCGTAGATTTGTGGCAGCATAGTGGACAATGAATAAGTGTCTAAGGTTACAGCAGGATACAGACCAACTGGAAAACTGGAAGATGAGATTATAGTTGGAATTTAATCCAGCCAAGTGTGAGGTTAAAGTAATTTGGGAGGTCAAATTCAATTAGGGCATGTCGAGAAAATGGGAGGGACCTTAGGAGTGTTGATGTACATAGAGTCCTTTGGATGCAAGTCAATAGTGATCTGAAAGTGGTGACACAGCTAGTGAAAACAGCATTTGGTATACTTGCCTTCATGGGCCGAGAGGATCCCACTACTGGCCACATCTTCCCATCTCCACCCTTTTCTGCTTTCCACACAGATCGTTCCCTCTGCAACTCGTCCCTTCCCACCAGCAAATGCAGGAGATGCAACACCTGTCCCTTTACCTCCCCCCTCAAATCCTTCCAAGGACCCCAATAGTCTTCTCAGGTGAAGCAGAGGTTCACTTGCACCTCCACTAACCTCATCTATTATATCCGCTGTTCCAGGTGTCAACTTCTGTACATCAGCGAGAACAAGCGGAGGCTCGGCGATCATTTCGCTGAACACCTCCGCTCAGTCTGCCTTAACCTACCTGATCTCCCAGTTGCTCAGCACTTTAACTCCCCCTCCCATTCCCAATCTGATATTTCTGTCCTGGGCCTCCTCCATTGTCAGAGTGAGGCCCAGCATAAATTGGAGGAACAGCACTCATATTTCGCTTGGGTAGCTTACACCCCAGCAGTATGAACATTGACTTCTCTAACTTCAAATAGACCTTGCTTTCCCTCTCTCCATCCCCTCCCCCTTCCCTATTCTCCCACCAGTATTACTGTCTCTGACTACATTTCTATCTCTGTCCCGTCCACTCCCCTGACATCAGTCTGAAGAAGGGTCTCAACTCGCAGTTTGTGTCTACCTTCATAGGCCGAGGATTGAGTGCAAGATTTGGGATGTCATGTTGTGGTAATGCAAAACATTGGTTAGACATCATCACTTAGAGTATTGTGTACAGTTCTGGTTGGCACATTACACAAAGGATAAGATAGCAATAGAGAGGTGCAGAAGAATCCATCAGGAATGGAGGGTCATAATTACAAGGAGACATTGGAGAGGCTTGGTTTATTTTCACTGGAATGTAGGAGACTGAAGGACCACATAGAGGTTTACAAAATTATGAGAGCATAGATTGCTCTCTATGCAATCTCTATGCAATGGAGGCCGTGCACGACTGAAAGGTCCATGGACGCCGTGACCTTTGAACTGCCAAACTGAAAACCGAGACCAGTGGATCATGGCTTCAGGGGGAACCCGCCGAGCCGGTCCCCCACGACCGAACGGAATCCCTGGCGGGTTGTGGCTTCAGGGGGAGTATGCCGAGCCGGACACTGCTTGTCCCCCGAGGACCAGAGACCAGGAGGAGATAGCTGGTGACAACGAAAATGGGTGAGAAGCGACGCAGGTTGGAGGGGAGAGAGAACCGAGGTCTGGCCTACTGCACCCTCATGGTCGGCTGCGGGAGGAAGCCATGAGGAACAAAGATGGACTGGGGAGGAAAGGGACATGGCGTCCGAGGAAGCCGATGACTGAATGCCTGCAGCAGCTTGGGATTTGCCTGGAACAAGCACCACTCATAAGAACTGGAGCGTGGACTTTGAAAATGGTGCCAAAACATGGCGCCTCTAGCATGCGGGTTCAGCAGACTATTTCTGTACACTTGCTAATCGAGGACTGAAGGTATGGCAATACTCTTCTGGACTGTTTGTAAGAAGAAGAATTTCACTATGTTAGTACATCGCACATGTGACAATGAAAGCACCATTGAACCATTGATAGATACGATAGATAGTCAAATTGTTTTGCCCAAAGCAGGGAGTCCATAACTAGAGGGAACAGGGCTAAGGTGAGAGGGGAGAAATTTAATGGAGATCTGAAAGATATGTTTTTCCCGCAGAGGGTGGTGAATATTTGGAACGAGCTGCCAGGGAGGCTGTGGAGAAAGATTATATTTCATCTTTTAAAAGGTATTTCAACAGGTCCTTGGGCGCAAAAGGAGTCGAGGGATACGGGAATAACGCAGGCAAATAGGATAAGCATAGATAGGCATGGATAGGGTGGGACATAAGGGCCAGTTTCTGTGCTGTACACTTCTATGATTCTATGATAACACCCATGAGGCAATGGTATTCATTGCCTGATTTGATGTCATCTCCACAGCCTTGTCCAGTAAGATTATCATCTTGGTTTCACTGGGGAATTGCAGGAAGATTGAAAATTCATACATCATGAGTTAAGTTCCCAAACTGCTGTTAATTTAATTCACAATGAATAATTAACATATTTAAATTACCACCTCAGATTTCTTCAAGGCTTTTACTGTTCTTAGTGTGACACTCGCAGGCTAAATATCAGAAGTCAAGTTCAAATTTTATGAATGTAATCTGGTGTCCTCACAGAGGTTCAAAATTCCTCCTCGGAATCATCGTGTTAATTCTGACACCATCTCCCAGGCCCTGCATTCATTCCTGGAACATCTGGATAACAAGGACACCTACAGTATGCCCTACTGCTGTTTATTGACTATGCTCCGTTTTTAATGCCATAATTCCATCCAATATCATCTCCAAACTCCTGGATCCAGGAATCAGCAACCCCCCCCCCCCCCCACCGCAAAATAATCCTTAACTTCCTGACCCATAAACCACAATCATTAAGGATAGGTGACAAAATATTCTTCATGATAGTACACCAGTACCCCACAAGATCCTCAGCTCCTTATTATACACCCTATGCACTCACAACTGGGTGGCCAAATTCTGTGTTGACTCCATTGACAAGTTTGCAGATGACACCAACATAGTGATGAGATGAAGTAATGGAAGGAGACAGAGAGCTTAGGTCAAGTCAAATCAAGTCAAGTCTTATTCGTCACTTGCACATAAAGTTATTGAAAGTGTTTTTGAGAGACAGGATTTATTTGCATTGGGAAAGATAAGCACTGATTAGGTATAGTCAGCATGGCTTTGTTGTGGGAAATCATATCTCTCGAATTTCATTGAATTGTTTGACGAAGTGACCAAGATGATTAATGAGGGTAGATTGGTAGGCTTGTCCACATGGCCAACATCCCACATGAAATATGGTCTAGAAGTTTAGGATGCATGGGATCCATGGTGAGTTGGACACAAAATTGGCACGTTGATAGGATACGAAAGGTGGTGGTGGAGGGTTGTTCTTCAGATTGGAGGCATGTGACCAGTGGTATTCCACAGCGATCAGTTTGGTCCCCTGTTATCTGTTATATATATTAATGATTTGATTAAGATCGTAGATTTGTGGCAGCATAGTGGACAATGAATAAGTGTCTAAGGTTACAGCAGGATACAGACCAACTGGAAAACTGGAAGATGAGATTATAGTTGTAATTTAATCCAGCCAAGTGTGAGGTTAAAGTAATTTGGGAGGTCAAATTCAATTAGGGCATGTCGAGAAAATGGGAGGGACCTTAGGAGTGTTGATGTACATAGAGTCCTTTGGATGCAAGTCAATAGTGATCTGAAAGTGGTGACACAGCTAGTGAAAACAGCATTTGGTATACTTCATGGGCCGAGGGGATCCCACTACTGGCCACATCTTCCCATCTCCACCCTTTTCTGCTTTCCACACAGATCGTTCCCTCTGCAACTCGTCCCTTCCCACCCTTCCCACCCCCTCCCCAGGTACTTTCCCCAGCAAATGCAGGAGATGCAACACCTGTCCCTTTACCTCCCCCCTCAAATCCTTCCAAGGACCCCAATAGTTTTCTCAGGTGAAGCACAGGTTCACTTGCACCTCCACTAACCTCATCTATTATATCCGCTGTTCCAGGTGTCAACTTCTGTACATCGGCGAGAACAAGCGGAGGCTCGGCGATCATTTCACTGAACACCTCCGCTCAGTCTGCCTTAACCTACCTGATCTCCCAGTTGCTCAGCACTTTAACTCCCCCTCCCAATCCCAATCAGATATTTCTGTCCTGGGCCTCCTCCATTGTCAGAGTGAGGCCCAGCATAAATTGGAGGAACAGCACTCATATTTCGCTTGAGTAGCTTACACCCCAGCAGTATGAACATTGACTTCTCTAACTTCAAATAGACCTTGCTTTCCCTCTCTCCATCCCCTCCCCCTTCCCTATTCTCCCACCAGTATTACTGTCTCCGACTACATTTCTATCTCTGTCCCGTCCACTCCCCTGACATCAGTCTGAAGAAGGGTCTCAACTCGGAACGTCACCCATTCCTTCTCTCCAGAGATGCTGCCTGTCACGCTGAGTTACTCCAGCAGTTTGTGTCTACCTTCATAGGCCGAGGATTGAGTGCAAGATTTGGGATGTCATGTTGTGGTAATGCAAAACATTGGTTAGACATCATCACTTAGAGTATTGTGTACAGTTCTGGTTGGCACATTACACAAAGGATAAGATAGCAATAGAGAGGTGCAGAAGAATCCATCAGGAATGGAGGGTCATAATTACAAGGAGACATTGGAGAGGCTTGGTTTATTTTCACTGGAATGTAGGAGACTGAAGGACCACATAGAGGTTTACAAAATTATGAGAGCATAGATTGCTCTCTATGCAATCTCTATGCAATGGAGGCCGTGCACGACTGAAAGGTCCATGGACGCCGTGACCTTTGAACTGCCAAACTGAAAACCCAGACCAGTGGATCATGGCTTCAGGGGGAACCCGCCGAGCCGGTCCCCCACGACCGAACGGAATCCCTGGCGGGTTGTGGCTTCGGGGGAGTATGCCGAGCCGGACACTGCTTGTCCCCCGAGGACCAGAGACCAGGAGGAGATAGCTGGTGACAACGAAAATGGGTGAGAAGCGAGGCAGGTTGGAGGGGAGAGAGAACCGAGGTCTGGCCTACTGCACCCTCATGGTCGGCTGCGGGAGGAAGCCATGAGGAACAAAGATGGACTGGGGAGGAGAGGGACATGGCGTCCAAGGAAGCCGATGACTGAATGCCTGCAGCAGCTTGGGATTTGCCTGGAACCAGCACCACTCATAAGAACTGGAGCGTGGACTTTGAAAATGGTGCCAAAACATGGCGCCTCTAGCATGCGGGTTCAGCAGACTATTTCTGTACACTTGCTAATCGAGGACTGAAGGTATGGCAATACTCTTCTGGACTGTTTGTAAGAAGAAGAATTTCACTATGTTAGTACATCGCACATGTGACAATGAAAGCACCATTGAACCATTGATAGATACGATAGATAGTCAAATTGTTTTGCCCAAAGCAGGGAGTCCATAACTAGAGGGAACAGGGCTAAGGTGAGAGGGGAGAAATTTAATGGAGATCTGAAAGATATGTTTTTCCCGCAGAGGGTGGTGATTATTTGGAACGAGCTGCCAGGGAGGCTGTGGAGAAAGATTATATTTCATCTTTTAAAAGGTATTTCAACAGGTCCTTGGGCGCAAAAGGAGTCGAGGGATACGGGATTAACGCAGGCAAATAGGATAAGCATAGATAGGCATGGATAGGGTGGGACATAAGGGCCAGTTTCTGTGCTGTACACTTCTATGATTCTATGATAACACCCATGAGGCAATGGTATTCATTGCCTGATTTGATGTCATCTCCACAGCCCTGTCCAGTAAGATTATCATCTTGGTTTCACTGGGGAATTGCAGGAAGATTGAAAATTCATACATCATGAGTTAAGTTCCAAACTGCTGTTAATTTAATTCACAATGAATAATTAACATATTTAAATTACCACCTCAGATTTCTTCAAGGCTTTTACTGTTCTTAGTGTGACACTCGCAGGCTAAATATCAGAAGTCAAGTTCAAATTTTATGAATGTAATCTGGTGTCCTCACAGAGGTTCAAAATTCCTCCTCGGAATCATTGTGTTAATTCTGACACCATCTCCCAGGCCCTGCATTCATTCCTGGAACATCTGGATAACAAGGACACCTACAGTATGCCCTACTGCTGTTTATTGACTATGCTCCGTTTTTAATGCCATAATTCCATCCAATATCATCTCCAAACTCCTGGATCCAGGAATCAGCAACCCCCCCCCCCCCCCCCACCGCAAAATAATCCTTAACTTCCTGACCCATAAACCACAATCATTAAGGATAGGTGACAAAATATTCTTCATGATAGTACACCAGTACCCCACAAGATCCTCAGCTCCTTATTATACACCCTATGCACTCACAACTGGGTGGCCAAATTCTGTGTTGACTCCATTGACAAGTTTGCAGATGACACCAACATAGTGATGAGATGAAGTAATGGAAGGAGACAGAGAGCTTAGGTCAAGTCAAGTCAAGTCAAGTCTTATTCGTCACTTGCACATAAAGTGCAGTTAAATGAATTTGCCAGCAGCGGTACAATAAAAAAAGAACACACAATACACAATAAAGATTTAACACAAACATCCACCACAGCATTCATCACTGTGTTGTAGGCACAAAATTTGGTCAGTCCTCCTCCATTTTCCCCCATGGTCGGGACATCAACCCTCCGCTGCGGGCGTCCAGATGTTCAGACAGGTAAGTCCAGGTAAGTCCTGAATCGGTACCTCCCCACCGGAGACCGCGGCTTCAAGTTGGTGTAAGCCGCAGGCCGGCAGTCGAAGATCTATAGTCCCCACCGCGCCGCAGCCAGAAGCACCGCAGACTGCAGGGCCGGCGGTCGAAGCTCCTCTCCAGGGATCCTCGGCGAGGGATCCTGCTCCGGATGGTAAGTCCCCACCACACCCGTGGTTAGGAGTAGGTCGCGGGCCAGCGATTGGACTTCTTCTCCTCCGGGGTCTCCAACGAGGGATCCCAGGCTCTGGACGCCGCGCCAACCAGAAGCACCGCAGTCCGCGACTTCTAGATGATGTAGGCTGCGGGCCGGCGGTCGAGCTCCTCTCCAGGGATCCCCAGCGAGGGACCCCGCCCCGAATGGTAAGTCCCCGCCGCGCCCGCGGTAGAAGTGGGCCGTGGGCCGGCGGTCAGAGCTTTTCTCCCGGTTTCCCTTTAGTAACATGGTGTTAAGACAACAACCTCTTCCTTAATGTGAACAAAATGAGGGAGCTGGTCATTGAAGCAGGGCAGAGTACATACCCCAATCTGCATCAATGGTACTAAAGTGGAGATGATCAGATGCTTCAAGTTCATAGGTCTAATTTGACCTGATCCATCTACATCAATGTCAAGAAAGCACACCAACGTCTCAACTTACTAACGAAATTGGGCATTGTCTCCAATTAATCTTACAATTTCTGCAGATGCATCATAGAAAGCTTGGAGTGATGACTGTTCTACTCAGGACCAAAATATTTGCAGAGACAACAAGAAAGGAATCTTGAGCAAAACACAAATTGGTGGAGGAATTCAGGGGCAGAAAGTTGAATGAGAGATGGGAGCGGGAAAAAGCCTGGTAAGTTGGTCAGCAATGTTAGAACCAAATAAACAGAATGATTTCCACAACAGCATTCTCTCAACCAACAAAGTGATGTCAAACGTCCTCAAGCAGCACCACCAACTTTCTCACAAATGTCACCATTATTGATTTCCAGATTTCATCATAGATTCAATGGGTTTCAGAGATGGGTGTCATTGTTGCCCAAGACCTCAAAGCAGCTCATAGCCAGTTGTGGCATCAACAACCCTGGTGAAACTAAAGCTAACGATGACACTGGGAGAGAAACTCTATATGTTGGAGACAAAACAAGAAGAGTTAATTGCTATCAGAGGTGAATTAAACTATTCTTTTGACTTCAGTACAGGGCTGAAGCAGCATTAAATGCTTAGATAGAATGACAAACTATACTTTTAGACGTTAGCCATCTATGAGATCAATTATTTTGCAGCTACATCATGAAGCTTTGAAAATTACGACATCTTCAACAGGGCTAAAAGAAATCTATTACTTTAAAATTAATGATGGATTAGTTTAATTTAGAGATACAGCATCGAAATGGGGCCTTTGGCCCACACCGACCATCGATCACCAGTTCACACCAGTTCTATGTTATCACATTTTTTCATCCACTCGCTACACACTTGGGGCAATTTACAGAGGCCAATTAACCAACAAACCCGTACATCTCCGGGATATGGTATGAAACTGGAGCACCCGGAGGAAACCCACGCTGTCACAGGGAGAAAGTCCAAACTTCACACGGAGAGAACAAGGTCAGGATCGAACTTGGGTCTTTGGTGCTGTGAGGCTGCAGTTCTACCAGCTGCACCACTGTGCTATACTCTTGGAAAACCTATTTACACGATCTGAAACCAAAGTACCTCAGAAAGTTAAAAATTTATATGAAATAAAAAATACAACAAAATCCATTCGGTCAGACAGCATCCGTAGAGAGAGGTGTGATTATTGTTTCAGGTTAATGACTTTCCAAAAGAACAAGAAAAAGTTATGGAGAAAACAAATTTTTAGATCTAGAAAATGGGAAGTAAAAATGTAGTGAATGTAACTATGAGGATACATTTACAGTTAGAACTTTGTGCGCCACGTGATGTGACGATACATAATTGTATCAAATATTGTTGTTTGGTTGAGATCGCTTAGCTTTAAAAGGGGTTTCCTCGTTGATGCTTCCACCTCTGTAATTTCTTGTGCAAGTATTGACAGCAAAGAGCCAACAGACATAAACGGAAAACAGTCATAAAAGAAAAGGGATGGCCCGCAATAAAGTAGAGTCAAAATACCACAGGGCTCAATGACAAAGAGATGGCAGTTCAAAGCAGGAGGGTACAAGAAAGATACTGGGAAAGAAATGGATGATAGGTCTGGAGGGTTCAGCAGAATTATTATCAGCTGCAGCTAACCAAAAAAAATTGAATAATTGTTATGATGTGATATTTTTGAATGGTGTTGAATCCGTAAGGCTGTAAAATGCCTGCCTGAAAGATGAGGGGCTGCTCGAAGAGCTGATGCTGAGCACCTTTGGAACGATGTAGGAGGCTGAGGAAGGAGAGGTCAGAATGTGAGTGGGAGGAGGATTCAAATGACAAGTGAAGTGATTTATATTTCCATTTATGGGCTGACCTGTGAAAATAAATTTGAAAGAGCTATAATATTTTATAACTGGCCTTGACTTATCCTCAGTGTGTTTCATTCCCATACAAATAATTAGAAAAATATAATATTTCAACTCATGTATCCAAACAAATGTACACATTTGTTATGGGGCATCTTTTTTTTTACTGTCCTGCTGATTTCTTAGCGGAACAAAAGAAATTCATTATTCTATAAATCAAGACTTGCACATACACAGGACATGCAAGTTCATAAAACAGTATTTTATAGGTCAGATCTGCATAGAAGCATCACAGAGTTGCTTAATCTTGGTAAATTAGTAATGTGTTTTTAAATTATTCATATCCTTCAGTCCTCAGGAATTTAATGATATAGTACATACACTGATAGTAATTTACTTCCTACAAGTACATTTATTTAATTATGCCACTAAACTTACTGCACCAATTGGTCATCATGAGGGCTTTAGGCAGGGTAGCTAGGCTAATCAGAAATAATGGTATGTGTTATTTTGTCCCTAGCGGCTAGGTTCTGAAATGCTATTTAGATCTCAGAAGGTTAATGTCCTCCTTATGTAAATTGTCCAATTTAACATTCACTGGCAGTGTCATAAATCCTAGCTCCAGGATTTCATTAAACCTATGTTCAAACTAGTTGACCTCAGAGGTTAACAATCACAAGTCACACAGGGCAATTATTTAACTCTCTTCTTATCACAAGTCTGAATCATGCTAAACATTCTGCAATTACTCATACCTCACAGATAGAGTTTACAAAAGTAATTGCTCAATCTATGGGTCATGATTTTCCTAAAGACCACATTTGCTGGGGTCTGTGAATGGGCAAGTAGTGCATGTTCTGCAGAGTTAAGGAGTGTCTTTGATGCTGTAATCCAATTACAGACCCTTGTAAGGGTCATTTTACATCATGGTAAAAAAAAGGCCAATATGAAAAGAGCCTTTCAATTTGCATACAAGCTGAATTAAAGTCTGATCTAAGATTAAACTACAAGGTAGGAATGATTTGGAATGTCTTAGTTCAGAATGGAACCGGATAATGTTAGAGTGGACGTTGCTGTCCGTGGTATAATTCTGTGCAGGGAATAACAATCATAACCAACAATGTGGAAACGTGGACTAATATTTCCTGCATGGATAATTAATCCAACCATTGCAGCATAATATTGTTTTTTTACAATACCCAATCTAAGGGTAACACTTTAAAATCAAGTATACATTTTATATTGAAAAAATATATGTTCAAAGCAAACAATTCTCATATATTATGCAGTCATTCACATAACTCCAAATTAAAAGTTACCATTGAAAACGGGCTACGTGAAGAAGGCCGTCAGCCCGCATGCGCGTCATTACATCTAACGCATTGCGCAACGACTGACTGGCGAGCGCGTCGCTCCTTCCAGCGGTAAGTTTAAAACCCTCAGGTAAGTGCTTATACTCTCTCTGAGGTCGTTGCTCCTGGTTCGTTTACTCTGCTTTCAGAAAGTATTCAAACTTCTCGGAGACCATGTCTAAGGTGAAGAGGCGGGCCGCAGGGAAACCGGCTACTGAAGACCGCGGGACTGCGGGTAGCGGGCAGCCGCCGATTTCGCCTTCCGGATCATTGGCAGTGGCAGGTTTTTTTTTTTTTTTTTTTGGAATCAATGTTCCCTCAACCTGGTATAGGAACGAACTGCAGATGCTAGTTTAAACTGAAGATGGACAAAAAGGTGGAGTAACTCAGCGGGTCAGGCAACATCTCTGGAGAAAAGTGCGGCGGCGCGGATTACTGCAGCGGCCCCTACAGCCCGTCTGTCTTTTTAAAAAAAAAATTGTCTAGTTAAATGTAGTTGTTTGTGTTTTTTTGTACTGTTTTAATTGTGTATATGTGGGGGGCGGGCGGGGGGGGACTTAAAAAAAAATCTCTTCCCTGCACGGGAGACCCGACCTTTTCACAGTCGGGTCTCTGTTGTCGTTGGGGCCTAGCTCCGTGGAGCGGCCTCCGACCGGGACGACCTGGGGGCTCCAGTAGCGGAGCCTGTGGAGCTGCGGACTCACCATCGTGGGGCTGGCCGGCCTCGGAGCGCGGGGGGCGGTGGTGGCTCGCTGCTGCGGCCTGAGTCCGGAGCTCCAGCTCCAGCCGCAGACCCGTGGACTGGGACATCGGGAGCTCGCGGGTCCGGGTGAGAGACCGCTTTCCGGAGCTCCCGCAACGCAACTTCTCCAGCTCGAGTCGCGGGGTTGGAACGACCCGGAGCGGGGCCGTAAATCGCCCGGCGGGGCTTTAATGTTAAAGCCGCGGGATATTCCAGCGCCCGCCGGGGGCTCCAACTTGGTGACTTTTTGGGCCCGGAGTGAAGCTGTATACCGCCTGGCGCGTCCTCAACGGCCGTGGGACTTAACATTGCCCACCTGGAGCTTCAACATCGGGAGAAAAATGACTTTGCCTTCCATCACAGTGAGGAGGAGATTCACTGTGATGGATGTTTTTCTGTAAATTGAATTGTTTGTGTGTCGTGTAGGAATTGTTTTGTTTGTATGGCTGTGGAAACGGAGTTTCCTTTGTGCCTCTTTGAGGTTCAAATGACAAGAAATCAAATCAAATCAAATCAAAGACTTGGTGCCGATAGAAAGCACCTTGGCTACCCCGCTGGGGAGGAAAACCACCAAGAAGTCTGTCAGGCCCCTGGACTCAGACGAGTCGGGCCAGGAGGGTTCTCCTCCTTCAATGGGCAGCGTCTTTGGGCGACTGACCCACATGGAGCACCTGATGGAGAGGTTGCTCCAAAGTGATATGCTCCAAAGGAGGGAGCTATCTGAGCCCGGGTATTCTAGAGAGCCCGCGGCAGCGGCACCTGTCTCAGGGCTGCACAATGTCTCCCTCTCTGAGGAGGGGAGCATACGAGGTCAGTTCTACACTGACTCAGAGTACGGAGGCACAGCTGGGGAGCATGCTTCGAGGCATGAAGGGCAAGGTTTGGAAGTGCCCCCTATGGCATCCAAATTTGCTATACCGTCCCTAACAGGGGAACCGCTGGGAGAGGATTTAGCCATGAGCATTAATTACCTGGCCTCTCACCAGCTCCAAGATCCGGCCATGGAGGAAACCACCACCAAGTACCATACCCCGGCAAACTGTGCCTCATTGAATGTCCCAGCGGTAAATCACTCCATCTGGGGTTACATTAGAGGGGGCGTCAGAGCCCAGGAGGTAAAATTACAAAAAATATTAAGATTGCTCGCCTCAGGCATCACGGCCTTTGCCAGGTCGGTGGATGGGGGGGGCCCTCTCAGATGTTCAGCAGGACGCCATGGCATTAATGTGCAATGCACATTTTGAGATAAATTGCCTACGAAAGAATGCCATCCGTCCTGGCTCTGAACCCCAAATTTGCAGCATTGTGCAAGGCCGGGAACATCCAACCACCAAATCTCCTGTTCAGCGAAGATCTGCCAAAGCAGGTCAGTGAGCTGAATGATGAGGCTAAAGCGGTCGGGATTATGAAAGTCCCAACATCTTCCAAGACTTCATCTTTCCGGCGGCAGCCCCCCTATGCTCCTCTCAACACCAGACGGTTCGCCGGATATGGTGGGCAGCCCGAACAACAGGCACAGAGGCCTTTTTTAGGGCTAGGCCAAGCCGGCCCACGTTCAAGATGCGCGGATGGCGCCCTCCAACAGTCCTGCCCCCCAGACCTCGGGGGCAGAAACAAACACCATACCGCCGATAACCATTGAGGTAAGTGAGTCTGGTTGTTTGCGGAACACATTGTCTATGGATCAGTTACAAGTTGGGGGGTGATTACAATTTTTCTTGAATGAATGGCATTGGATAACATCAGATCCGTTTATACTGCAGATTTCCAAATTGAGTTCCTTCTCAATTCTCCTCCACCCACACAGCATACACCGAACCGCACATTTGTTCTTTCACAACAGGAGTGTGCGGATGCGCAAGCTGAAATTGAATCATTACACAAAAAAGGGGTAATTGAGATGTCGTGTCATGAGTCTCACCAATTTGTGTCCAATATATTTACTAAGCAAAAGAAGGATGGAGGATGCGGAATCATCCTTGACTTGACTGAGCTTAACGCCTTTGTGCAGTATAAACACTTCAAAATGGATAACTTTGTTACCGCCAAACAACTGGTTTCCAAGGGATGTTATATGGCATGCATCGACCTCAAAGATGCATACTATTCGGTGGCCATTCATGGGGATCACCGGAGATATTTGAAGTTTTGCTGGATGGGGCAACTGTGGCAGTTTAAAGCATTGCCTAATGGGTTAACCTCAGCCCCCAGATTATTCACTAAATTGCTAAAACTAGTCCTGGGGCTACTCAGGGCACAGAATCATATTGTCATGGCATACTTGGATGACATCCTAATCATAGGGAAAACTATGAAATTAGCTGAATTATCTGTGTCAGCTACCAAACTCATGTTTGAGAGATTGGGGTTCCTCACCCATCCAGTTAAATCCAAATTGGTACCATCTAGAGTAATTGATTATTTGGGATTCACCATTAACTCTATTCACATGTCAGTGACTCTGCCTTGGGGCAAGCAATTAGAATTAATTGAAGCCTGTAACAATCTCATTGTTAAGGACCAACCTGCTATTAGACATGTGGCTAGTATAATTGGCAAATTAGTGGCAGCTTTCCCAGCTGCTCAGTTCGGGCCTTTGCACTATCAAAACTTACAACGTGCAAATGAGCAGGCACTCAAATGTCATAAAGATCACTTTGGTAGACCTATGCTGTTGCCAGCTGAAGCCATTGCTGAGTTACAATGGTGGGTGACCAATATTCGGCATTGCTCCAGTACAATTTTAGTCGATACACCATCAGTTATCCTACAAACTGATGCTAGTGCTCTAGGATGGGTGCTACCAACACCGTCTCAAGCTGCGGTGGCAGATGGAATATGCAGGAATCATCAATTCTGCAGTCACATGGTATTAACTACTTAGAGTTGTTGGGAGCACTATGGCCTAAAGGCTTATTGTAGCAATATGCATCATGTGCATGTTCAACTTCAGATTGACAACACTACAGTGGTGGCATACATTAATCACATGGGTGGAATTAAGTCTGTATCCTGTGATAAATTGTCTAACCTTATTTGGCACTGGTGTATTACGAGAAACATCTGGGTTTCAGCTATCTACTTACCAGGTAGATATAACATGGTGACGGGCACCAGGTCACAGAAATTCAATGACAACAAAGAATGGATGTTGAATCATGAAGTGTTTAACGACATTGTCGCTCGGTATGGCGTACCGGATATGGATTTGTTTGCATCTAGACTAAATCACCAGTTACCAAATTACGTTTCATGGGAACCAGACCCAGGGGCAGTGGCAGTAGATGCATTCTTGCTGCACTGGGGTGGAAAATTCTTGTATGCCTTTCCCCCATTTTGCCTCATCAGTCGGTACTTGGCCAAGATCAAGCAAGACTCTGCCTCTGTATATTGGTAGTACCAGACTGGCCTACACAGCATTGGTTCCCACTCATCCTAGGTATGATTACACAGCCTTTTATGGCACCCCCAAAAGCAGAAATCTACTGGTTCATCCTGTGACAAGGGAAAACCATCCACTACATGACCGAATCAATTTATTGGTTTGCAGATTCTGAGGAGACCGTTCCTGGGGCTCGGACTTTCAGATTGTACGGTAGATGTGATCACTGCAGCCTGGAGGAAGAGTACCCAGAAACAGTACATCACTCATATAAGGAAATGGGAGATGTACTGCTCTCTCTCGAAACATTTGTATGACACGGCTTCCATTACGGATGTTTTGGAGTTCCTATCCACACTATTCTACGATCAGAAACTCAGTTATAGTGCCATAAATAGTGCTAGGAGCTCTTTATCATCTTACTTATGGCTGGGGTCAGGGAACCACACTGTCGGATCTCACCCCTTAATAACCAGATTTATGAAGGGCATTTTTAACTCTACTTCCCCTAGGCCCCGATATTCACAGATATGGGATGTGAGCGTGGTACTCACGCTGCTTTGCCAGTGGGCTCCAGCTTCATCTCTGTCTCTGCCTAATCTCACTCTTAAGGTAGTCATGCTCATGGCGCTGGTTTCAGCGCAACGGGTCCAGATGTTAAACTTAGACTGGACAGCATGGTTTCATCTTTTGACAATATTGCCTTTTTTGTTTATGATTTAATTAAGCAGAGCAGACCAGGGGTGTCGGGGCTTTAATTGATTTTTATGGCATACCCTTTTGACCTACGGTTGTGTGTAGTTATACACATACTACAACACATTAAGGTCACTAAGAGCCTCAGAGGCTCGGAATTATCTTTATTCATCAGCTACACAAAACCTCATAGGAAGGTTACAGTACAGACCATTTCAAGATGGATAAAACAGGTTCTGGCATGTGCAGGAGTGGACACTGACACTTTTAAAGCTCATTCCACCAGGGCTGCATCTACGTCAGCAGCGAGGGATATGGACGTCCCTCTCGACCACATTCTAGCAGCTGCAGGATGGTCTAATGAACTGATGTACCAAAGGTTTTATAACAAACCTATTGCCAGACCAGGGGCTTTTGCTAATTCTATTTTGGGTGCTGTTTTATAGTTTCCCCCTGGGTGAGAGGGGTCACTATTATCTTCTTTGATTAGTATAGCATCAGCATTTTTGTCTATGTCATGTCTGAATGCATTAATTATTTTCACTCATCCTGGTCAACTGATGCAGTGTGTGATGCATGGACTCGTATCCACGGCATGAAATCACAGAGCTTTAAAATCTTCACGTAGTCATTCACGTGACTCCGAAGTAAAATAGTAAGATTAAACGAGAACTTACCAGTTTGATCTTTATTTTATGAGGAGTTACGATGAGCGATTACGTGCCCTCCGCTCCCAACCCTCGTATCATAAAGATCATCTGGTAGTTCTAGTCATCTCTAATATTACTATGTTAGTTCAACAACTGGTATCTGTGATTTCACACCGCTGCTTTGAACATTGACGCGCATGCGGGCTGACGGCCTTCTTCACGTAATCGCTCATCGTAACTCTTCATAAAATAAAGATCAAACTTCAAACTGGTAAGTTCTTGTTTAATCTTACTATTTTGTGCTCATTTCAGGAAATTCAACTCCTGCCTTTTCATTGAGATTTTCATTCTTTCCAAAATAAAATCAACATCAGTGCAACACTCGGTATTTGTCTACAGTGAGGCTTTTAACCTCATAGCAATGAAAACCGACACTTCTGATTTTACTCCTGAAGGAAGGGTCCTGACCCAAAACGTCACCTCTCCATATTCTGCAGAGATGCTGCCTGACTCACTGAGTTACTCTAACACTTTGTGTCCTTTTGTGTAAACCAGCTGCAGTTCCTTGTTTCTACTTCTGATTTGCTCACTGTACAACCAGGTTTTATCATCCCTGTATTTTTTGGAACCATGTTATTTCATGGGTCAATACTCCTTTTGTAATTTTTGGCCTTGCTGAGAGCTCTGATCACCTTTAGAGATGCAGCATGGCAACAGGCCCTTCGGCTCACTGAGTCCCCACTGACCAGCGATCACCGCGTCCACCTGCACTATCCTACACACAAAGGACACTAGAAGCCAAATAACCTACAAATCTGTATATCTTTGGAATATGGGAGGAAACTGAAGAACCCAGAGAAAACCCTTGTGGTCACAGGGAGAATGTACAAACTCCATAGACACAGTGCCTGTAGTCAGGATCAAACCCAGGTCTCTGGCATTCTAAGGCAGCAACTCTACTGTTGCACCACTGTGTTGCCTAGACCTCAAATATAATCTCATGCATGTGCCTTGACTACTTTGGCCATGGAGGTCACGGCCACAGTCATTTCTAGGCAACACAGTGATGCAGCAGTAGAGTTGCTGCCTTACAACGCCACAGTCATTTATAGCCTCCCAACCTCAACAACATTCCGAGCTTCTACCAGTGCTGATATCTGCCTTCAGCTCACAGGGGGACTTTTAGTGAGAGTACTTTCCCACCCACCTCCCTTTATTGCAGAATCCATTCTCTCAGTAGCTACACAACACTGATGGTGAAATCGTTGTTTCTTTACAGCATAAACCTTTAAGAGCTGTCTCCGCAAATTGTGCCTGCAGTATAACAAGCCAAGAACATGCTGAGAACTGCAAGAATTTACAGATCATCAATGGGAACGCTGCACTGAAACTAACAATATCCATTTCAGTGGATCTTTGCACCATAGTGCAGTGAGAAAGATTGCACCAGTAGAATGACTGGTCCTCAAAAATACTGTGTGTTTGCTGTATCATTGAGCTGCAATGTGGCAGCACTGAAATCAAATAAGAACTGATCTAAGGTCGACCCAGCCTGTATATTTCAGTGGGAGATGGTGTCTTCTCAATGTGATGATCATAGTTTAGTTTAGTTTAGTTTAGTTTTAGTTTAGAGATACAGTGTGGAAATTGGCCCTTTGGTCCATCAGGTCCTTGCTGACCACCGTACCCCATATACTATCACTATCCAACACACTAGGGACAATTTACAATTTTTACCAATGTCAATTAACTTACAAACCTGCACATCTTTGGAGTATGCGAAGAAACCGGAGCACCTGGGGGAAACCCACACAGTCATGGGGAGAATGTACAAATTTCCTACAGACAGCATCAGTAGTCAGGATCAAACGTGAGTCTATGGCACTGTAAGGCAGCAAATCTACCGCTGCGCCATTGTGCTGCCCTGGCCAGCAACTGGCACCAGAAATGAGTGTGACTGCACTAAATAACCAATGGATATACGGTATACAGTGCAAAGTCGATGCAAACCACCAGAGCAATTCCACTGCAATTTGCAACTATAAACTCTCTTTTCAATAACAAACACACTGGAACTGTTGTTGATGATCAACTGGATGCTGGATCACTTTATCAGCCCTTTATGCAGTTTTCTAAAGGAAGAATCACACCATTTTCCAAGATAATTTGTTAAGTCTGGATTCTTGGAAGGGACAGAAATGAATGAAATCAAAAATGAATTAATTTGGCTGGTTACTGGATAAACAATCAATGTAATGGTTAACCAAGATATTTTCTCACGTTGAAATGTTGATTGGAAATCTGAAAAATGTCCATCATTATTAAAAAGCTATCAAACATTTCATTATTAATCTCTCCATTTCCTGTTCACAATGCTGATCAAATGACTGCTGGAATCAATTTTTGAAATGTTATACTACTCAGGTATTCAAAAATATTTTGCAGAAACACCTTGAATTCTTTGGAAGGACGTTTGTTCTTTTCCATATCTTGATGTTTGGAAGACTCACATGATGATTCATCTAATGTGGAATGCAATTACGAGATGCTACTTTATCTGAGTTCTCTAATAAAGGAAAACATTTCTCTAATAGGATTTGTCTCCTGCAATGTCAATACAGAAGCTGTTTGTATTCAGAGCAGTACCAATTAAGCAACGTCCTACGTGAAACATGAATGTGAATGTCATGACTAACCAGGAGATACCTTTAGATTATCCACCGCAAACCATTCTCTCAGCCACCAGAAAAATACTCAGAATATGTGTTGTCAAATATAATGTCACATTACAATATCAAACATTGACCACAATGATGTTACGGCCAAGAAAACCTCTGCTTCCTCAGAAGGCTAAGGAAATAGCCTTTTGTTTCCTATGTCTCTTATCAGATGCACCATAGAAAGTATCGTATCTGGATGCATCACAGCTTGATATAAACACAGCCCAGTCCATCATGCAAACCAGCCTCTCCCGATCAATTCCAACTATATTTCTTAATACCTCGGAAAAGCAGCCAACATAATCTAGGATCCGGTCATTCTCTCTTCTCCCCTCTCCTGTCGGACAGAAGAATCAAAAGCTTGAAAGCACATAACACCAGATTCAAGAACAGCTTCTTCTCCACTATTATCAGACTTTTGCACAGACCACTCAAATGCTGATGAATTCCTGATCTTCCAATCTACCTTGTTGCAGCTATTGTGCTTTTTTAAACCTTCACTTTCTTTCTAGCTGTCACACTATAGGTGCTCTGTTTACTTTCTCATTTGCACTACCTGATGTACCAATGTACGGGATGATTTGCCTGGATAGCACGCAAACTAAAGTTTTTCACTGTATCTCATGAACTGAAGACAATAATATGACACCAAACCATACCATTATTTGCTCCCAAGGTTTTGAAGCTGAATTAGAAATGCAAATAATCCAATTTTCCCTTTCAACATGCTGCAGGTTCCACACTTGTTCTGCATCTGAGATTTTTTCTTTGATGAATGATATTTGCAAAAACTCAATTATAGCTGTTTCTTAACATTTAAAATTCTATAAAAATATTTAGAGACACTTTAATTTGCATCTAAACTATGTACTCTAGCCTTTCATACTTGTATAGAGCAGAGAGAGGAGATATTATGAGCCATTCAGTATGGAAGCAGTGTCACTGAGCATCATTAGAAAATTACATTGGAAAATTATTCATTTCTATGTTTGCAAAATCACCAGAGCCTTTCCCATAATTTGTGTGTCAATATTTTACCGTATCAATCTCCTGAAAATTGTTTCCTTTGCAGCTTCTAAGGCTGTCCAGTACATTCCCCCTGAAAACTATTTGTCAACGATTTAAATGAAGGTAAATCTTAAAGTGTACTATATTTCTCCTAACCAAATGAACTATGTCCTCGACAGGGTAAGTTAGTGAAGAAAGGGGGAAAGAGTTACATTGGCACATTAAACAGCTTCAGGGTTGAATTCTGTGGTGAATTCAGGACACCAATTTAAACATTTCAGTGAGTTGCGTGAGTTTTGAATGCGCATTGCAAGAGCCTGCTGAAAATCAGACCACGCAATTTTCTTGCAAATAGTTATTTGCTTACCAATATTTCTACATGGGCGGCACAATAGTGCAGCGATAGAATTGCTGCCTTAGAATGTCAGAGTCTCAGGTTCAATCCTGACTACGGGTGGTGTCTGTATAGGGTTTGTACATTCTCCCTGTGACCACATGGGTTTTCTCCGGGTGCCCGGTTTCCTATCACATGCTAAAGACGTGAAAGCTTACAGGTTATTTGGCATCTGTAAAATGGCCTGGAATAACATAGAACTAGTCTACAGACGATTATTGTTCAGTGTAAACTCGGTGGGCTGAAGGACCTGTTTCCATGCTGTTTCTCTAAAGTAGACTAAACTAAACTAAACTATATGTACATAAAATGGATGACAAATCAAAATCACCTCAGGACAAATGTCAACACCAACGAACACCTTGTGAGGTGTACTATTTCTTCAAAACCTAACAAAGTACCTTAGAATTTCAGAGACTGCACATTTTTATTCATGCAAAATATTTCCAGTCTGGCTCTGAAATTTACTGGTTAATTGGTGTGACTGAGGTTTGATGGCTCTGAGCCTATACTCGCATTTTTACGGAATGAACCTACAAACCCGCACATTATCCTGAGAAATCTCAGGACAAATGAAGTCCTCAATGAAGTCCTCAATTTCTTTGACTCTAGTTTGGAGGTTGGGCACAGAGGTTGACATTGGGTGAGAGGATCAGGGGACCAGTCCAAAACAAATGTAAAAGACCTGATCTATTTACTAATCACAAATCTGGTGTGTTATTAAATCTAAACATAATCTGCTCATGTTTGTAGTGGACATGTCTATAAAAGATGTAAATAATCTCCCTTCCTTAATAAATCTAAGCAGAATGTGTTCAAGTTTGTAGTGGACAGTCCATCAAAGTTGTTAATGATATACATTCCTTTAAGAAGGATCTCAACTCGAAACATCACCCTTTCCTTCTCTCCAGAGATGCAGCCTGTACCATTGAGTTACTCCAGCATTTTGTGTCTATCTTCGATTTAAACCAGCATCTACAGTTCTTTCGTACACATCCCTTCCTTTAAAGTTGGCTTCCTTCTGTTAGAGCCAGTGGTCTATTTGTGATCTGCACTTTTTCCTCATTACATATCTGTGATAAAATGTTTCCGCAGAAATTGTGACAAAGCACTGCGTGCTGGCTCATTTGTGCATTGCATGCTCGTTCGGTCTGAAGAAGGGTCTAGACCCAAAATGTCACATATTCATTCTCTCCAGAGATGCTGCTTGACCTGCTGGGTTGCTCCAGCATTCTGTGTCTATCTCTTGCATGCTCACTCATAGCTCTACACCTGTGCGTGTGATGTGTATGCACATCACATGCATGGCAATACATAAACTAAAGCTTCAATACACAATACGGCCTACATTTTACACATGTCGCACCTTAAACAAACCATTTGCAATGTGATTACATTTCCAATCCAAATTTGTTTTAACATGTTGTACAAGACATTGATGAGGTCACATTTGGAGTATTGTGTTCAGTTTTGGTCTCTCTGTTATAGGAAAGATGTTTTTAAGCTAGAAAAGGTGCAGAGTAGATTTACGAGGCTATTGCCAGGACTCGAGGGCCTGAGCAAAAGGGAGAGGATGAGTAGGCTTGAATTATATCAATTAAAGTGCGGTGGGATACATAGATACATAGAAAATAGGGATGATGAGCTAGAGATGTAAAAGTTCATGAGAGGAATAGATAGCGTAAATGCACAGTCTTTTATCCAGCGTAGGGGAATCAAGAACCAGAGGACATATGTTTAAGATGAGAGGGGAAGCTTTAATTGGTACCTGAGGGGCAACTTTTTCACTCAAAGGGTGGTGGGCCCCAGAGGAGGTAGTTGAGGCGGGTACTATAATAGTAAGATTAAACGAGAACTTACCAGTTTGAAGTTTGATCTTTATTTTATGAGGAGTTACGTTGGTGATTACGTGAAGAACCCCGTCAGGGCGCATGCGCGTCAATCTTCAAAGCAGCGGTATGAAATCACAGACAACACCATAATTGAAGTAACATATTAAGATGATCAACATGAGAACTACCATTATGACCTTTTTTCTATGAGAGAGGGTTGGGCGTGGCGGGCACGTAATCACCAACGTAACTCCTCATAAAATAAAGATCAAACTTCAAACTGGTAAGTTCTCGTTTAATCTTACTATTTTACTTCGGAGTCACGTGAGTGACTACGTGAAGATTTTAAAGCTCTGTGATTTTTATGCCGCAGATCAAAATCCTGGCTTCTCACTGCATCGATTGACTCCGAGTATCATCAATAATGCTGTAAACATGACATTGCATATCATGCAAAAACAAAACAGTTTTATTTTTGGTCATAAAACAACCAATAAACCCTCTTAATGTAGGGCAACAAACGAAACAGAATGAAACAGTATTGAAAACAGACTTTAAACAATAGCAACAGCACTCAATATTGAGTTGGCAAACAGCCCTCCATCGGCAATCGGCCGATGGTAGTATTGCTGAAACACAAGTTCATTTTTCCAACCTGCAGCTTTTAATATATGGTCGATGGGAACGTCCATCGCCCTGGCCGCGGATGTTGCTACTGCGCTAGTGGAATGAGATGTAAACACATAAATGTTAATTCCTGCCTGAACCAACTCTTGCTTTAACCACCTTGAGATAGTCTGAACTGCCACTCTTTTATGTTGGCTTCTTGTAACTGAGAAATAATCCTGTTTCTTCTTGTCTTAAAGCCCTTGTGGCTTCAATGTAATGTAACAAATGTGTCCTTACACATAAACATGGAGCTGTAGCATATGCTGAGAACTCAATCTTAAAACCTTTCACACCTGGCCTGCTTTGTTTGAGCAGGTCAGAAATATAAAACAGAACATTCTCTGTATTCACTTCCATTCTCTCGAACTGAAGTTTTTGGAAAGTCTGCACTCTCTGTACTGACACCAATGCCATTAGCATAGCCAATTTCATGGTTAATTTTAACAAAGTTATAGACGTGACAGGGACCCAATGACGAAGTATGTTACGAACAACACTTACCTCGCAGATTACCATATACCTAGGCTTAGGCGGTTTGGAATTAAAGATTCCTTTCATCAACCTAGATATGAGAGGGTGAGAACCTATACTTTGTGTCCGTGTACCTATTACAAGATATGCCGATCAAGCACTTCTAGCTGTATTGATAGCAGTATAGCTAAGACCCTCATCGTAATAAAGTGTAGATAAATTCTAACACATTTTCAATAACTACAGTATCATATTGAATATTCTTTTGAACACAATATTGTTCCCATTTTTTTAATTTTTTTTTTTTCATAAATCATATACTGTTTTTGAGTACTGTTTCTCCAGGCTGCAGTGAGTATATCCACCGTTGGCCTAGAAAGTCCTCGACCAATGTAAGGCATTCTTAAAACCTGCAAATTAACAGATCCATACCATCACATAACGGATGAACTTAATGCGTTACTGGATGCTCCAGAAAATTCCTACTGTTTGGAATCAGCAAAAAGAGGTTGGATCGCTATCTGTAACATCAAAGGGAACCATGGTTGAATCAGGCAATTTGCTATCACCAAAACCCCTGAAGCGGCATCCTGCTTGATTTCCTCAAACACCGACCTATGAGGCAGAATGGTGGGAAAATGTACACAAACATATCATCCCAATTTAGTGAAAAAGCATCAATTGCCACTGCCCCATGGATCTGGTGCCTATGAAACATATTTTGGCCTTCCATATAGAAGTACTATGTTCTTGAACACATCCTGGTTCCATATCCACTCTATGTTATGATGGAATTTTCGTGAGCTGCCATCTGGTACTACATTAATTTTCCCTGGCAGATAGATAGCTCCAATCCAAATCTCTCTATCCCTACTCCAGGTCCAATTGTATTTGCCAACCTGTCACATGATAACAATTTGATTCCACCCATGTGATTCATATCAGCAACTGCTGTAGTGTTGTCTATTTTGCACTGCACATGCAAACTAGTTTAGTTAGTGCCATAAGCCTTGAGTCCATAAAATACTCTTGGTTAATTCCCCATGTTTGCAGAAGCAATGTTCATCTGTCTCCACCGCTGGATCTTGTATCAGTAGCACCCTACCCAAGTGCTCTGACATCTGTCTGCAAATCATGGAAGCTTGGTCCAATAACACTTTGGAACTACTAGTGGACACATGCTGAATCCACCATTGTACATCAGCAACAGCCTCTATTGATAGAAGCATAGGTCTATTATAATGACCCCAATGTATCCTCAATGCTTGTTCCTTTGACCTTTGTAATTGTAGATAATAAAGTGGCTATATTGAACTGCTGGAAATGCTGCCAGCCATTACCACAGCAGACTTGTCACCTGGCTAATTGAAGGCTGTGTGTCAGCAATTAACTTGATATAGCTCTTAATTAGCTCTACCCTTTTTTGCCTGGGCAAGGTCACAATGATGTTGATTAAGTCCATTGTGAACCCAACTAGTCAATTTGTGTCACAGGTATAAATTTAGATTTCTCTGGATAGCTTATAAAGCCCAATTAAAAAATGGTTTTACCAACTGCCACTGATGCTTCAGCTGTTTCCTTTGATTGTCCTACAATCAAGATATTATCTAGCTAAGCCATGAGCACATGACCTTGACTTCTCATCATGCCTAGAATAGGTTTTTAACAACTTTGTAATCCCTCTAGGAGCTGAAGAGAAACCATTAGGCAGTGGATTGTATTGGCATAATTCCCCATCCAGCTGAATTTTAAATCTTCTATCCTGCAAATGAACAGACACTGAATCCGCATCTTTAAGATCTCCTTCACAAACGTTTCCATCTTAAAATGTCTATACCGTACAAAAGGGTTAAGCCTATTCAGGTCTGTATAATTCTGCATCCCCCCATCCTTTTTTGGTCTGGGAAAGATATTGGACACAAACGGATGGCTTTGGTAAACTGCCTTAGCAATTACACCTTTATTACATAAGCTTGCAAGTTCCAGCTGAACTTCCAATTGTTCAGTGATACTGAAGTCAAACTCCTTTTTTGGAACATGTTGCATGGGTAAATCAGAATTTGCATTAAGCTTTATTCGATGCCCTTGAATAACCTTCAGTATAAACATATCTGAGGTAAACATTTAATTGTATCACATTAGATCTGTCTACATGAGAACCAGACCCTCTTACCTCCTTACCACCTGGCATTCTTCCCCGGCCTTGAGCTGGATATCTCACCTCCGTGGCGGTGCTACAGCCGAACGCCAACTGCGCTGCATCGTAGCTGGACTCGTCCCTTGCCCGGACCAGTCTGCTCCCTTATAGGGATACTTCCGCTTTGGTGAATATGTGGCTGCCGTCTTAGCCTCCTCCTCCAGCTCCTTCACCTGCTGTGCGAAATCCTCGCCAAACAGCTGTGCCGGTTGCACTGTGCCAGGCTGGCAGAGTGAAGCATATTTAGCATTGATGGTTGGTCTAATCGCATCTTGTGGAGGCAGTTGATCTCAAAGTGGGCACTCCACAATAGCGCCTTTTGTTGTAATTTGTCATGGCCTCTCCATCCACCATCCTGGCAAAGCTCGTTATACCAGATGCCAGCAACTTTAAAAATATGCTGGAGCTTCACATGCTCCTGGGCTTTCATTAGTATGCCCATCTTGCCCCAATTCTTCCTGTTCCCAACAGGAACTTTTAACAGTCCACAGTTGATTGGGGCTTCATACTTCGTTACTGTCTCATCCATTGTCAGCTCCTGTAGCTGATGTGAGACTTGGTAATTTATGCTGGTGGCAAGTTCCTCACCCAGAGGCTCACCAGCATCCGACGACATGGCAAACCGTGCTGCACACGGTGTCAGCTCTGGCAGCTGCCTGCCCTCCCTTTGGAAGTCGTCGGACTCAGGGTCAGAGCGTATCTGCCCTTCTGCACTCACCTCTTGCAAAGAGGGTGCTTTCAAGCAGGCCTCTACTAGGCACTGCCAGCAGAGCCATCCCCACGGCCTCCCGCCTGCACAACTCCTCCTGGAGTGTGGCTTTGTGAAGCAGACCTCTCCTAGGCACTGCCAGCGGAGCCTTCCCTAAGGCTTCCCGCCTGCACTACTCCTCCTGGAGTGTGGCTTTATGAAGCAGAACCTCTCCTAGGCACTGCCAGCGGAGCCTTCTCTGTGGCTTCCCGCCCACACAACTCCTGGAGCGTCTCTGTGGAGCAGCCCCTGTACGAGCTGCTCCTTTTAGATAACCGCTGGGGAACGGTATCCTGTCCCCGACGGGACTCTCGTGGCCCGACTCTGCGGAGTCTATAGCCCTGACAGACTTAGCTTATGCCTACCGCCCGACTGGCGTTGGCTGTGTGCCCGGCTGGGCACTTTCCGAAGTCTGTCGCCGCACCGCTACCGGCTTGCGACTCTCCCACCAGGTGACAGGCTGCCTTTCAGAGACTGCGTCCCGCAGCTCTCTCTCTCTCCTTGTCGGCAGCAGACCTGCACCTTTTCCTTGTTCCTGTATGTGGGAGAAAAAACACACAGAAACACTTTCTTTACTTTTTCCTAACTCCTCCAAAGTCTCCCCGACTTTGGTGGAGCTGTAATTACTCACGTTGCAGCAGGAGCTCCGTGCTCCCATTGCTGTTCGCACCAATGCGTCCGACGTAATGACGCGCATGCGCCCTGACGGGGTTCTTCACGTGACTCCGAAGTAAAACAATATTTAAAAGACACTTGGACAGGTACGTACATAGGTTTAGAGGAATATGGGCCAAACCTATGCAGATGGGACTAGTGTAGATGGGGCATATCGGTTGGCATGGGCAAGTTAGGCTGAAGGGGCTGTTTCCATGATGTGTGAATCTGTGACTATTTGACCATATGTCAATGTAGACTGAATGGAAGGAGACCGCAAGGTGGTCATCCAATCTTCATCTGGCCTTCACAATATTAAAAAAAGACTGCACCTTGTGCAGTAAATACTGCAAATGAATTAGAAAGATGTAAAAGGCATGGGCGTCATGGTGGCACAGTGGTAGATTTGCTGTCGTACAGCACCAGAGACCTGGGTTTGATCCTGACTATGGGTGCTGCCTGTACAGAGTTTGTACATTTACCCTGTGACCGCGTAGGTTTTCAACAGGTGCTCCTCCCCACACTCCAAAGACTTACTGGTTTATAGCTGTGATGGAGGAGAGGGGAAAGAAGAGGGAAGGTGAAGAGGCTTGGCGTGGGCTGAGCCCCTGGAGTGTAGCCGGGTCAGGGCTTTGGGTGTTGAGGTGCGGACATAGACACGGACTGGGCCCTGAGCGTGGCTCCAGTCCCCGGGCTGTGGTTCGAGCCGGTGCGGGGTCCGGGGTCTGCTGCTCCAGGCCCGCGGGGATGTAGAGGAGCGGGACCCGGACAAGGACTAGGCCGCAGCCTCGGCCTCTCCCTCCTCCTCCCGCGGCTCCAGACCACTCGGCCCATCCCGGCCCATCCCATACCCCCCTCCCCCCCCCCCCCCCGACAGCCCTGCCTCAACTACAACTTCATCGTCGACATGGTGGAGCAAACGGGGTTGGCAGTGGATTATATCGAAATCCTGGGGAGGTGACGAGGGAGACTGGGGGAATTGAGGGAGAGGAGGGGCTTTGGAGGGAGAGGGAAGGGAAAGTGGGGGTAGTGAGGAGGGAGAGTGGGGGAGGGGGGGGTAGAGGGAGAGTGAGATGCATTCATATTGATCTTATATTTCACAAGTTATTGCCATTTTAAACTATAAAAACGTGAGCCAAGCCTGTGCAGATGGGGGTATGGGTGAATGGTGGAACATTGCGTTGAGGGAACGGGACCCAACGGGTCCGCACTTGGTCTAGTCCACTTTAAATGATGTCCTCTTACCTTAAACCTGTCCTCTAATCTTTAACATTTCCACCCTCCATCAAACCCAAAAGACACCAGATGGCAGGAATTTCTGGGCATAATCCGGAAGACACAGGATCATTTCATTCCAAAAAGGAAGAAAGATTCTAAGGGGAGTAGGAGGCAACTGTGGCTGACAAGAGAAGTTAGGGATAGAATTAAACTAAAAGAAAAGATGTATAACACAGCAAAGAGTAGCCGGAAGCCAGAGGATTGGGAAACTTTCATAGGACAACAGAAGGAAAGAAAACGGGCAATATGAGCTGAAAAGATGAAGTACGAAGGGAAGCTGGCCAGGAATTTAAAGGACAGTAAATGCTTCTTTAGATATGTTAAGGGAAAAAGAGAAGCAAAGTCAAATGTGGGTCCCTTGAAGGCAGACATGGGTGAAATTATTATGGGCAACAAGGAAATGGCAGAAGAGTTGAATAGGTACTTTGGATCTGTCTTCATTGAGGAAGACACAAACAATCTCCCTGATGTACTGGAGGACAGAGGATCTAAGGGGGTAGAGGAACTGAAAGAAATTTTCATTAGGGGAGAAATAGTATTGGGTTGGCTAATGGGACTGAAGGATGATGAATCCCCTGGGCCTGATGGTCTGCATCCCAGGGTCCTCAGGGAGGTGGTTCTAGAAATAGTGGACGCATTGGTGATCATTTTCCAATGTTCAATAGATTCAGGATCAGTTCCTGTGGATTGGAGGATAGCTAATGTTATCCCACTTAACAAGAAAGGAGCGAGAGAGAAAACGGGGAATTACAGACCAGTTAGCCTGACTTCGGTGGTGGGAAAGATGCTGGTCAATTATTAATGAGGTAATAATGGGGCATTTGGATAGCAGTAAAAGGATTAGTCCTAGTCAACATGGATTTATGAAAGGGAAATCATGCTTGACTAATCTTCTGGAATTTTTTGAGGATGTGACAAGTAAAATGGATGAAGGGGTGCCAGTGGATGTAGTGTATCTAGACTTTCAGAAAGCCTTTGATAAGGTCCCGCATGGGAGACTGGTGACTAAAATTAGAGCACATGGTATTGGGGGTAGGGTGTTGACATGGATAGAAAATTGGTTGGCAGACAGGAAGCAAAGAGTAGGAGTGAACGGGTCCTTTTCAGAATGGCAGGCAGTGGTGAGTGGAGTGCCGCAAGGCTCGGTGTTGGGGCCGCAACTGTTTACCATATATATTAATGATTTGGAAGAGGGAATTAGGAGCAACACTAGCAAGTTTGCGGATGACACAATGCTGGGTGGCAGTGTGAACTGTGAAGAGGATGTTAGGAGGTTGCAGGGTGACCTGGACAGGTTGAGTGAGTGGGCAGATGCATGGCAGATGCAGTATAATATAGATAAATGTGAGGTTATCCACTTTGGCGGCAAAAACAAGGGGGCAGATTATTATCTCAATGGGGTTAGGTTAGGTAAGGGGGATGGTGCAGCGAGTCCTGGGCGTCCTTGTACACCGGTCACTGAAAGTTGGCTTATAGGTACAGCAGGCAGTGAAGAAAGCTAATGGAATGTTGGCCTTCATAACAAGAGGATTTCAGTATAGGAGTAAAGAGGTTCTTCTGCAGTTGTATAGGGCTCTGGTGAGACCACATCTGGAGTATTGTGTACAGTTTTGGTCTCCTAATTTGAGGAAGGACATCCTTGTGATTGAGGCAGTGCAGCATAGGTTCACGAAATTGATCTCTGGGATGGCGGGACTGTCATATGAGGAAAGATTGAAAAGACTAGGCTTGTATTCACTGGAGTTTAGAAGGATGAGGGGAGTTCTTATAGAAACATATAAAATTATAAAAGGACTGGACAAGCTAGATGCAGGAAAAATGTTCCCAATGTGGGGCAAGTCCAGAACCAGGGGCCACAGTCTTAGAATAAAGGGGAGGTCATTTATGACTGAGGTGAGAAAAAACGTTTTCACCCAGAGAGTTGTGAATTTATGGAAATCCCTGCCACAGTGGAGGCCAAGTCACTGGATGGATTTAAGAAAGAGTTAGATCGAGCTCTAGGGGCTAGTGGTGTCAAGGGATATGGGGAGAAGGCAGGCACGGGTTATTGATAGGGGACGATCAGCCATGATCACAATGAATGGCGGTGCTGGCTCGAATGGTTGAATGGCTTCCTCCTGCACCTATTTTCTATGTTTCTATCTGTTATTTACCTTTTGCTCTCTCTGCACCATCTGGAGTTTCAAAAACTCATTCCAGTGAAGCAGTGATTTACTTAAATTCTTTTCAATTTATTTTACTGTGTTTGCTGCTAACATTGCAGTCCCCTCTCTTCCAGGGAATCCAAATGCTGACGGGGTGACTATTCAGCTGGGGCATCTCTGTTCAGTCTCATCCTTCAGATGTTGCCTGACTTCCTGAGTAGTTCTGTCATTTTCCATTTTAACACTGTGATAATTAATTTGTGTGCTGCATCTCACCGACAGGTTTCAGATATCAATCAGGAGAGAATTGCAGGCAAATCATGCTCAATGATACTGCACGTAGCAGTCACCTATCAGTTATTTTGTAAAAGGCTGACTTACTTAAAATAAATAGTTCAAAATCTCAATTAAAATAGAAGGCAAGTGAAATACACATCAATGTACAAATACGTGTGTCCAATAAAATTACACAATGCAATTTAACCCCACAAGTGTCATTGAAGCTTTCCCTAAAAAATACCGCAGACATTCACAGTTGACACCATGTGATATATGCTCCATCATTTTCAGTGACTAGATTTCTAGACCTTCTTAACGTAATGCTCCAAGAGTCTCTGAAGGACACTCCACGCATCCTTGCTACAGAATTTAAAAACTCCCCAGTGAATAATCCAGGTGTTATGAATCAAAGTTTGCAGTAGATATCGTTTCCCGTGCCATACGCAAAAAGCCAATTATTTTTGTGAGTCCTCAGGTCTGCGAGGAACTGGAACGGTCTCAGCAACTGTAATAATAGGAGCACTGTTACTGTTTACTACCATTGTACTGAAAAACTGGCAAAAACATCTGGAGATGCACATGCACAGTTCAACCCAAAAAATTGCTCTCACTGATATTCTGCCCCTGCAGAGTATTGAACTTCTTGCCTTTGGAAACCATTTTGAAATTGTTTAATTATTAAGGACATCAACTTCTGACATATTATCCTCACTGTAAAAATTCTTCAAAAATATTAAGATTTGTTGAATGAGGTGTGACTTTTAATAGTGTAATAAACTACAATTTCTGTTGAATACCTCTCAAGCCGTTGGGTCCCATTCTGACATGGGAGGCCCGGTCCCCTGACACAATATTCCACCACTCACCCATAGCCCCTAACTGCGCAGGCGCAGCTGACGGGTTCCCGTTGTGACGCTCCTGATACCCCCTCACCCCCCCACCCCCCCCCCACTCAGCCCCTTGCCCTTCCACCCCCCACGCGGTCACTCCATCCCCCCCATCCATTCTTAGCGGCTCTCCAGCAGCGCAGCCATTCCTGCCCATTGGGTTCCCATAGTGACGTAGAATACACAGGCATTACTGCACAGGAACTGCTGATGGGCATGGCAAGTGGAAAAGGGATATATTAATGCTTAAAATGTGAATTAATTAAAATACAACAACAATTTGAATGTTAAAGATGAGATTTATTCAGTTCAGTTCTTTCTTGTTGCGTCTCTTGTATTTTAAATCTCCTTATTTGAATTTTACAGCAATTTGCATACATACTATGATAACAGACAGTGACAGTCAAGGCATAATTGTGCAACAGTATGTAAGCGACCCTCAAAACCCTTACCCTTACCCATCTTCAACCCACCCGAATCAGGTCGGAACCAAACGGGGACAAACAACACTCACATACATACACATCCACACAAATATGGTAAGATAAACGAAACAAAAAGTACAAAAAAGAAAAGAAAAAATATATAATAATAATAATAATAATAATAAATAAATAAATAAATAAATAAATAGAAACAAATTGGGGATCACTAATAACAGTAAATAAGTAAGTAATTAAATAAATAATTGTGGGAAGGGGGTGGTTAAGGGGAAGCAGCTGCTGTAGAACAAGACAATGGTGGAGAGCACTCAGTCCTCTTCCGAGTCCGGGGACAAGTTGAGAGAGTTAACAAGTTCCAAGAAAGGGTTCCATGTATCTAGGAATGTCTTGGTAGAGCCTTTGAGAGAGAACCTAAGTTTTTCAAGCTTTAAATTGTAAAGCACCTCCTTAATCCAACGGGCGTGTGTCGGGGGACAGGTGAGCCTCCAGTTAAGCAAGATCAGTCTCCGGGCTAACAAGGTTGTAAAAGCTAGTACCCGTTTCACCGCAACAGAGAGGTTGGTGTTGGGAGGGGTACCGAAAATGGCTGACATTGGGTTTGGAGGAATAGTCTGGTCGTAGGCTCTGCTTATCAATTCGAAAGCACTCCTCCAAAAGGCTGCTAGCTTAGGGCAAGACCAAAACATATGGCTATGGTTGGCAGGGAATTGATTACATCTGTTGCAGGTGTCCCTAACAGCGGGGTACATTCTAGATAATCTTGCATTTGTGTAGTGAACTTTGTGAAGGACTTTGCATTGGATTAGGCCATGACGGGCACATATGGAGGAAGAATGGATCAAATCGAAGGCAGAGTCCCATTGCTGGTCTGTTAGTTTCGTATTCAGCTCTCCCTCCCACGCAGCTTTTAATGAGGTATGAGGTTTCAATAAAACCGACCCTAGCAAATTATACAAAATAGAGATGCATTTCTTCCGGTTGGGAACTAAAGCTAAGATGGTATCGGTCAGGGTTTCAGGGGGGCGATTTGGGAAATAGGGGAATATCTTCTTCACAAAATCCCTAATCTAGAAAAACCGAAAAAGGTGGGAGTTTGGTAGGTTGTAGTTGGACGAGAGCTCCGCGAAGGACGAAAAGATGCCATCCTTGTATAGGTTTTTGATACTACTGATACCATTGCTATGCCAGGTTTTGAATGCGTGGTCTGTACTTGAAGGTTTAAAGATGTGATTTTTAAGCAGTGCGGTCAAGATGGAAGGGCCTTGTAAACCAAAGTTTTTCCTGAGTTGACTCCATATCTTGAGTTTGAGGGACGCAATTGGGCCTGCACCCACAGATGTTATAGAAAGGGGGAGTTGGGAGCATAGGACAGACTGCAACGGGAGACGTGAACTCGCCTTTTCCATGTATACCCAGGTCGGTAGGTGGCCGCAATCATCATTCATCCAATACAGGAGTTTTTGCAAGTTAGCTGCCCAATAGTATCGCCTAAAGTCAGGAAGTGCCAAATCGCCGTCACTCTTAGGAGACTGCAGTATCGCCTTTCGGATTCTAGCCGGTTTGCTACCCCATAAAAATTTAGATATTGTCCTTTCTAATTTATCAAAAAAAGATTTAGTGATAAGTATAGGGACGTGCTGCAAAAGATACAAGAATTTGGGTAGGACGACCATCTTGTCCAGATTTATCCGGCCCACGAGGGATAGCGGTAAAACTGACCAGCGGTCAAAATCTCTTTCGGCTTTCTCAACCAGAGGCAGAAAGTTTGTGTGGAACATATCAGATAAGGGTATTGTGATAAAAACGCCGAGATAGCGAAACCCATCCTCTGCCCATTTGAATGAGATTAAAGAGTGAGGGAGCTGCTTAGCCAATGAGTTAATCGGTAATAGCTCACTCTTTTGGTAGTTAAGTTTATAACCGTTGGGTCCCATTCTGACATGGGAGGCCTGGTCCCCCGACACAATATTCCACCACTCACCCATAGCCCCCAACTGCGCAGGCGCAGCTGACGGGTTCCCGTTGTGACACTCCTGATACCCCCTCACCCCCTCACCCCCCCCCACTCAGCCCCTTGCCCTTCCACCCCCCACACGGTCACTCCATCCCCCCATCCATTCTTAGCGGCTCTCCAGCAGCGCAGCCATTCCTGCCCATTGGGTTCCCATAGTGACGTAGAATACGCAAGCATTACTGCACAGGAACTGCTTATGGGCATGGCAAGTGGAAAAGGGATATATTAATGCTTAAAATGTGAATAACTTAAAATACAACAACAATTTGAACGTTAAAGATGAGATTTATTCAGTTCAGTTCTTTCTTGTTGCGTCTCTTGTTGCATTCTGCTGCTCACTGCGTCTCGATGTCTCTTTGCTGTTGATGAAAAAAAAGACACACAATTTTAATATAGAGACGTTGAGTGGTCAAACTTTAACTTGAAGAAAATCTGACAATTTATCTCAGAAGTCATCGTTCAACCTAGCACGCGTTTAATGACAACATTCTTGGTTGATGTTCCATCCTTCAGGAAAACGTTGACATTTTCCTTCACCTTTCCTCAGCTAAGAGCCACATATAGTTGTCCATGCAGAAATACCACATTCTCGAGGTATATCAACACTTTCTCTATGGTTTACCCTTGCACTTTATGGATCGTCATAGCAAAACTTGACTGAATGGGGAATTGGCTCCGCTCAAGGTGAATGTGTTTGCCTTCTGTCAAATTGCACATTATCCTAGGAATGAGAACAATGTCATCTTTGAAGGCTCCCATGTTGATACTTGCAACAATCAGATTATTGTGCAGCTCTTCCACAATCATCCTCGTTCCATTGCATAGCTTTGGGGGTTCCAAGTTTCTCATTAACATGATCGGAGATCCTTTTTTCAACTCCAATTTGTGTGGTGGTAAACCAGAGATGTCGAGTGAATCGAGGAATTATTTTGGGAATTGAGTAGCATCAGTTCCCTCAGTGACAGCATTGAAAGAAAAGCACTCCTTAATGATTCCAGGCAAGCGTCTGATACGGAGAATTGATGCTTCTCATCGTATCGTTCTGCGGAACCAAGATACAATTGTCGGAGAATAATTCTATAGGATTGTCAAATGTGGGATACATGAAATCAAAACAATCCTCCAGTGTTTTTGCTGATAGAACCACGTCTTCTGGCATTTCAATTTTATCGTCTTCATTCTTTAAAATCTCGTCTTCTCCAACTTTCAACAAAAATTGAGAAGAGTCGCATTCTCCCTCTCTCAATCACATATTCGTCTGCAATTGAAACTTCGTGAAAAGTGTCCACAAGTAGGATTTCTTGATGCAGGAATTTTCAACATCAGCATAATTTCCCCTTTTCACTACAGGAAGGAGTTGTCAAAAATCACCACAATAAATGGTAAGAATGCCGCCAAAAGGCATAGTGTTGGCGCATACATCTTGAAGAGGTCTGTTCACCGCTTCCAAGCTCTCCCTTCTAATCATTGGGCATTCATCCCAAACAATGAGTTTCACTTGTCTCATCAAACATGCCGTGTTAGAGTTCTTCGCAATGTTGCAGAATGTATCCTTGGTCACTTGGATGAGTATCTTGAATCGAGAATGTGCAGTTCTTCCACCAGGCATTAATTTAGCTGCTATCCCAGAGGATGCTACAGCAATAGCCACATCACCTTCTAACTTTGGAGAGGATCAAATTGGTGATAAATCTTTTCTCATTCCTCCTGGTGAATCAATGAAAAACATTGAAGGAAGCTTCCTTTTCAAGCAGTTGCACACCTGGTCATGCACTGCTCTGCTCAGCATTCAGCAGAGGCTCATTCTCCTCAACAAATTGCTGTTGTTCAGTTTTATTGTATTGCAATTCCTGCAGCAAATCTGGATTGTCTTCATCAAGGTGCATCCTTCCATTTCTTGGTCGTGGCAAATGAAAGCATTCCATTGTTTTGTAGTAATTCTCAAGCTTGTCTTGAATATACAACAGAGCCTGATTATGATGCTTCTTTTCAATCATGATATTAGGATCACTCATTGTTCTCCGTCCTTTGTATTTGAAGCGGGGGCTGTCAGGGGGGGGGGCGAGCGTGCGGTAGCCGGCGGAGGGGGGCGGCTTGAGGCAGGAGCTGTCGGGGGCTGAAGGGGGGGTGTGATCGTCCTGCAGACTCACTCAGCATGGCTTGTGGACTCACTCAGCACCGCTTGTGGACTCACTCAGCATGGCTTGTGGACGCACTCACTCACTCAGCACGGCTTGTGGACACACTCACTCACTCAGCACGGCTTGTGGGCTCACTCACTCAGCACGGCGTGTGGGCTCATTCAATCACTCAGCATGGCTTGTGGGCTCACTCACTCACTCAGCATAGCTTGTGGACTCACTCAGCACGGCTTGTGGGCTCACTCACTCTCTCAGCACGGCTTGTGGGCTCACTCACTCTCTCAGCACGGCTTGTGGGCTCACTCAGCACGCTCACGGCTCACTCAGCCCTGCCTCCAGGGTTTTATTCTCCTTGCCCCGGTGATTGACAGTGGGTACCGGAAGGGGCGTTACTTTCATGGTGAATGACAGGCGAGAATGAGCACCGGCTCCCCTCAAGGCTGTGTGCTCAGCCCGCTGTTGTTCACATTGCTCACACATGACTGTGCTGCCAGATTCAGGGACAATGAGATCATAAAATTCGCGGATGACACAACAGTGGTGGGACTCATCAGCGGAGATGATGAATCAATGTACAGGGAGGAAGTAAAACAACTAGTGGACTGGTGCGGCAAAAATAATCTAGAATTAAATGTCGACAAAACAAAGGAGATGGTTGTCGACTTCAGGAGGGCGCAGCCAAAGCATGAACCCCTTAACATCAGTGGCGCCACAGTGGAGAGAGTGAAGAGCATAAAGTTCCTCGGGGTTCAAATTACGGACAGCCTCACCTGATCCAGGAACACCACTGGGACCGGCAAACAGGCCCATCAGCGACTACACTTCCTGAGGAAACTAAAACAGGCCTCACTCCCCACCAACATCCTCAGGACTTTCTACAGGGGTACGGTGGAGTCTGTACTCACGTACTGCATAAATACGTGGTACTCCACCTGCAACTGCTCGGACAGGAAGGCTCTGCAGAGGGTAGTGAGTGGAGCAGAGAAGATCATTGGCGTCTCCCCTACCCTCGGTACAAGAACTGATCCAGAGCCGCTGTCGGAAAAAAGCTCAGAGAATTGCTAAGGACAAACTGCACCCCCTCCACATACACCTGGATCTCCTGCCATCAGGCAAGAGATATCGCAGCATCAAAGCCCGGACTACAAGACTGCGAAACAGCTTTCTGCCATATGCTGTGAGGCTGCTAAACAGCCACTCTGTACCCACAGTCACCTGATTCTGCGGCTTGGCACAGACACTTTAATAACTGACACTGGCCACTTCAATAACTGGCACTGGCCACTCAAATCAGCCACCCCGGACATGTTTATGATTGGTTTTACTGTATTTTAACGTTGTTTTTACTTACTTTTTAAACTATTTATACTGTTCCATCAGGGACTGGATTGTTTTTAGTGTTATTATGTGTGAAATGTTTTAAATTTCATGTGCGATGCTCCGGTATTCCCTGGGAAACGTCTTTTCATTTTGCAATGTACAACTGTTGCTTGCAAGATGACAATAAAGGTTGATTTGATTTGATTTGATTTGAGAAGACCAATCTGCTGATCTCACGATTTTTTTAACATTCATAACTTTTGTAATATTCCACCCATCGGAACAAAACTTGATGCGATTGGAGCCGAGGAGAGCGGTGAGTAAGGTGGCAAATCCCAGTGATATAGGGTACCGTTTTTGCGCAAATTAAAAAAAAAATGCAAACCGGAAGAGGACAAGTTAAGAGTTTTAGTTTATAGTGTAGATAGATGACATGTTTTTTTTTTTTTATTTCAAGTTTGTTTGTAATATATTTAGTGACTGGATAGTTGGGCTTTGGATAGCTTTTCATATTATGTGCTGATGACTTAAGTGGAGGGACAGGCATTAGGGTGTCTGAAATTAGTACCAACTTTCAGAGCATGATGTTATCTTGCCCATTTACTCCTCCAAACTAATGTTTTGTTTCTTTACACATCCCATACTATTGCCAGCCTATTTCATTCACATTTTTTGATGCATTATCTCTTTTAAAATTTTCACTTTCACAGAGTTTCTCCTTGGTTCTCTCAAACCATTCTTCCAAGTTCTGCATCTTAAAATGTACTAGACTAAGTGGGACCCGTTGGGTCCCAGTCACATGGGAGGCCTGGTCCCCCTACTCAACGATGTGGGGGAGGGGGGTTGATGTGTGGGGAGGGGTGGTGTGTGGGGGAGGGTGTGGTGTGTGGGGGAGGGGGTGTGTGGGGGATGGTGTGTGTGGGGGAGGGTGTGTGTGGGGGTGTGGGGGAGGGGGTGTGTGGGGGAGGGAGAGGTTGTGTGGGGGAGGGAGAGGTTGTGTGGGGGAGGGGTGGGGTGAGGGAGGGGGTGTGGGGGAGGTGGGGGAGGGGGGTGTGGGGAGGGTGGATGGGGTGGGGGAGGGTGGATGGGGTGGGGGAGGGGAGAGGGTGTGTGGACAGGGGATGTGGGAGTGGGTGGTTAGGGGAGGGGTGTGTGGGGGAAGGGGATGTAGGGGAGATGGGTGTGGAGGATGGGGGTGTGTGGGGGAGAGGGTGTCTGGTGGAGGAGGGTTGTGGGTTGGGGGTGTGTGGGAGGGGGGTGTGGGGGAGGGGTGTGTGTGTGGGGGAGGGGGGTGTGTATGGGGGAGGGGAGGTTGTGGGTATTGGAGGGGTGTATGTGGGAGGGGGTGGGGTGTGTTGGGGACAGGGGGGGTGGGAGGGGTTTGTGTGAGCTCAGCGGCTCCGGCTCCGACTGGCTCCAGGACCCGGCTCCGGACTCACTCACCGGATCCATGATCTGGTGCCTGTCGCACTCAGTGGCTCCCAGACCCGGCTGCACTCATCGGCACCCGGCTCATCGTGGTGGTCGCCGCCCCCGCCCGCGAACACAGCAGCGCCCGCCCGCAAACACAGCAGCCCCTGCCCGTGAACACAGCAACCCCCGCCTACACTCTGCTCCTTCTGCTGTATTCTCCCTGCCTGTGATTGACAGCGCGTGACGGAAGGGTCGTCCCAGCGAATAACAGACCAATAACTTTTGTAATATTTCACCGATCGGAATAAAACTTGCAGCAAAGGAGAATGGCGAGTAAGGTGGCGAAAAATCGTAGTGCTATGGTGGATCGTTTTTGCGCAAATTTTTAAAAACACAAACCAGAAGAGGACATGATGAGAATTTCACAAGTACATAGATAGATTTATCTCCAGTTTTGACCAGTTGTGAAGAAAGTCACCGACTTAGTTTAGTTTAGTTTATTGTCACGTGTACCGAGGTACAATGAAACATTTTGTTGTGTGCTAACCAGTCAGTGGAAAGACAATACATGATTACAATCGAGCCGTCCACGGTGTACAGATACATGATAAAGGGAATAACGTGATTCAAAAGAATGACTTGAAACATTATCTATGTTTTCTTACAAATGACTTGGTAAATGTTATCAACACCCTCTGTTTTCAAATATAAAATAATTGTTGATTGCTTTGCACTCTTGTAACTCAGACATATCCATGTGCATGCTTCTTAATTGCTAGAAATGTAAAATAATTGTGGTATGGAAACTGATGTGCTGTTGTATGATCATTTTTTGAATAAATATTATACCAATTGCTTGCCATCATTGTATAAGCATCAATTAAAATAAAGATTTAAATAAGGGGATAGTTCATCGGTAATTTCTATAGTTGTGGATAGATGCAGACAATATTTCATATTATGAAGGGAGTCCCTTTTCAAAACTCAGGGGTAAATGAGCAATTCAACCACAAGGGAGGGAAGGAGGGAAGGGAGGGAAGGGAGGGAAGGGAGGGAAGGGAGGGAAGGGAGGGAAGGGAGGGGAGGGAAGGGAGGGAGGGTGGGAGGGAAGGAGGGAAGGAGGAAAGGAGGGAAGGAGGGAAGGAGGGAAGGAAGGGAGGAAGGGAGGAAGGGAGGAAGGGAGGAAGGGAGGAAGGGAGGAAGGGAGGGAGGGAGGGAGGGAGGGAGGGAGGGAGGGAGGGAGGGAGGGAGGATAGGTGCAGGAGTAGGTCATTCAGCCCTTCGAGCCAGCACCGCCATTCAATGTGATCATGGCTGATCATCCACAATCAGTACCCCGTTCCTGCCTTCTCCCCATATCCCCTGACTCCGCTATCTTTAAGAGCCCTATCAAGCTCTCCCTTGAAAGTATCCAGAGAACAGGCCTGCACCACCCTCTGAGGCAGATACTGACAACAAGCACTTTATTTTTGGATGATAAAATCTTAATTGTTCGTGGTAATAATCTTCTTCTCATAAGCTTGTATGTAAATGTCAGCTGTGGTCAGACTTTAAGTTGGAAGATTCTGAGTTGAAATGTTAAGGAAAACGTGACTCACTAGTGCAATGTTGAGAGAGTGCTGGGCTAGTAGAGGTTTACGCCAGCTCATACCCAGCGGTTCCATAAACCCTCTGTGTCCCAGTTACCTGTTCACTCTCATACGCCTGTCAATTTCCCCTAGTTCTCCTGTCACCAATCTACAAAAATGATCATTTACAAGAGCAAATCCACCTAACAACCCGCATGTCTTTGGAAGGAGAAAGGAATTGCGAACTACGCACAAAAAGCTGGAGTAACTCAGCGGGACAGGCAGCATCTTTGGAGAGAAGGAATGGATGATGTTTTGGGTTGAGACCCTTCTTCAGACTGCTTAGGGATAAAGGAAATGAGAGATGTAAATGGTGATGTGGAGAGATAAAGGACAATGAATCATAGATATGCAAAAAAGTAATGATGATAAAGGAAACAGGCCATTGTAAGCTGTTTGTAGGGTGAAAATGAGAAGCTATTGTGACTTGGGTGGGGGAGGGACAGAGAGGGGGAAATACCACTGGAAACTGCCAAGCGAAATATGAGATGCTGTTCCTCCAATTTGCATTTAGCCTCACTCTGACAATGGAGGAGACTGAGGACAGAAAAGTCTGTGTAGGAATGGGAAGGAGAATTAAAGTGTCCAGCAACCGGGAGATCAGGTTGGTTCAGGCGGGTTGAACGAAGGTGTTCAACAAAACGATCGCCCAGTCTGCGTTTGGTCTTGCCGATATATAAGAGTCCACATCTTGAACAACGGATACAGTAGATGAGGTTGGAGGAGGTGTAAATGAACCTCTGCCTAACCTGACAGGACTGTCGGGGTTTCTGAACAGAGGGAGGAGATACAGCGACAGGTGTTGCACCTTCTGCGGTTGCAGGGGAAGGTGCCTGTAGAGGGGGCAGTTTGGGTGGGAAGGGATGAGTTAACCAGGGAGTTGTGGAGGGAACACTCTGCGGAAGGCTGAAAGGAGTGGAGATGGGAAAATGTGGCTAGTGGTGGGATCCCATTAGAGGTGGTGGAAATTTCAGAAGATTATGCCTTGTATGTGACGGCTAATGGGGTGGAAGGTAAGGACTAGGGGAACACTGTCTCTGTTGCGACTAGGGGGAGGGGGAGCAAGGGCGGAGCAAGGGGTACCGAGGACACACGAGTGAGGGCCTCATCTATGATGGGAGAGAGGAACCACCATTCCCTAAAGAATTAGGACATCTCGGATATTCTAGCATGGAACACCTGATCTTGGGCGCAGATGTGGCATAGACAGAGGAATTGGGAGTAGGGGATAGAGTCTTTGCAGGCAACAGGGTGGGAAGAAGTGTTCGAGAGGGAGACACAAAAAGCTGGAGTAACTCAGTGGGACAGGCATCATCTCCAGAGAGAAGGAATCCGGAGCACATGGGGAAAATCAAGCAGTCACAAGCAGATTGTGTAAACTCTGCACAGACCATACCAAAGATTAAGATTGAAACTAGGTCACTTGAACTGTGAAGCAGCAATACCACGTCAAGAAGAGTAGGTGATTCACCCCGTTAATATGTAGTTAACAAATCAATGGCATAAAAACAGATTACATGGCTGTTATTATTTCACTGGTTGATACCATACAAATATTGACTGCACAGCAATGACTATGTTTCAAAATCACTGAATTGTTTGTGCAATCCGTTAAAAAAAAGTTATTTCCCAATTCCACTTCTCTGCAACTTACCCCGTTTTCTTCATTGGTAGGCAACATCAATGCTCACAAACAGCAAAACAGCTTTTTCTGAAAGATTAATTAATTACTGGAAGTGCCATTTAGTGTGAAGCTTAATGAATCAATTAACTTTCACATTTCCTATCATAAAATATGGTGAGCATCAAGCACATTGAGAAATGGAACCAAAATGAAGACTGCTCCCATAAAATACTTCTGAATTCTACAGTTACAGTTATAACAATTCAGTTCTCAAACCAGTCGCACTTTACAACCTCAACTTTTTATTGGCCACAAATTAATACTTCAAAGCATATAACAAACTTTAGTTTTTAATTCCCTTTTACCTTGTATTGATCTAATCATTTTGTAAGTGCACTATTATCGTCGCTGGTAACCAAAGAAACTCTTCTTTTAGAAATGACTTTCCTGATGTGATTGCAATACTACTGATATTTTTAGACCTGCAACGTTTGATTCATAGGAAATAATCACAGATTTTCACTCAAACATAGAACAATGACATTATAATTTTAAATCATCTTTCATATCGAATTATGTTTTGGTTCATGCCTGTATCTTCTGGTTTTTCAGAAAGAGTTTAGTTAGATATAAGTAAAACTTCTACATAATATTGAGACAGTACAATAAAATAGGTACAGACTTTAGACTCTAGACTTTAGAGATGCAGTGCAGAAACAGGCCCTTTGGCATATCAAATCCACATAGATCTGGGTTTGATCCCGACTATGGGTGTTGTCTGTACGGAGTTTGTATGTTCTCCCTGTGACCTGCGTGGATTTTCTCCGAGATCTTCAGTTTCTTCCTACACTCCAAAGACGTACAGGTTTGTAGATTAATTGGCTTGCTATACATATAAATTGTCCCTGGTGGGTGTAGGATAGTGTTAGAGTGCGGGGATCGCTGGTCGGCATGGACTCGGTGGGCCGAAGGGCCTGTTTCCATCTCTAAACTAAACTAAACCCTGCACACTAACACTATCCTACATACTAGGGGCAGAACCAATTAACCTACAAACCTGTATGTCTTTGGAGTGTGGGAGGATAGCGGGGCACCTGGAGAAAACCCACACGGTCACAGGGAGAACATACAAACTCCGTACAGATAGCTCTCATAGTCAAGATCGAAGCTGGGTCGTTGGACCTGTACGGCGGCAACTCTATCGCTGTGCCACAGTGCCACCCTATAAAAGAATAACTTTCAAGTTGTTTTCTAATGTTTGAATTCATGTAGCAGTTAACTGATTTCAATAATGTTCTTCAAATAGCTTTTAAATATTTGAAGGAAATGTACACTAACTATGTAAGAACATTAAGACATTAGGATGCAATGTGCTGCCAACTAGCTGACATCAACATAGACAATAGCCAGCTAACAACAGTGTATGCAACAGTACTTTCTGGATAGACTCAAAATGCTGGAGTAACTCAGCAGCCCCTCAGCTTCATACCAGCTACAGCTAGAGCAGCCTCATTCATCTGAATACGATTGCCAGTTTTAACTAAATAATTTGTTTTGAAACACACTTAACTTTTACTCTTTTCACAGTTGCTGTCGACCTGTTGAGTGTTACCAACATTTTTTGTATTCATTTCAAATTTCCAGCATTTCCTTTTATGTGATTACTTTCTACTTAGTGACCTGTTCAGAACAAGTAACGGAGATTAACTACTAATTCTACAAGATACAAGAAGGGCGCTAAGACCTGAAGCTCTAAGGAAAATAGAAACCTTCCGTCTCTTTAAATGGGATATCGGGTGAGTTTACAGGCAAAATTACTATCCTTGGATAATAATAATAATAATAATAAATTTTATTTATGGGTGCCTTATACCAAAGTCTCAAGGACACCTTACAGAGTTTAACAAGTAAGAAACATATAATCGGAGTAAAATAAATTATAAAGACATCACCAATACACAAATTAAAGACAGAATTCGATCCAAAGACACAAAAAAAAAATCAGAAACACAATGTGAAGAGAGAGCAGCGGCAGCTAAACCGCGCCAGCGTCCACTCTCCCTTCCGACCGCCATCTTGGACACAGACTAAAATAGACATTACATACAAAAATCATCCCCCCACAATGGTTACCACTGTGGGGGAAGGCACAATGTCCAGTCCCCATCCCCAGTTCTCCCACAGTCAGGCCTATTGAGGCCTCCGTTATTGCCTCTACGGAGGCCCGATGTTCCTGGCCGTTCTCGCCGGGTGCTGTTGCCCCGGCGTCAGGAGAGTCCTCTCAGCGGCTGGGCCACCTGGAACGGCCGCATCCATTGCCGTAGACCGCAGCTTCCGAAGCCGACAAGGCCGCGCCAGTTTGGAGCTCCCAGGCTCCCGATGTTGAAGTCGGCGCCGCCCGCTCCGCTCCGCAGACCCGCAGCCCAGAGGTGTTGAGCTCGGCGGTCACAGCTCACTGGAGCTCCAGCGCGTCGATCCAGCGCGGCGACCCAGGCAAGGCATCGCCCGCTCCGCGATAGCGCTCCAGCGCTGTGCCGCCATCGAAGCTGAAGCTGCTGGGCGGTCCCCGCCAGGAAACGGCGTTCCACGCCCGCTGGTAGGCCACGAGGACGGGTCGACGGGGCAGCCCGGAGAAAAAGCTGCCTCACCAACCAGGTAGGGACCTAGAAATAAGGTTACCCCCTTGCCCCTACATTAAAAGTCTAGTTCTCCTACAGACAGCACACAAGACTAACTAAAACTACAACAAAAAAAGTGAATTAAACGGACGGCTGCTGATTAGCAGCCGTTCACCAAGATGGCTCCTCCTCCTCCTTCAGGATACCACAACCTGAATTTAAAAGGCAAGTCTACCTGATGTATTTATTACTGTGTAACTAAATTCAAATTCCTGGCTCCCCAGGCAAAAGTAAAACCCCTGTCTCACGGTGCGAGTCGACCCACGAGTGACCCCGAGTTTAAAACAAATAAAACTTGTGGTAATCACGTACGATTAACATAGCGGGAACGTTGGAACTCGTGGACGCAACTTAGCGACTCGTGGCGCTAACGGCAGGTACCCGTGAAACTTGTTAACTCTTGAAAAATTTCAAACATATTTAAAGTTTTCCACGAGTCAAATTTACTGTTGAAGTTAAAAATTGAAACATTTAAACTCGTTTTAAGAACTTGGTGACCCGTGAATTTACCTTAGTGACTCTTGAGTCTACCGTGTTAACTTGTGGGCACTCTGAACTCGGCAGCTGGACAGAGAACAGTGACCTGGGAGATTAGTTCCGTTATCCCTCTGATGTTGATTCTTCTCTGTATGTTTATGTTGTTTTTTGCCTGTTTGAGCATGTTTTAGTTTCTTTTGGATACTCCCACTTTTTCTAATAGCTTAAAGTGTTGAAAAGCTTTTTACTAATCCGTTTGATTCTCATTGTTTGTTTACTTTATTGCACAATAAAAGAGAGTTCTTTGTTATCAAGATCAAATTGATGTCTGGAAGGTTTCATTTTAATATCACTACGTCTCATGACTTGAATGTAATATTCCTTTCATCATACAACACAAAATTGAGGAAGTGGCACAATATATTCACATCTTGATTCTCACCATCATTTGTGAGAGTTAAGGACTCAGGTGCCTCATATGCTGTGCTTTTTAAATGTTAAAAATTGTCCCCTCTCAGTTGATCAGAAAATAAGACAAACAGCACAGTGAATGTGAAACAAAGTCTTTATTCATCTTGTTCAATATAAAAAAATGCTTTTTTGCACATATTGAGAAAAGGAGCACCACAGCAAACAACACAGTGGTCTGAAAAAGGGCTTCTCAAACATGCAAATCAACAAATGAAGCACAAATATTTCCAGTATATACTCTCATTCAGCTGAGAAATGGAGCACAAGCCTAAATTCAGGCAATAAAAGAGACAATGCAAAGCACTCAATGGCAAGTTTTGAGATCTACCATCAGATAAGCAGATGCATGATAACTACTTTTTAAAGAAAAGACAGATGCAATGAATTACACTAAAATGAAAAAAATAAATCCACACTTAAAGTTAAATAAAACAAAGTCACTTTTACCATGTGATTTTTCAACACGTCGGTAGACGTTGTTGGCTCAAGAGTAACTCGGGAGAGGAACTTGGTAACTCGGGAGACGAACTTGGAACATCGCAGAAATGACAAGTAAACGGCAAACGTAGTCATACCCGTGGGAATTCGGTTAAACTCTTGATCATAAACTTGGAATCTCGTACACAACCATGAGTCTTTCACTCGGGGTCACTCGTGGGTCAACTCGCACCGTGAGACAGGGCCATTAGGCTTTGTACTTTCCCTGATGCGTGAAATGTCAGCACTATAGGAGTAGGAGACAGTGCTGAAGGAACTCAGTGGGTCAGACAGCACCTCTGAAGAACATGGATAGGTTACGTTTTGGGTCGGGACCCTTCTTCAGATGGGTGACTTGCTATTACTCCTGCACTTTGTGTCTTTTTGTGTAAACCAGCATCTGCAGCTTCTTGTTTCAGCACTATTGGTGTGTTGGGTTCCATGTGCATTGTATGTGAAAACCAATCAATTGCCTTTACTTCTGCTTTCTCAATCAACAGGTTCATCCAACCAGGAAACATCTAGTGAAGGAATTGAACTTCGCATTTCACCGACTTCCCTCATCTCATCTATCTCTAATCAGGATTCCTCACTTATCTTGGTAAACTTTCTGGCCTCCCCTTTGCCCATTGAAAATTAATTTACTTTCCTTTTTTCCTTTTTTCCCCTCTCCCATGTACAAGAGATGTCCACATGCCACACAGCAAACAGGAAAAATGGACACGGATTTCTTTCCCTAATGGCCCGTGTAGATGATTAGTGCTTTCACATTTTAACTTGGGTTCATCAAGCAGGTTGGAACACTTGCTTGTATTGGATATCTCCTTCCCATGCAATGGGCAGAGTTAAATATACTTACAAAACAATTTCAATACAAAACAGTAACTATGTTTCCCTTCCCACAGATTTGGCCTGATCTGCTTAGAATTTTCTGTTTTTGTTTATACCTGCAGTTTTTTTTCCATTTGAAAATAGTTTGTGGTAAGTGCCATTTGATTTCACTGTTAATGACAGTATCCATCCGTTTGCTAATGATTGAGAGCAGATTAATTGCCCTGTAATTAGCAGAATTGATTTCTCCTATTTTTTCACTTGTTAAATATATGCTAGTGTTGTACCATTACTAGAACTGCTTGGCTAGAGTAAAATGTTTAATTGTCCATTACTATTTATAGCAAACAACATTAAAAATACATTTGGACAGATACATGGATAAGAAAGGTTTAGAGGGATATGGGTCAAACGTGGGCAGGTGGGACTAGAGTAGATGGGACATCTTGGCCGCAATGGACTAGCTGGGCTGAAGGGCTTGTTTCTGTGTTGTATGACTCTATGAATCTAATATGATAGATTGTAGGAGCTTTAATCTGATTTGTTGGATGTGAGCTTGCTAAACTCTGCCTATTGCATACTGTTTTTGCTCATGAGCCTGCTTGAATTCTTATACTGCAGTTTCACTTTGCCAGCACCTCATGTTTAGCCATACTAGTTGTTAGTCCTGGCAAATCCTCCCGTGTTTATCAATGAACCAGTGTTGATCCAGCCTTGATAGTAATGGCACAAAGAAGAAAATGCTGGATAACGAGGTTGAAGTTTGCGAGAATGTGATTTTCTGCTTCTGCTGATGCCCACTTTTATGCAGTTCTGAGTCGATTTAATTCAGCATACTAGTCATGTCACACAACACGGCAGGTTCAGCAGCAAGTTCAATCTGTGCAAGGAGCTGTCGCCACTGAAAGGGAACGAGATGTTCAAAGCTTCAGGACTTGTTACACATGATCTCTAGTGAAGATGTCTGCATTAAACAGCCTCTTTCCAGACAAAAATACTCAGTTAGTAAAAGAAGTGCTTCTGCTGCTATAGGAAACTTAAAGTACCTTAGTGGTTGCTCAACGGTTATTTTGAAGATAGATTAAAATAAACACTTGATTTGGCTTATTTGGATAATAGCATCAGCTCTGAGCAGCAGGACATCAATTGCATTTCGATTCATTTTCATTTGTGAATCTCCCATCTCCTTCCTCCTATGACACATTTTTCCATGAACAAGAACCCAAGATGATCATAGCAGCATCTCACTCTACATGGGCCCCCACGAGGCTCGCGGTATTGCTGTGTGGATCATTTCCTAGGTCAACCCTGAACAAAGCGCTCAGAACCTCGAACAGCAAACCATTTCATTTTATATCAGATTAATGGTTTAGATCAGAATACCAGTTTCAGAAAAAAATGAAACTAGATGGTGCTTATTAAGTTACACATTCTTAGCTCACAGGCAAGTGCCTATAAAACAGAAATTTAAATTTATATTTTAATGTTCCCAAGAGAATTTACATGCTAATATTCTGATCTTTTCTTAACAGCTGAAATAGACCCCATAAAGTACTGATTATGGAAAATGGAAAGATAAAGTTTGATCAAACCTTTATGTTGCACATCATCCAAGTACAAAATTGTACATCTGCAAATATATTACTTTAATTTATAGCTTAAGGGGTTAAAATTGTAGTATATCATAGTTACATTCCAAAATGGTTTTCATTTTTATTTCTAATGGAAATTTAGAACATTCATTATAATCCTCTAAAACTCAGTCCCTGTTCCTGCAGAGTGAGGAACACATTTCTAAGTTATGATTGATCTGAACTATGCTCGATTGTTGGGTCAGATCATAGAAACATAGAAAATAGGTGCAGGAGTAGGCCATTCGGCCCTTCGAGCCTGCACCGCCATTCAATATGATCATGGCTGATCATCCAACTCAGTATCCTGTACCTGCCTTCTCTCCATACCCCCTGATCCCTTTAGCCACAAGGGCCACATCTAACTCCCTCTTAAATATAGCCAATGAACTGGCCTCAACTACCTTCTGTGGCAGAGAATTCCAGAGATTCACCACTCTCTGTGTGAAAAATGTTTTTCTCATCTCGGTCCTAAAAGATTTCCCCTTTATCCTTAAACTGTGACCCCTTGTCCTGGACTTCCCCAACATCGGGAACAATCTTCCTGCATCTAGCCTGTCCAACCCCTTAAGAATTTTGTAAGTTTCTATAAGATCCCACCTCAATCTTCTAAATTCTAGCGTGTACACGCCGAGTCTATCCAGTCTTTCTTCATATGAAAGTCCTGACATCCCAGGAATCAGTCTTGTGAACCTTCTCTGTACTCCCTCTATGGCAAGAATGTCTTTCCTCAGATTTGGAGACCAAAACTGTATGCAATACTCATGATGGTTCTATTTTACAGTTTCCCTTCATACATATCATCTCAATATGGTCTATCATGCCAGTCAAAATGAGCTACAGTAGCTCTTACACAAGTTAATAACTCCAAAACAATACAAATAACTGGATTTTGCATCCTTTTGCAAAAGAATGAAATACAATGGTTTCCATGTTGCTTCCATTGCTCCTGATGTTGGAAGACTATACCAGAAAAAAAATTAAATTGTTCTTCACAATATTCTTCAGTCAGTTTTGTTTTCATTGCTGCTGTCTGTTAGCAGAGATGTTTTGGGTGTTTATTCATTTTCCAGTTTCATAGTCTCCCTACTGCGAGAACAAAACATATTATTCAAAATGCAGTAGTTGTCCAAGGAAGATCATCCCATTCAAGTCATGAACTAGATGTTGTCGGCACAGTGGTGCAGCTAGCAGTACCGCTGCCTCACAGCACCAGAGACCTGGGTTCGATCCTAACCTCGGGTGCTGTCTGAGTGCAGCTTGCACATTTTCCCGTGACCGCGTGGGGTTCCTTCGGGTGTTCCGGTTTCCTCCCACGTCCCAAATGCATATAGGTTTGTCGGTTAATTGGCCTCTGTAAATTGCCCCTTCGTGTGTAAGGCGTGGACGCAAAAGTGGAATATCATAGAACTAGTGTGAAATGGTGATCGATGGTCAGTGCAGACGACCATCTGCACAGATGGCACCCAAGGTCAGGATCGAACCCAGATCTCTGGCACTGTGAGGCATCAGTTCTACCTGTGTTTTCCAGATGTTCCAGAGATGCATATAGATCCAGAAAGTTAGCAACTGATGAGGACAAGTCCTCAGTAAGCAAATTGCAGTGGACCAAGCGTGAAATGGAGAAAGGCAAGAGATAGGACAAATCATTCAAAGGGCATAATGGGCCTCTTTTGATGTACCACTTAATTTATGACTGGCTTTGGAGGCATAATATGTTATCCAGCCAGTTAATGCTCAACTTGAAATCTAACTAATATTAAGAAAATTTGAGAAATGTATTTGAGCTGTCTCTTAACATTATAAATGATTGATGAAGCATAATTCAATATTCATTCTACAGCTGTACCCTTTTGCATACTTCACAAGTGTGAAATGATTTATTTTAGTTATAGCATTGCTATCTATTTTAGATTTTTGCAAAAAGACAGATTTCTTTTTATTCAGCCATATTCTCTCTGATTATCTTTGAATGTATTTTAAAATCTGATCAACATTATTTTGAATGTTTGAACAAAGTACCTGTACAGTGGAGAGGACGTGGTTTGCTTGTCGATTCACATGTCCATGGAAAGCGATGGTTGGAGGACTGCAGCAGCCTCGGGCTTGCTTGGATAGGGCACCGCTCATAATACCTAGAGCATGGACAGGTCATTCAAAATGGTGTCCAAACATGGTGCCTCTTGCATGCGGGATCTGTAGACTATTTCTGTACAATTTGCTAATCGGGGATGTGCTTAAGTTAGGCAATAGTCTACTGGACTGTTAGTAAGAAAATAATTTCACTGTGCGTTTGCACATGTGACAGTAAAAGCACCATTGATTATTGATCTGAACCTTTACTCTCCATGTATTTATCTCAATGTCTTTTAAACATTGAATTGTATCCACGTTTATAGCTTCCACTAGCTGCTCACTAGCAGCATACCCACCACCTTCGGTGTGAAAATGTTGCCCTTCAGGTCCTTTTTAAATGTGTCCTCTCTCACCTTAATTCTATGGTCTCTAATTTACAACTTCCCAACCCTGGGAAAAAGACTCTGACCATCCACCTTATCCATGCTCCTCATGATACATTTACAAGGTCACCCCTCAATCTAGAGCTTCAGGGGAAAAATGTCCCAACCTATCCAGGCTCTCCTTATACATAACTCAAGCTTCCAGTCCTAGTGGATCTTTTCTGCATCTTTCCAAAAGCAGGTGACAAAAAATGCACAAAAGACTCCAAGTGTGGTCTCACCAATGACATGTGAGTTGTAATGTGAAGTCCAAACTCCTGTACCCAATGGTTTAACAATGAATGCAAACATGCCAAACACCTTCTTCACCCCACTGTCGGGGTGGGAGATTGCAACCTTCACGTGGTCCACCCTGCTTCGACTCACTAATGCAATCAACCCGACGTGCACAAACAAATAGATCAAATAGAACAAGTTGACCTACAACTTTAGGCTGTACACGCCATACGCAAGAGGAAGAAGACCCCAGTCTATCTGCTTCACCACTTTCAGGGACACATAGCATAATTAGATTAAGTATTTTAAGATTTAAGTATTGAGCACCTTTCAGTTTTTAGTTTGTTTTGCTTTTTCTCTCTGCACCCAGCACTGTCCTATGTACTGATTCCCCACATCTAAAAGGGGTTTGGCCTGAAAAAAGTATTTATATTCCTCTTCCCATGGTTGTTGCCAGGAATTCTGAGGAATATAAATACTTTTTTCAGGCCAAACCTACCAGATTATATTCTGATCTAAACCATTTTCCATTTCTCTTTAAATTCTCTATTATCTGCAGCCCCCCCCCCCCTCCCCACTCCATTTCCTAATGCCTGCTAAACTTCATTTAGTTGTTCAGTAATACAAAAAATTATAACAATTTCAATCGACAATTACGTCTCCACTTTAATCTGAGCCAAAAATATAGATGTCATTAAAAGCAGCATCTGTCATGTAGTCTCACCAAGAGAAACATGCATATCAACTTTTACTTAAATTTGGCATACTTTTATTTCTGAAGGGTTCCGAGCCAAAATGTCACCTATTCTTTTTTCCCCCCAGAGATGCTGCAAGACCCGCTGAATTACACCAGCATTCTGTACCTACCTTCGGTATAAACCAGCGTCAGCAGTTTCTTCCAATATACTTTTTTTTCCTGCCGTAATTCAGGTTTTCTCTTCAGAGCCAATTGTAAACTGAGAGAAAGCAAAGACGCAATGGAGTGCACTCTATCCCATCACACATTGTGATGGTGAAAGTCCTCTATTGAAACCACAGGCTCTGCATGGAGATAGAGGGCTTTCACCCACGCTATGTATTCCGGGAATAACCCATATTGTACGATATCTGTTAGTTTCCCCAACACCGGGAACTACCAGCCGCAACCTTTCAAGCAGGATTACTAATTTCAACTGAGTCGTGTGACCCAAGGTGGAGAATGAATAAAGAAACATTTCCAATGCTACATATTATGTGTACAAAAATAGAAAATGTAGCACAATCAAATGCGTCTTTAAAAAATCTGGTTAATTTCTTAACAGGTTCAAAATATCTCAAGATGTTTTTAAATATCCGCCTTAGGTTACTGGCAACTGAAAATTACCCTTTAGTGTTGAAAACAAAAAATAACAAACAGAGTTGATGACCATGTGTGTGAGATAATGTTGCAAAGAGTACAAGTAGAGGGAGAGGAGGGATGTCTCCCTCTCAATGGAATACACTCTCCACCCGGTGGGTCGAATTGCCACTTTCTAAACCATTATACATGCAATATAACAGATAGGCTACTTTGCAGAAGCTGTATCACAGATTACCCTCGTCCCATCTCTCCCAACACACACACACACACACACACAATGATAGTTGTAGAACTCGGCCATTCGGCCCATCAAGTCTATTATCAAGTATATCAAGAACATCGTGCACTACATATAAACCGAAAGCACTTGGGTCTGAAGCAAACTGAGAAACGTCTGGAGAAGAACAGACGAGAGTTAATACTAAAGATAGACACACAGAGCTGGAGTAACTCAGTGGGACAGGCTGATGTAAAAGTTGCTGCGGTGCTTGGCAAAGATCAGCGCTTCACCCGGAACCATCCGTCCCCGCGCTTCACCCGGGGGAGGATCAGGGCCGGGCCGGGCCGCCCTACTCAAAGATGGCGGCGCTACTGGCAGTTGGTTCGTGTGGACGCGGCGGACAGGAATCCAGCGGTAAATGGACGGGACTGGACCTTGGAGAGAGGGGGGGGGGAGGGAGAGAGGAGGGGGGAGAGGGAGAGAGGGGGGGGGAGAGGGAGAGAGGGGGGGCAGAGCGAGAGAGGGAGAGGGGGGGAGAGAGGAGAGAGAGAGGGGGGAGAGAGGAGAGAGAGAGGGGGGGGAGAGGGGGGAGAGAGAGGGGGGAGAGAGAGGGGGGAGAGAGAGGGGGGAGAGAGAGGGGGGAGAGAGAGGGGGAGAGAGAGGGGGGAGAGAGAGGGGGGAGAGAGAGGGGGGAGAGAGAGAGAGGGGAGAGAGAGAGAGGGGGGAGAGAGAGGGGGGAGAGAGAGGGGGGAGAGAGAGAGAGGGGGTAGGAGCGGGGAGGTGGAGGAGAGGTGGGTGGATGAAAGGGGGGTTGGGAGGGGGTGTGGAGAGAGAGGGAGGAGGGGGGAGGAAGGAGGTGGAGGAGGGAGAGGGGGATGGTAACGGTAACAAAGGGTCTGCATGAAGTTTAGGACCAAAGTGTTGAGGCAGAGGAGAGGAGAGGAGAGCAGTGCCAGGGTCGAGACTGCCTGTCTCATTTGTTCTCAGTTCAATAATTCATAAATTATAGGAGCAGAATTAGTAGCAATGTTACAAAATTTTGAGATTTTAAAAATAAAGTCTGCAATTTATCCCATCAGATAAAGCATAAAAAGAAGTTTAATTTGACACTTAATTCACTTTCATATCTTCAGTATTAAAAAAGTTATGGCCATTATCATACTCAGAAATTAGCATCTAGTTCCCTATTGCTTTTCCATTGACTTAACACAAAAGCTGTGATCGAGGACAGTTAAAAGCCCATAACTTTCTTAAAAGTTATGATAACTGAAAGAAATTTTCAGGTATTATAGATTGAAGCATTCTGAAACAAATATGAAACAATCTTACTTCGAAGACATGAAAGTAAAGCATATAATTAGTTAGTTACCTAATTGTAGCTAATTACAAAATTCAATTACTAGATCTAAACATCTATCAATTTCTTAAGAATAGATTAACATTTTTAAATAGCCTAAGTGTCCAAATAACATTCACACAATAATTCACAATATAACATAATTTTTAAATCTAATTTTCATGAATTTACAGGCCAAATGGAAGGAATTGAATGTTTAATACCTGTAAATTAATGGGGATTTAATTCATCTTGCGAGTGAGGATTACTGGAACGCGATCTTTTGGAACGTTGATTTGCGGTGAATTTAACCCCGTATTGGCATGAAAAATACTGCCGTTAGTTCGGGGAATAAAATCACCGTGTCGCATGACAAAATGTGAATTAAAGGCTTCTTAAGAAGCACTTTTATACATTTAAAGAAAGCACTTTCGTTTACCTGTCCCGTGTGTGAAATCCGTCCCCGTTATCGGCGTTGACGCTTCAGGAGCTGCTTTTAAAATTACTGTAGCGCTGACATTGACGATTTAATAAAAATAAAAAATTCACAAAACGCCGGTAGGAACGATTTTGTCAGCCAAGGCTTGTACTCCAACAAAATATTCCCAGGACAAGGGAGGAGAAACCCGGGTTTTAACCCCGCCCCCCCTTAAAGGCGCAAAAATCGCGCACACGGCCAGTGGCAGAATTACAGCGCGACTGAAGGTAAGTTTTGTAACATACCTAGAATTAGGCCATTTGTCCCATCCCGTCTGCCATTCAGTCATAGCTGAAGATAGACACAAAAAGCTGGAGTAACTCAGCGGGACAGGCAGCATCTCTGGAGAGAAGGAATGGGTGACGTTACAGGTCAAGACCCTTCTTCAGTCATGGCTGATCTCTCTTTCCCTCTCAACCCCATTCTCCTGCCTTCGTCCCATAACCCCTGACCCCTGACACCATACTATTCAAGTAACTCAGTTCAATAATTCAGATTCATCCCACCGTTCATGTTAAACCCTTCTCCATGTTTCCCTCTTGATATCTCTGCCAGCAACCACCTGCTGCAGGAACTCTGGTCTTTAGAGCGTGTAATATTGCAGCACAGGTGCAGGCCCTTCGACCCACAAAGTATTTGCTGAACAAGTTACACATAAGGAACTACAGATGCTGCAATCTTCCTAGAACACAAAGTGCTGGAGTCATTCAGTGGGCCAGGCAGCATCCGTGGAGGACCTGGATGGGTGAAGTTCTAGGTCCATGAAGCATTCCCTAGCCCATGCCATGTTAAACTACTCTGCCTGCATGTGATCTATATCCCTCCATTCCCTGCATATCCAAGTGCCTGAAGTAGGGTCTTGACCCGAAATGTCACCTATTCCTTTTCTCCGGAGATGCTGTTTGACCTGAGTTACTCCAGCTTTTTGTGGTCTTTTAAGCCTCTTTCCAAATTTAATCTCCTGCTTTTTGTAATGTTGGCATTATTTTCCTCCTCTGTCTACAATCCATGTCTACTGTGGACTTTCGGACATTCTCCTGAATTTCACGGAACCAAAGAAGCAGGTTTCTGGCCCCATTTCTGTATTGCTGGTGGTGCAGGCACAGAATTCATTTTTGGCCTGCCCTGTGCATTTTATCTGCTACTCCTGATCCACGTTCCTCATTATCCTTATTATGGTCAAATCATTAAAAAATTCCAAATAAACATGGAAAATAGGTGCAGGAGGAGGCCATTCGGCCCTTCAAGCCAGCACCGCCATTCATTGTGATCATGGCTGATCGTCCCCAATCAATAACCCGTGCCTGCCTTCTCCCCATATCCCTTGATTCCACTAGCCCCTAGAGCTCTATCTAACTCTCTTAAATCCATCCAGTGACTTGGCCTCCACTGCCCTCTGTGGCAGGGAATTCCATAAATTCACAACTCTCTGGGTGAAAAAGTTGTTTCTCACCTCAGTCTTAAATGGCTTCCCCTTTATTCTAAGACTGTTGCCCCTGGTTCAGGACTCGCCAAACATTGGGAACATTTTTCCTGCATCTAGCTTGTCCAGTCCTTTTATAATTTTATATGTTTCTATAAGATAGCCCCTCATCCTTCTAAACTCCAGTGAATACAAGCCTAGTCTTTTCAATCTTTCCTCATATGACAGTCCTGCCATCCCAGGGATCAATCTCGTGAACCTACGCTGCACTGCCTCAATCACAAGGATGTCCTTCCACAAATTAGGAGACCAAAACTGTACACAATACTCCAGATGTGGTCTCACCAGAGCCCCATACAACTGCAGAAGAACCTCTTTACTCCTATACTGAAATCCTCTTGTTATGAGGGCCAACATTCCATTCGCTTTCTTCACTGCCTGCTGCACCTGCACGCCAATTTTCAGTGACTGGTGTACAAGGACGCCCAGGTCTCGCTGTACCTCTCCCTTACCTAACCTAACCGCATTGAGATAATAATCTGCCCCCTTGTTTTTGCCGCCAAAGTGGATAACCTCACATTTATTTATATTATACTTCATCTGCCACGCATCTGCCCACTCACTCAACCTGCCCAGGTCACCCTGCAACCTCCTAACATCCTCTTCACAGTTCACACTGCCACCCAGCTTTGTGTCATCCGCAAACTTGCTAGTGCTGCTCCTAATTCCCATTTCCAAATCATTAATATATATGGTAAACAGTTGCGGCCCCAACACCGAGCCTTGCGGCACTCCACTCGCCACTGCCTGCCATTCTGAAAAGGACCCGTTCACTCCTACTCTTTGCTTCCTGTCTGCCAACCAATTTTCTATCCATGTCAACACCCTACCCCCAATACCATGTGCTCTAATTTTAGTCACCAGTCTCCCGTGCGGGACCTTATCAAAGGCTTTCTGAAAGTCTAGATACACTACATCCACTGGCACCCCTTCATCCATTTTACTTGTCACATCCTCAAAAAATTCCAGAAGATTAGTCAAGCATGATTTCCCTTTCATAAATCCATGTTGACTAGGACTAATCCTTTTACTGCTATCCAAATGCCCCATTATTACCTCTTTAATAATTGACCAGCATCTTTCCCACCACCGAAGTCAGGCTAACTGGTCTGTAATTCCCTGTTTTCTCTCTCGCTCCTTTCTTGTAAAGTGGGATAACATTACATTAGCTATCCTCCAATCCACTGGAACTGATCCTGAATCTATTTAACATTGGAAAATGATCACCAATGCGTCCACTATTTCTAGAGCCACCTCCCCAAGGACCCTGGGATGCAGACCATCAGACCCAGGGGATTTATCATCCTTCAGTCCCATTAGCCTACCCAATACTATTTCTCGCCTAATGGAAAAAATTTCAGTTCCTCTACCCCCTTAGATCCTCTGTCCTCCAGTACATCTGGGAGATTGTTTGTGTCTTCCTTAGTGAAGACAGGTCCCGAAGTACCTGTTCAACTCTTCCTGCCATTTCCTTGTTGCCCATAATAATTTCACCCGTGTCCTGCCTTCAAGGACCCACATTTGCTTTGCTACTCTTTTTCCCTTAACATATCTAAAGAAGCTTTACTGTCCTTCTTTATATTCCTGGCCAGCTTCCCTTCATACTTCATCTTTCAGCCCGTATTGCCTGTTTTGTTTCCTTCTGTTGTCCTATGAAAGTTTCCCAATCCTCTGGCTTCGGCTACTCTTTGCTGTGTTATACATCTTTTCTTTTAGTTTTATTCTATCCCTAACTTCTCTTGTCAGCCACGGTTGCCTCCTACTCCCCTTAGAATCTTTCTTCCTTTTTGGAATGAAATGATCCTGCATCTTCCGGATTATGCCCAGAAATTCCTGCCATTGCTGTTCCTCCGTCATTCCTGCTAGGATCCCTTTCCAGTCTACCTTAGCCAGCTCCTCTCTCATGCCTTCATAGTCCCCTTTGTTCAACTGCAACATTGACACTTCCGATTTAACCTTCTCCATCTCAAATTGCAGATTAAAACTAATCATATTATGATCACTACCTCCAAGCGGTTCCTTTACCTCGAGTTCTCTTATCACATCTGGTTCATTGGACAACACTAAATCCAGAATTGCCTTTTCTCTGGTCGGCTCCATTACAAGCTGCTCTAAGAATCCATCTCGGAGGCACTCTACAAACTCTCTTTCTTGGGGTCCTGAACCACCTGATTTTCCCAGTCTACCTGCATATTGAAATCCCCCATCACCACAGTGGCATTTCCTTTGTTACATGCCAGTTTTAACTCCTGCTGCAACTTGCACCCTACATCCGGCCTACTATTTGGGGGTCTGTGATAACACCAATTAATGTCTTCTTGCCTTTACAATTCCTCAACTCAATCCACAGTGACTCTACCTCGTCAGTCCCTATGTCTTCCCTCGCAAGGGATTGAATTCCATCTGAGAAGGGTTTCGGCCTCAAACGTTGCCTATTTCCTTCGCTCCATAGATGCTGCTGCACCCGCTGAGTTTCTCCAGCACTTTTGTCTACCATTGAATTCCATCCCTCACCAGCAGAGCTACCCCCCTCCTCTGCCCACCTGCCTGTCCTTTCTATAGGATGGATAACCCTAAATATTGAGTTCCCAGGCCCGATCCTCCTGCAGCCACGTCTCAGAAATCCCCACAATGTCATATCTACCAACCTCTAACTGAGCCTCTAACAGCCATGAACAAATTTAATAATGGTCAAATTGAAAATATCCCTTTAACATTTAATGAGATTATTTTCCCATCAGTTTTGTAGTCGACCTGCTGGATCAGTGAAAGTGTAATGTTGGTAACTATGATTGTGAACTTTGTTCCTTGCATTCATTTCAGCCATCTTTGTGATACTCATTTAAAACAAGTTTATTGTCTCTCAATTCTGTGTTTTTGATAGTCATTTAATATAATTGATCCACACACATACCTACTCTCAATTCTGTACGTAGTTGTGAAATCTTAATTGCATTCACGGATTGTCATTCCTTACTGGATATAACATCTCAGAAGAAATTACGCCATTTGTTTTCTTGGGATCACTCTCCCAATCAACATGATCCAGAGTTATCTTCTTTACCTAGCATCATTTTGTTCTCGTATCTCTATAATCCCTTGATTTCCACTCAGTATCCAGAAATCTATTTCTCTTTGATAGCGATGCAATCAGTAACTAAGCCACCACAGCCTCTGAGGATAAGAAGACCAAAGATGCACCACTCTGAACAAAAATATCTCTCCATTTAAGTTCAAAATTGCCTATCCCTTAGTTTGAGATCGTGACTCCTAGTTTTAGTCTCCTCAAACATGGCGAAATATGCTCTTCAATTCGGTACTATTGATTCTAAGAATTTAGTACGTTTTAGTGAGCTCACCATTCCTAAATCCTCTCCTCAATCTCCCCTTGTTTGCCGAAATCAGTCTGCTAAACCTTTTCTGCACCATGTACAAAAAGTATTCCTCTCTTTAGACGGGACACCAAATTATGCATATGATTTCAATTATAGTCTCTGTATAATTGTGGTATTGGTTTTCGGGTCCTTATCTTTAAATAAGAGCTTGAACCATTGTAGTTACCATAACTAAAGCCTTCATAATGCTTTTGCTTTGCTTCAGAACGGCCAATCATGTTTTCTCCTTCCTTCTCTCCAGAGACCAATTCCTTCTCTCCAGAGATGCTGTCAGTCCTCCTGAGTTACTCTAGCTTTTTATGTCTATCTTTGGTTTAAACCAGTATCTGCAGTTCCTTCCTACACGTCTTCTCCTGCATTGTCCTGCTCATCCATAAATTCTGTTCTCTGCTTGCTCATGAAACATCTTTCCCTTTATGCCTAAACTCCCCCATGCCTTTCCACACATATCATTGTATCTTTACTGCTGTTTCTGTTCTGCGGGATACTCTGTTCCTTCTAGGCCTCACTCTATCTGCTTCTCCCTTAATCAGTTACCTTAGTCATACTCTTTCAACTGCTGACATTGTATTTAAACTAAAGCCTTCAGTCGCTGCAGCTATTAAATTCTTGTCAGTTACTTGTTCCATTTCACTTTTAATTCAACTGGTTGGGAATCCCTTGCTATGTTTTAATGCCACTGATAATTTATAAAAGAAAGTAGTCATGATAATGTGATAATTTTGGATTTTTTTTAGCATATAACATGTAGAATGGATAAGGGCAAGCCAGTGATGTGGTGTATCTGGACTTTCAAAAAGCCTTTTGACAATGTCCCACAAGAGATTAGTGTGCAAAATTAGGGCACATGGTATTGGGGGTTGGGTATTGACATGGATAGAGAACTGGTTGGCAGACAGGAAGCAAAGAGTATGAATTAACTGGCCCTTTTCAGAATGGCAGGCAGTGACTAGTGAGGTGCCACACGGCTCGGTGCTGGGACCCCAGATATTTACAATATATATTAACGATTTAGACGAGGGAATTAAATGTGACATCTCCAAGTTCGCGGATGACACAAAGCTGGGTGGCAGTGTGAGCTGCGATGAGGATGCTACGAGGCTGCAGGGTGACTTGGATTGGTTGGGTGAGTGGGCAGGCATAGCAGATGCAGTATAATGTGGATAAATGTGAGGTTATCCACTTTGGTGGCAAGAACAGGAAGGCAGATTATCTGAAAGATGTCAGATTAGGAAAAGGGGAGGTGCAATGAGATCTGAGTGTGCTTGTACATCAGTCACTGAAAGTATGCATACATGTGCAGCAGGCAGTGAAGACAGCTAATGCCATGTTGGCCTTCATTGCGAGAGGATTTGGATTTTGGAGCAAGGAGGTCCTACTGCAGTTGTACAGGGCCCTGGTGAGACCGCACCTGGAGTATTGTGTGCAGTTTTGGTCTACTAATTTGAGGAAGGACATTATTGCTATTGAGGGAGTGCGGCGTAGGTTCGCCAGGTTAATTCCCGGGATGGCGGGACTGATATATGATGAAAGAATAGGTCGACTGGGCTTGTATTCGCTGGAATTTAGAAGGATGAGAGGGGATCTTATAGAAACATATAACGTTCTTAAAGATAGACACTAAAAGCTGGAGTGACTGAGCAGGACAGGAATTTTAAGAAAATTGGGTATAAAGATTGGATAGGCTAGATGCATGATTTTTTTTCCTGATGTTGGGGGAGTCCAGAACCAGGGGGTCACAGTTTAAGAATAAGGGGTAGGCCATTTAGGACTGAGATGAGGAAAATCTACATCACCCAGAGTTGCGAATCTGTGGAATTCTCTGCCACAGAAGGCAATGGAGGCCAATTCACTGGATGTTTTCAAGAGAGTTAGATTTAGCTCTTAGGGCTAAAGGAATCAAGGGATATGGGTGAAAAATCAGGAACGGAGTACTGATTTTGGATGATCAGCCATGATCATATTGAATGGCGGTGCTGGCTCGATGGGCTGAATGGCCTACTCCACCTATTTTTTCTATGTTTTACCAGAGCAGCTCTCTAGTTCCACCCACTGGACTTTTCGTCCCAGTCCTCTAAAATGTCCACTACCATGTACTTATCCTGTTCCCCTCAGAGCCATAATGGCACCAGCGTCACCACATCAGCAGACTGTGCATTTGCGATATCAGAAACACTTATGTAAATCTTTTTCCTCATGTCTCTCTTAATTCGCTTCCCTTTATTTCACAACTGTGCCCTCTGGTCCTCAATCCATTCACCGTATGCCGTTGGCTCCCACAATCCACTCTGTCCTCACCCTTTATATTTTACACACTTCATTCAGATCTCCTCTCTGCCTCCCATCAAAGAAAACTAGTCCCACATTGTAACTACACTGTGGCTTTTACACATCTCATCTAATTGTTGATGATCTACAGAAGGCTGTGGAACTTAAGTGCATGGATTTTTACAGGCAGAGATTGATAGGTTCTTCACTCGTATGGGTGTCAGGGGTTATGGGGAGAAGGCAGGAGAATGGGGTTGACAGGGAAGGTTAGATAGTTCAGTGAATGGCGGAGTAGACTTGATGGGCCCGAATGTCCTAATTCTTCTCCAATAACTTATAAACTTCATATTTGTCACTTTATTGTTAAAAAAAATACCCTATATAATGGTGCAACCATTCCATGAAGGCACATTGTGGCACAATATTGCTGATGGCAGAAATTTGTTGTCTAGATAGATTCTGGCTACGTGCTGTCTATACAGAATTTGTACATTCTCCCTGTGGCTGCATGTTTTTTTTCTGGGTGGTCCGGTTTCCTCCCACATTCCTAAGATGTGCAGGATTGTAGTTAATTGGCTTCTGTAAATTGTCCCTAGTGTATAGGATAGAACTAGTGTACTGGGTGATCACTGGTCTATGTAGACTTGGTGGGGTAAAGGGCCTGTTTCCATGCTGTATATCTAAACTAAACCAAACTTCTAGTGCCCTTTGCTAAGTTGCACCGTAAAAAAAAAATATATATATACATTCTTAACAGCTGCCTGCCTGTGTTCTGTGGTCTTGTCGAGGTAGTCCTGGAACAGGAGTATATCACATATAGGTAAAGGTTCATTCATTGTTTCTTAATAAATGAGGAGGTAAGTATTATTTAATTAATACTAAAGTGTTGGTACTTTGTGAACAACTTTGTTGTATGTTGGAATAATTTAATGGGCCCCTTTAGGTCTTTTATATGGAATAGATCTTTATGCTCTGGTGGAGTGTAAATCTTGTACCTTGTGCTGTTGTTTTGTATCTTCTTGTTTTCAAGTTTCTGTATCTGCTTACAGTGGCCACTAGTAAAATGAGAAGTACATTTTGAATTGTTTTCTGAAAACATAAATGAAAAATGGCTCGGAGTCGCAGAGGTTGCATTGAATATTATTTTTGAATACTTTAAAGTTTTAGCATTAGAAACAAAGCACCAAGATTTTGATTAACGATACGGGTTGTGTTCCATGTGATTTGTGTGAGGGTAACTTACAGCTTGGGTGGAGAGAAACTTAATTGATGGTTGGAGAGTTTGAGCAAGAATAAAATAATAAGAATAAAAATGTTAGGCATTTCACGCCTATTGAGGAAACACTTTTATTTTAAATTGTGCTTAAGGATTGGTACACTTCTAACTTTTTAATTATTGCCACTGTACATCAGTTATTTTAACTTTGAAATTGGTTAACAAGAACAATCAAAGGTTCAAGCGATACAGAACAAATATAGGAATACATAAAGTTAGGTAGCATTATATAAATGGATCCATGAAATCCTGTGTCAGGCATGAAATCAATTTTGTCTTCGTGTCATAGAAATTCACTTTTGAAAATATAAGCATCCAAAGCGATCCACTGGTATCTTCTATAATTCTGTAAGCAAAGGTTTTATTTTACAATTGTGCTTGTTGGGCTATTGAGAGGAGATTGCTGAAACTCATTTTGACACTAGATGTCAGCATTGCATCAAATGAAAAATCTGAACTGGAGCGCACCCTTTCTAATCCGAGAAACCTGCCTATTCCTCATTTTTAGATTCCGATGGAGACCTTGCAAGTGAGCACTCCTCTTCAATGGAAGATGAGGAAAATCGTGAGGCAGCGGCTGAACCTGGAGGGGAATCCCCGGTTGAAAATCCTAATGCTGGCTGGGCAGATGCAATGAGCAGAATTCTCAACAAGAGTACGCCTGGCGACAAACCAACGATACTTGCTAAAAATAAAGAGAAAGAGAAAGAAAAAGAAAAACGGAAGCAAGAGATATTAGAAAAGATGAAAAAGGTATTGCATTGAGCTCTTGAAATTGAGGCAATTAACAGTTTTTGAAGGGCCCAAGGAAACTAAATATACAACTCTTCTTCACAAGAATAATGTACTGTGTAAGAAGCAGACAATGTTGAAATGAGAAGGTAAAATAGGGTGACATCTGAAGGATTAAAATAACAGGGTTCTTGTTTACAAGAGCAAAAGTACATATAATATAATTGAGATGTAGTAGGAATTGTAAAATATATTGCTTAGGAATCCCATTGAAGCTGTCATGAGTTTAAAAATCAATGTGCTTCTGGAGGAGGATGGGGGGAGGAAAAAGGGAAGGTTAATAAAATATTGACCAGTATTTCAAAGCAAAGGATTTTATAGGGATTGATCTTTTCTGCAGGTGCAAGTGAGTTGAGAAAATAATTGTTTTCATACCTTCAGAAAATGTGGTTGATTTTTATGCGCGAATAATACTGGCAGCATTGGTTACAAATACAGTGCCTTCCATAAGGTTTGGGACAAAGACCCATAATTTATTTATTTGCCTCTGTACTCCACAATTTGAGATTTGTAATAGAAAAAAATCACATGTGGTTAAAGTGCACATTGTCAGATTTTAATACAGGCCATTTTTATACATTTTGGTTTCACCATGTAGAAATTACAGCAGTGTTTATACATAGTCCCCCCATTTCAGGGCACCATAATGTTTGGGGCTTTATCGAGGGCACTGTATTTCACATTTTTAACATACAGATTTGTTTTAAGAAAGTTTCCAAATAAATAAGGGATTAATTGATTCCTGAATTATCAGGTTAACATTGTTGAATCCACTGCTGTACATTGACAACATGCTGCTTGCTTTTAGCTCTTGATCACAGATAAACAAAGCAAGGGTGTGTGTACAGTAAAAAAGTGACGAACAAGATGTGAATTTTGTCAAACTGCCAACTTAATTTCAAGTGAAATAAAGCAGCGTTGAACTCGCAATTACAGAAAAGTAATAATACTGAAGGAGACCATTTGACCTGTTGAATCTACACTGGATTCATCATTTCACCTCCTTGCCAAGTGCCTTGTTAGTTGAGTGATCAAATCCAAAAGGATAATGTTGGAATTATCTGGTGTCCTACTAACTTAATCAAGTTTTTTTTTAAATGAGGTGGTGATGTCCACATGGATTTTAGTAAGATATTTGATAAAGTCCTCTATGATAGGCTATCCAAGAGATTAAGATTAATGATATGAACAATGATTTGGTCTTTTGGATTGAGAACTGACTTACTGATAGAAGACAGAGGGTTGTGGTAGAAGGACAATACCCAGGCTGGAGGTCTGTGACCAGTGGAATACTGCAGGGATCTGTTTGGACCTCTGTTGTTTGTGATTTGGATATAAATGTAGATAGGTTGGTTAGTGAGTTTGCAGGTGACTCCAAGATTACTGGAATCGGGGACTGCGAGGAAGACTGTCAAAGTATGCAGTGGGATATAGATCGCAACATAAATGGGTGGAGAAATGGCAGATGGAGTTTAATTTAAGCAAGTGTGGTCTGTTGTAGTTTGGGAGGCTGAATGTAAAGGAAAAATATACAACTAATGGCATGACATCTTAACAGATGTACAGAGGGATCTTGGGGTCCAAGACCATAACTCTCTGAAAGTGGCAACGTATAGTTAGAGTGGTAAAGAAGGCATATGGTAAGCCTGCCTTCATTGGTCTTGGTATTGAATATAAAAGGCAGGATTTCATGATGCAGCTTTATGAGACTTTGGTTCAGCCATATTTGGAGTATCATCACAGTTCTGGTCGCATCATCGCAGGAAGGACGTTGAAGCTTTGGAGAGGGTGCAGAGGAGGTTTACCAGAATGATCCTGGATTGTTTTTTTTTAGCTACATGGAGAGTTTTGACAAACTTTGATTGTTTTCTCTACAATGCCGGAGATTGCGGGAAGACCTGATAGAAGTATATACAATTGAGAAGCACAGATGGGGTAGGCAGTCAGAACCTTTTCACCAGAGTGAAAAAAAATCAAATTCTACAGGGTATAGTTTTAAAGCCCTGCCCCACGGTACGAGTTCATTCAAAGAGCTCTCCCGAGTTTAAAAATAATCAAACTCGTGGTAAGCACGGAGAATGAACGTAGCGGGTATGTCGGAACTCGGGGACGTCTCTTAGCGCTAACGGCAGGTACTCGGGAAGACTCGCTAACGGCAGGTAAACACGGGAAGACTCTTGAAGATTTTTCAACATGATGAAAAATGTCCACGAGAGCCCCGAGTACCGACGAGTGGCCATTACCGTAAATCTCCGAGTTCGAATCAGGGCAAAATTGGGAGAACTCTTGGAATGAACTCGTACCGTGGGACAGGGCTTTTAAGGTGAGAGTGGCAGAGTTTAAAGGAAATGTGCAGGGTAGGTTTATTTACACAGAATGTGGTGAAAGCCTGCAACACGCTGTTGGGTGGTTGCAGCAGATACAATAGTGCAATTGAAGAGACTTTCAGATAGACATGGATATGGAGGGATATAGATTAAGTGCACAGATTAGATTTGGTCTTGGCAACATGTTCGGCACAGACATTATGGTCCGAGAGGCCTTTTCCTTTGCTGGGTTGTTATATGGGGTACGTGAATGAACCATGCTAAACTAGCTATCGAAAAACAATGTTTTCTGCAGACTAATGTGGAATTGCAAATGTTTGTCTTGGCAATTGTCTCAATGATAACACTTGCATCAGTGGTGCTGGCAATAGAAATGGAGGCAGCAATGCCGTTGAACTCCGGAAATGAATTTTAGAGAGTTTGTCAACAAACTCCCAAAATCGGATTGCTGACAGTAATCCTTAACCAATCCAGTGCAGATGATGTTTAGTAGTAAATCCATACACATTTGAATTAACTCTGAAATTTGAATTTGTAAGATGTTTTGAAAGACCTTGTTCTGACGGGTATGGTGGTGCGGTGTTGGCATGTTGTTCCTAACTTCTGGAATAGAATCTGACAGGAGGCAAGTTTTTGTTCCCCTGATCACACAGGTTCCATCTGAAATGCATTTGCCTGACTGTGCTACATTTCCTGATGGAGGGAGGCTTACCACACACACTTCCAATTGCTTTAAATGGATCGTGCATAGACTGGTGTTGGGATGGAAACCTTACACTTGTGCAAAAGCACATTGTTAGGATTTACTCTACATTCATCCTGTGCTCTAATTGATACCCAGGTAGATGAGGCAGAAGTTGAATGAGGAGGAAAAACACCATTTCAGAACAACATCCTTCATTAATTATGGAATTTCATCTTTAGAAAATGTCACTTTACTGATACTAATAACAGCCAGGTGTTTTAAACTTTACAATTTTACAAATGTTAGCGACATTTTTTTTGCTTTGTTAAGCTTTGTTTTTGCTAGTTATTTTCATCAGTTTCCAACAAACATCTGGAGTAATTAGAACAATCATTCATTTATTAAAATCCTATTGGTTTCTGTAAAGTTAAGAGATTATGCAACATGTTGCTAAATGAGCTTTCTTTGGCAGCTGGAAGAAAAGAAAGAATGGGAGCAGATGTGCAGAGTGAAACCCGATGTAGTTCGAGATCGGGAGACTGAGAGGAACTTACAGAGGATAGCCACCAAGTAGGTATTCATTCTGCTGCTCAGCATGAAAAAAAGTTAATTTTTGATGGATACATTTTATGAGCCTTCAACATCTAACTACTTGAAAAAAACATAAATTGCTGTGTGGTGATAGGATAAATAGAATGCAAATTAATCATGAGCGTTTTATTGTCATATGTCAATGAAATTCGTATTTGCAGCAGCCAAACAGAATATACACACACGCGCGCGGAGAAGGCTTAAAGTCTGCACATTAAGTTGTGACATTGTATGCAAAAGAAACTCTTCAGTTGACATTGCCTCCCTCAGCAACTTTATATCACGTGGGAAAGAGTCCATCTCCATTGTGTTAATGACCCCAAAAGATCTGCAAGAGGCTCTGTCCATGCTGCGAGTATGAGTCAAGGGCAAACTCGGTAGAGGTCATGAATTAGGCTGTGAAAGTGGGACAGGCCCTTTACACCTTGTCATTTATGCTATTATGCTGAAGTTACACTTTACACTTTATAAAAAAAACATTCCATTTTGTTATCCAAGACAGCAAAAGAAATGGAAAACACAGTCAAACTTGTAGCTAACTATTAAAAAAATTAGTCAGGTTGATAAATCAATGAGGTTATGGCAATACAGCTTGGAACAGGCAGAGAATGTTGTGGATGCATCCCAGACATCACGTAATGTTAAATGTAACATCTCCAAGTTTATAGATGACACAAAGCTGGGTGGCAATGTGAGCTGCGAGGAGGATGCTATGAGGCTGCAGGGTAACTTGGATAGGTTAGGTGGATGGGCAGATGCATGGCAGATGCAGTATAATGTAGATAAATATGAGGTTATCCACTTTGGTGGCAAGAACAAGAAGGCAGATTATTATCTGAATGGTGTCAGATTAGGCAAAGAGGAGGTGCAACACAACCTGGATGTACATCAGTCACTGAAAGTAAGCAGCCAGGTACAGCAGGCAGTGAGGAAAGCAAATGGCATGTTGGCCTTCATAGCGAGAGGATTTGAGTACAGGAGCAAGGACGTCCTACAGCAGTTGTACAGGGCCCTGTGAGACCGCACCTGGAGTATTATGTGTGGTTTTGGTTTCCTAATTTGAGGAAGAACATTCTTGCTATTCAGGGAGTGCAGCGTAGGTTCACCAGGTTAATTCCCGGGATGGCAGGATTGACATATGATAAAAGAATGGATCGACCGGGTTTATATTCACTGGAATTTAGGATGAGAGGGGATCTTATAGAAACACTTAAAATTCTTAAAGGATTGGACAGGCTAGATGCAAGAAAAATGTTCTCGATGTTGGGGGAGTCCAGATCCAGGGGTCACAGTTTAAGAATAAGGGGCAGGCCATTTAGGACTGTGATGAGGAAAAACTATTTCACCCAGTTGTGAATCTGTGGAATTCTCTGCCACAGAAGGCAGTGGAGGCCAATTCTCTGGATGTTTTCAAGAAAGAGTTAGATTTAGCTCTTAGGGCTAAAGGAATCAAGGGATATGGGGAAAAAGCAGGAACGAGGTACTAATTTTAGATGATCGGCCATGATCATGTTGAATGGCATGCTGGCTCGAAAGGCCAAATGGCCTACTCCACGTATTTTCTATGTTTCTATAAACCAACCTTCCTTCCATTAATAGACATAAAATGCTGGAGTAACTCAGCGGGACAGGCCGCATCTCTGGAGAGAAGGAACGGGTGACGTTTCGGGTCAAGACCCTTCTTCAGACCCAAAACCACCCATTCTTTCTCTCCAGAGATGCTGCTTGTCCTGCTGAGTTACTCCAGCATTTTGTGTCTATCTTCTGTTTAAACCAGCATCTGCAGTTCCTTCCTACACATTCCTTCCATTAATTCCATTTACACCTCACACTGCCTCGGGAAGGCCACCGCCATAATCAAGGATGCGTCGCATCTCAGCTACTCCCTCTTCTCCCCTATCCCATCGGGCAAAAGATATAGAAGTGTGAAAACAGACCTCCAGATTCAGGGACAGTTTCTTCCAGCTATTATCAGGCAACTGAACCATCTTACCAACAACTAGAGAGCAGTCCTGAGCTACTATCTACCTTTTTGGAGACCCTCGGACTATCATTGATTGGAGTTTACTGGCACTTTCTTGCACTAAACATTATCACGTTATTCCCCTTATCATGTATCTACACTGTGGTGGCTCGATTGTAATCATGTATTGTCTTTCAGCTGACTGGTTAGCATGCAACAACAAAAGCTTTTCACTGTACCTCGGCACATGGGAGAGTAAACTAAACTCAAACTCAGAACTGATCACTTAAGTCTATCGGTAAAGCTGAGGGTATATTGAACGAATGTCAGCAACTAGACAAATATTTGCCTTGTCTAGGGACGTAGATGACTGATCTATTTGTTTAATCTACAGAGGTGTTGTACAGCTATTTAATGCTGTGCGAAAACATCAAACTTCTGTGGATGATAAAGTGAAAGAAGTGGGTGGGTCTGAGCGAAAGCGTGCCAAGTTGCTGTCATCAGTCTCGAAGAAAGACTTTATCGATGTACTTCGTGGATCGTCGCAAAATGTCCAGCGGGACTCAGCAGGAAGAACACCAAAGAGTGAAAAACAGGTGTGTGAAAATTCTTATGATTAATGAGTATTCGCCATTAACTTACTCTTGTGGAGATTGAGGCAATAATGGTAATGGTTGGGGATCAGCTGATTTTTATACTACTTCAAATACCTTTTATCTTTAATTGGTAAGTAAAACAGTTTCTTGTGATTATTGGGGAAACATTTGTATATGTAGTGTTGGTTTATTGACAAGGTAGATGGAGTACGAGCATAATTAATCTTACAGTTTTACTGCAGTTTAAAGTAGGAATAGAGCTAATCACACACAATTGTATTCAGCTAGCAATGAAGGAATATTGTGCAAATGAGCTACATGACCACTGTTCCTCTTCTAACATGGAACAAGTTATAGGTTATGTTTTATAAAATATGTGAATGTAGCAATAGACAACCCATGCAGTGTAGTTTTATAGCTGTCTGGGGCTACATTGCACCTGCATAAAGCCCAATAGTTGTGAGACCACCTCTTGGCTGCATTGCATTGGGCAGGTCTGGCTTCCGAATTATGGTGTCCCTCTTGTGTAAGTACTTGAGCTACATCATACTTGCCATTGAGCTTGATCATACCTGCTGTTATGATAGTGCTGGTGATGTATCAGAATTGATTTATAGAATAATTGGACCAAGCGCAGGCAGGTGGGACTAGTGTAGCTGGGACATGTTGGCCGTTGTGGGCAAGTTGGGCCGAAGGACCTGTTTCCACACTGTTTCAGTCTATGAGTTCTTCTTGCGTATGGCATGCACAGCCTAAAGTTGTAGAACAACTTGTTCTATTTGATCTTATTTGATTGTGCACGCCAGGTTGATTGCATTCGTTGAAAAAGGGCAGACCACGTGAAGGCTGCAATCTCCCACCCCAGTCTATGACTATGAATAATGATTTTTTAAATTGTAATCCATAACAATAGCATCTGATGTTTTGCAACATCTGGCAAGTCGTACCATGACCTCTGAGCTCTTTATAGTGGTGAACAAATAGAATTCTTGAACAAAAGTACATTGTGGAGGAAGGGGAATATGTCATTTGGGACATGAAACAAGTGGTAGTCAAATGGTCTGTGGTATCTCATTGATAAACTGATATCCTGTGTTTCTACTTGGGTCCAAATATTCCTTGTCAATAATTGTCGGCTGGTCATCAATGTGAATCTAAAGGGGAAGGGGAATCTTTTTCACCCAGAGAGTGCAAGTAACTGGAGCACACTAGAGACTGGTGGAAACAGTGTTGCTGACACCATTTAACAAGTGTCTTGACAAGCACTTAATTTGTTTAGGTATAGAAGGCTGTGGACCAAGTGCTAGAAAAGTAGAAAAATGTGGATGGGTGTCCACTGATCAGTGTGGACATAGTGAGCTCCATGTTGTATGATTGATTATGCCTGCATTCAGAATGCCAAGATTCGCTGTATATCTCCTAGTTATGTGTTGATGCCAGCCATTTTCACCTCTACCTTATGCTTGCTGTCAGGCCACACATCATGTCCAATAGTTCATGACCCACTAGCAAGTTAACCATTTGGGGTGTCTTTGGGAACACTGACTTCATTTTCTGATGAACATGCTCAATCCACTGCAAATATAATTCAGCCCACTAATGAATGTGTGTTGAAGGAATTAGCATGCTCCAGGACATTGTAGTAAGTCTCTTCAGAAAATGTGTAAATTGGAAACTGCAAAAGCAGTTGCTGTTACACCTTTTTTTTTCATGCCTTGTACATGTTGACCAAGCCTTTCTGTTGTGGAGGAATGTATGAAAGACACGGGCATGTAGAGTTATTCTCCATCAGGTTGCTGTTGCACCATGTCCTCCTGCTCGACTTGGACAGAAATACCACAGCTTTTGCATTGTGTATTTGCTTTCCGCATCAAAAGACATATTACTCGTAATTATGGAGCCTAGATGTAGAAGTGGTCAAGAACCTGCTGTAACTTGATCAACACTAATTGATAGAGTGATAGCTTATTGAACCATCTATTTTCACGATCGAGTTATAGAGTGGAAACAAGCAGGGAATCAGTGTAATAATACATTTTATTTGTATAGCGCTTTTCAAGGACTCAAAGTCGCTTTACATGGAGAGTCAAGAACAAAACAAAATAGAGCAGTAAGACAGAGATGCAAAGGGGAGCGGGACATGGGACTAAGGGTATGCAGAGGTGAAGAGATGGGTCTTGAGGCGGGACTGGAGGATGGTGAGGGACTCAGAATTTCGAATCAATTGTGGGAGGGTTCCAGAACCTGGGAGCTGCCCTGGAGCAGGCTCTGTTTCCAAAAATGCAGAGGTTGGACTTCGGAATGGAGAGGAGACCGGCTGATGTGGTTCTGAGGGACCGTGAGGGTTGGTAGGGGGAGAGGAGGTCAGTGAGATAAGGGGGGGCCAAGTGGTTGAGGGCTTTGTAGGTGAGGACCAGGATTTTGTAGATGATCCGGTGGGAAATGGGAAGCCAGTGAAGTTCTTTGAGAACTGGGGTGATGTGGTGCCAGGATTTGGTGTGGGTGATGAGTCGGGCGGCTGCATTCTGGACCAGTTGGAGTCGGTTGATGTTGCTGGAATTAATGCCAAAGAGAAGAGAGTTACAGTAGTAGTGGTTACAGTGGTTACAGTAGTTACAGTGTAGCGGCAGATGATCATATCTTTCAGGTAATTAGCACCATAGCCGCTATTTGGATGAGAATGGTTGAAGAGGGTGTCTTCTAAACGCATGCAAGCTCACTCACAGAGACCTTCAGAGCTTCTTCTCAGATATGGCTTCAAAACAGTCTTTTGATGAATAAATGCTTTATTGTTGATAGAAAACTGAGATACATCCAAGTTTCTTCTGACTCATTACTGCAATCTTCTTCGAACTCCAGCTTATTACTTTAGACATTAGAAAACTCCTCGTGTCTCCGTAACACTGGCAAGATCCGTATGATCCTGCATGATCTCCTTTAGATCTCCCGTGGACCCTGCATGGCCCGCATGGTAGAAGGGTCAACCTTCGCCATTGGCTCTCCAAACTAATCTAAAAACTAAACTTCTGCGCAAGCATCTAAGCTCCAAACACGCCCCAAAACACGTCATAAATCCCACCCACAATATAACGGGCAGTCTAAAATTTAAAGGCAAATACCATCCTCAATGACATGCAAAACAGGCCAAATGGCCACTACAATCAGGACCTTCAGCCCAACTGTTGCCCCATCTAAGCCAGTCCCATTTGCTGCTCCAAATTCATACCTGTGCTGTTCCTCAGTGCGTTGGTTGACATTGTTTGTTTGAAGCAGCTCCCTGATGAGTGCTGTACAGAATGTTCAAGAAGGAACTGCAGATGCTGGAAAATCGAAGGTAGACTAAAGTGCTGGAGAAACTCAGCGGGTGAGGCAGCATCTATGGAGCGAAGGAAATAAGCAATGTTTCGGGCCAAAACCCTTCTTCAGACTGATGTAGGGTGAGGGGGGCGGGGGGCGGGAAGAAGAAAGGAAGAGGAGGAGCCAGAGGGCTAAGGGAGAGCTGTGAAGGGGAGGAGACAGCAAGGGCTACCGGAAGTTGGAGAAGTCAATGTTCAAGTCGCTGGGGTGCAGACTGCCCAAGTGGAATACGAGGTGCTGCTCCTCCAATTTCCGGTGGTGCTCACTCTGGCCATGGAGGCCCGAGACAGAAAGGTCGGATTCGGAATGGGAGGGGAAGTTGAAGTGCTGAGCGGAGGTGTTCGGTGAAACAATCGCCAAGCCTACGCATGGTCTCACCGATGTAGATCAGCTGACATCTAGAGCAGCGGATGCAATGGATGAGGTTGGAGGAGGTGCAGGTGAACCTCTGTCGCACCTGGAACGACTGCTTGGGTCCTTGAATGGGGTCGAGGGGGGAGGTAAAGCGACACGTGTAGCATCTCTTGCGGTTGCAAGTGAAAGTGCCCGGGGAGGGGGTGGTGCGGGTGGGAAGGTAAGAATTGACCAGGGAGTTACGGAGTGAGCGGTCTTTGCGGAAAGCAGACAGGGGGGGAGATGGGAAGATGTGGCGAGTGGTGGGGTCACGTTGGAGGTGGTGAAAATGACGGAGGACTATTTGTTGTATGTGACGACTAGTGGGGTGGAAGGTGAGGACTAGGGGGACTCTGCCCTTGTTCCGAGTGGGGGGATGGGGAGAGAGAGCAGTTGCGGGGTATTGAAGAGACCCTGGTGAGAGCCTCAACTATAGTAGGGGAGGGGAACCCCCGTTCCTTGAAGAATGAGGACATTTCCGAACGGGGGTTCCCCTCCCCTACTATAGATGAGGCTCTCACCAGGGTCTCTTCAATAAACTGGGGATGGTGAAGCCAGTGAGTAAGTTTAGTTTATTGTCACGTGTGCCAAGGTACAGTGAAAAGCTTTTTTGTTGCGTGCTATCCAGTCAGCAGAAATACTATATGTGATTACAAGTGTAGGAAGGAACTGCAGAGGCTGGTTTAAACCCAAGATAGACTGAATAAGGGTTGAGACCCGAAATGCTACCCACTCCTCTCCAGAGATGCTGCCTGTCCCGCTGAGTTATTCCAGCTTTTTGTGTCTATCATACGTGATTGCAATCAAGCCACCCATAGTGTACAGATGCAGGATAAAGAGAATATCGTTTAGTGCAAGATAATGTCCAGAAAAGTTTGATTAAAGATAGTCTGAAGGTCTCCAAAGATGGTAGGGTAGGACTGCCTCTCGTTGGTGATAGTATTGTTCAGTTGCCTGATAACAGCAGGGTAGAAACTATCCCTGACTCTGGAGGTATGCATTTTCACACTTGTACCTCTTGCCTGCTGGGAGAGGGGAGAAGAAAGTGTCCAGGATGAAAGGTGTGAAGAGATGGGATAAAAACAGGTGCAAATGTTTAGATTTATAAATTTAAGATCTCTAATAATTGACTATATTTTAAAATTGTAGAAAAGTGAAGTATCGGGGAAGACCAGTTGGACAATTGTGCATGTGCCTGATCCTTGAAATATCTGAAAAATCAGTCCCCTTTCTCTTTGTCTTCCCTGTAGCTGTGCAATTCTTTCTGCCATTATCAGCACTAACACTTATTACTGAGTCTGCTCCCAGCACACAGGCACTACATTCCTGAGTGCAATAAATGAGACAGTGTGCTACCATAGTAGATCAGAGGTTAGAAACAAGGAATTGCAGATGCTGGTTTACCCAGGAAAGAGACAAAATTCTGGAGTAACTCAGTTTCTAGGCATCACCACTGGAGAACATGGATCGGCGATTTCCCAACCTGAAACGCCACCTTAGATCAGTTTAGTTTATTGTCACGTGTACTGAGGTACAGTGAAAAGCTTTTCTCCAGGAATGCGGCCTGACCCACTGAGTTACTCCAGTATTTTTTATCTTTCCCAGATCGGAGGTTTATTGACATTACAGTAACAATTAGCACATTGTTAAGATGGTGGTTGTGTTCTTCATTAGAAGCCTACACCTTTAGTGGTGTGTTTAATGGACAATTATGTGAAAGGACCTGGTTCTCAAATAATGGAAGTGACGGGTGATATGATGCTAGTTTGGCACATGTCAACCAGCAATATCTGACGATTGGCATTCTGAGCCATATTACCTAATTCCCCAAGATTGCTGGCTATTTTTGTTTAATTAATGATAATGTATGTGTTCTGTTGAGAGTGTGATTATTTGAACAGCAGTATGTGGCTAAATTTCTAACAAAACATTGTAAATAGTGAGTTTAGAAGAAAATGTGTAAACATCAGCTCATTTGGCTATATTTTTGAGATGTTTGTCTTTATCTTTTGATGCATTCCAAAGTTACTGCATGGCTAGGTGGCAGGTCCGACTTTCTATTCATCATTATAACTCTCAGTTACATTCCAGATCTCAATGAATGGATAGAATACTTCAATGTGTTCTCATAGTGGCTCAGAGGTCTTAACATTGCGGTAACAATTAGCACTTTGTTACCGGTATTCACTTTTTGAGCCTTTTTTAATAGACTAAAGCGCCTAAATATTTCAGCATGTGCTAACGTTGCTCTCTGTAATTTGTGCATTGTTCCTCATAAGTGGCACCACATTTAGGCAAAAACTGGTGTCCAGCCAGAGGTTTTCATTGATCATAATTGAGGGGAAGTGAGTGATGCATTGAGTTACAGATTTGCTGAATTAATTTGTTAAGATGGGCCACTCTTTCTCGTTTGCTTCAAGCAAACATTTCACTGTTACGTTCCTTGTTAAGAAGCTGCTGCAGTTGCACATTCACATCCATTAAACCTGCAGCAACATTTGGATTCTGGTAATGCTCTCAGTGACATGCTAGACAGCAATTCTTGCCATTTTAGCTCTTGTCGGAGAAGACTTGAGAAATGATGGCATTGAGAACTTGAAAACTGTAACTACATTCTTTTGTGTATATAACATTTCAATTATTTTAGATTTTTTATCTTTCTCCCACAGCTCCAGGAAGACAAAAGGAATATGTTTATTTAATTGGTATATATGAAATGCACTGAACACTCTCTTTGTACTCGGGAAAATTCAATCCCCTTTCTTCAATGCTGGAGTGAATATTTTGTCCCCTTGCCCCCTTTCTTCCCCAACCCATATCTTTTCCACAGCATAACCTCTGATGCAGCTTTTGATGAAATCTCATTTACACAAGAAAGTTGAAGCAGGAGTAGGCCTACCCTTCAATCCTGCCTAACTATTCAATATGATCATAACTAATCCTATCCCAAGCCTATTCTGTGCTAGATCCTCATTGCCTTAGTTCCCCAGATCTTTCAAAACTTTATCTATCTTCATTGGAAATCCTCAATAACTTTGTAAAGGAGGGTGTTCCAGAGATTAGCCTCTCTCTACGAAAATACATTTCTACATGCCTCAGTTTTATATGACCTGGCTCCTTGAAAATCATTTGAGACTCCTTTCCCCGCAGCAAAAAACATTGAAACATTTTCCTCTGTCATACTCCCTGAGGATCTTGTATGTTTTAATAAGATCACCCCTCATTCTTTACGCAGAAGGATATAGAATTAACCTCTCATCTCAGCAATTGGATGGCTTTGTCTCTTCTGGATTATCTCCACTGCTGCACTATACTTGGATAATGGGAACAAATACTCTGTGCACTGCTCCAGGAGAGACCTTGCCAACTATCCTGTCAAATTGTAATAAAACGTCCTTGCATTTGAACTCCAATGCTTTGCAATCAGCTATATACTGTCTCGACTGCTTGCTGTGCCTACCTGCTAACATTTGTGATTCATGCACAAGAACACCTAGAGCATTCTGTATTCACTCATTTATTGCCTCTTTTTATGTGAATTATAATCTGCACTTTTATTCCTCATACTGACGTGCATTATCTCTCACTTTCCCAGATCAAACTCAATTTGCCACATTTTTATCCATTTCACTCAATGCAAGTCTGGGGTGTTGCATTTTGGGAGGTTGAATGCAAGGGACAAATATACAACCAATGGCATGATGCTCAACAGCGTTGATGTACAGATAGTCCAAGACCTAACTCCATGAAAGTGGCAATATCAGTAGATAGTGGTAAGCAAAGCATATGGTATGCTAGCGTTCATTGGTTGGGGCATTAAGTAAAAGGGTCAAGAAGTCATGATGCAGCTTCATCGGACTTTGCTTAGAATATTTGGAGTATTGCATACAGTTCTGGTTGCCCCCTTACAGGAAGGATATGGAGGCTTTGGAAAGGGTGGTTTACCAGAATTATGCCAGGATTCTTCTTGCATATAACTTGCACAGCCTAAATTGGTAGGACAACTTGTTCTATTTGATCTTATTTGATTTTGCATGCCGGGTTGATTGCATTCGTTGAAACAGGGCGGACCACGCGAAGGTTGCAATCTTCCACCCCATTGCCAGGATTAAGGGGTATTAGCTAAAGGGAGAGTTGAACACACTTAGGTTAATTTCTCTAGATCTCTGGAGGTTGTGGGTTGACCTGATAGAAGTATATAAAATTGTGAGAGGCATAGATAGGACAGACAGTCAGAACCTTTTTCCCAGGGTGAAAATATCAGTTAGGAGAGGGCATAGTTTCAAGGTGAGAGGGGCAAAGTTTCAAGAAGATGTGCGGGGCAACTGTTTTTACACAGGGTGGTGAGTGCCTGAAACAAGCTGCAGTGGTTGGTGGTGGAGGCAGATACTATAGGGGCATTGAAGAGACTTTTGCATTGACACATGTATATACAGGTAATGGAGGGATATGGATTATGTGTGGGCAGATAAGAGTTGGCCTTGGCATCATGTTCCGCGCAGGCATTGGGCCTGTTCCTGTGCTGCACTACCTCATTGGAAACCCTTGGATTATCTTTAATCGGACTTCACTGGACTTAATTTTGCACTAAACATTATTCCCATTATCATGTATCTGTACACTGTGGATGGCTCGATTGTAATCATCTATTGTCTTTCTGCAGACTGGTCAGCATGCAACAAAAGCTTTTCACTGTATCTCAGTACACATGACAAACTCAACTAATCTATTATCATATTGCAGAGTCACAAAATGCTTTTTACAACTTGCCCTTACTGCTATTTTTGTGTCATTGGCAAACTTGCATTCTGCTCCCTCCTGCTGATCATAAATCTTGATAGTAAACGATAAGGGCCAAGAACTGATCCATGGCGTACTCCACAAGTTGCGTTCTTCCAACCTGAAAACTACCCATTTATTCCAACTCTCTGGAAATTGGTTAACAAACAGACAATCCAGGCTGAAGAAGGGCCTTGGCCCAAAACATCACCTATTTTCTCCAGAGATGCTGTATGACCTGCTGAGTTACTCCAGCTTTTTGTGTCCATCTTCTGTTTAACATCAAACATAACCATATAACCATTACAGCACGGAAACAGGCCATCTCGGCCCTTCAAGTCCGTGCCGAACATTAAAAAAAAAAAAAAATACTTCCCCCTAGTCCCATCTACCTGCACTCAGACCATAACCCTCCATTCCTTTCCCGTCAATATACCCATCCAATCTATTTTTAAAGGATAAAATTGAACCAGCCTCCACCACTTCCACTGGAAGCTCATTCCACACAGCTACCACTCTCTGAGTAAAGAAGTTCCCCCTAATGTTACCCCTAAACTTCTGTCCCTTAATTCTCAAGTCATGTCCCCTTGTTTGAATCTTCCCTACTCTCAATGGAAAAAACTTATCCACGTCAACTCTGTCTAACCCGCTCATAATTTTAAAGACCTCTATCAAGTCCCCTCTTAACCTTCTGCGCTCCAAAGAATAAAGACCTAACTTGTTCAACCTTTCTCTGTAACTTAGTTGCTGAAACCCAGGCAATATTCTAGTAAATCTCCTCTGTACTCTCTCTATTTTGTTGACATCCTTCCTATAATTAGGCGACCAAAATTGTACTCCATACTCCAGAATTGGCCTCACCAATGCCTTGTACAATTTTAACATTACATCCCAACTTCTATATTCAATGCTCTGATTTATAAAGGCCAGCACACCAAAAGCTTTCTTTACCACCCTATCTACATGAGATTCCACCTTCAGGGAACTATGCACAGTTATTCCTAGATTCCTCTGTTCAACTGCATTCCTCAATTCTCTACCATTTACCATGTACGTCCTATTTTGATTTGTCCTGCCGAGATGTAGTACCTCACATTTATCAGCATTAAACTCCATCTGCCATCTTTCAGCCCACTCTTCCAAATGGCCTAAATCTCTCTGTAGACTTTGAAAATCTACTTCATTATCCACCACACCACCTATCTTAGTATCATCTGCATACTTACTAATCCAATTTTCCACACCATCATCCAGATCATTGATGTACATGACAAACAACAGTGGACCCAACACAGACCCCTGAGGCACCCCACTAGTCACCGGCCTCCAACCTGACAAACAGCCATCCACCATTACTCTCTGGCATCTCCCATTCAGCCACTGTTGAATCCATCTTGCTACTCCACCATTAATACCCAACAATTGAATCTTCTTAACCAACCTTCCATGAGGAACCTTGTCAAAGGCCTTACTGAAGTCCATATAGACAACATCCACTGCTTTACCCTCATCAATTTCCCTAGTAACCTCTTCGAAAAATTCTAGAAGATTAGTCAAACATGACCTTCCAGGCACAAATCCATGTTGACTGTTCCTAATCAGACCCTGCTTATCCAGATGCTTATATATATTATCTTTAAGTATCCTTTCCATTAATTTGCCCACCACTGACGTCAAACTAACAGGTCTATAATTGCTAGGTTTACTCTTAGAACCCTTTTTAAACAACGGAACAACATGCGCAGTACGCCAATCCTCCGGCACTATTCCCGTTTCTAATGACATTTGAAATATTTCTGTCATAGCCCCTGCTATTTCTACACTAACTTCCCTCAATGTCCTCGGGAATATCCTGTCAGGACCTGGAGACTTATCCGTATTCTTATTTTTCAAAAGTGTCCGCACCTCCTCTTCTTTGAATCTCATAGTTTCCATTGCTACTCTGCTTGTTTCCCTTACCTCACATAATTCCATATCCTTCTCCTTGATGAATACCGAAGAAAAGAAATTGTTCAGTATCTCCCCCATCTCTTTTGGCTCTGCAGATAGCTGTCCACTCTGACTCTCTAATGGACCAATTTTATTCCTTGTTATCCTTTTGCTATTAATATAGCTGTAGAAACCCTTTGGATTTACTTTCACCTTACTTGCCAAAGCAACCTCATATCTTCTTTTAGCTTTTTTAATTTCTTTCGTAATATTCTTTTTACATTCTTTATACTCCTCAAGCACCTCATTTACTCCATGCTGCCTATAATTATTGTAGATCTCTCTCTTTTTCGGAACCAAGTGTCCAAATTCCCTTGAAAACCATGGCTCTTTCCAATTTTTACTATTTCTTTTCAACCGAACATCTACATCAAAAGTCTGCTTACCCACCACACCACCTCCAGGTCCCTCAGATCAGCCGACTTGGGGTTACTGAACATCCCGCGGTCTAGGCATAAGCTCAGGGGTGACCGCGCCTTTGCGGTTGCAACTCCTAGACTGTGGAACAGCATCCCTCTTCCCATCAGAACTGCCCCCTCCATCGACTCCTTTAAGTCGAGACTTAAAACTCATCTTTACTCTCACGCCTTGACGTCCTCTGAGTGAGGGCTATATGTATGTATTTATGTATATACTTAATCTATGAACCAATGTTAGTACCTCCACCAATGTAAAGCACTTTGGCCAACGAGAGTTGTTTTTAAAATATGCTATATAAATAAAAGTGACTTGACTTGACTTGTTTAAGCCAGCATCTGCAGTTCCTTCCTGCAGAAACAATCAAGTTTGTTTTCAAATTCTGGAATTGGAGCCCTTCACATAATTATCTGCCTTTTGCACATATGAAAGTATGCAAGAGACAGGTGTGTCAGTTGCATATTGCTGTTGGTGCCTTTCATCTAACCTCTTGGTAGAATGCACGCACAATAGCAATTGTATCACCATACCTTAGAATGGGATCCATTATTTTTCACTTTGTTGCTACACTGTTGTCAGACTTGGTAATAAGTAATTAAACATTGATATTTCAAAGATGTTGAATTGCCTATTGAATTGCCTAACAATGCCTATTGTTAAAGGCTCATAGCATCGAAAAAATGAAACCCAATGAAATTCTACTATTATTTGTGATGCTTGCTTCATGCTTATACATATCATGCAGAATTGAGAATAATCTTTGTAACCTTTACTCCTAGTCGGGAGCAAATCAGAGCCAGATCCAGAAAGTACATCTTGTAGTATGTTGTATTTAGTCCGAATAAGTGCATTTGGATGCAAGGGTCATTTACTCAACTGTAAACTCTAATCTCACCAGAGACTAATTTACTGTTGTGTCTTTTTAAAAAATGTAAATACTGGTTCTGTTCTGTTCTGTTGTTTTGCACAATCCCGCAGGCATTGCCACTTTCATTTCACTGTACATCTTGTATGTACATGTGACAAATAAAGTTGACTTGACTTGATTTATCTCTAAAGATCAGGACTTTGGTTTTATTTTTATTAGACAAGGTAACCAGTCAAATTGCTATTTAGCTTGTGCTATATAGATTATATATTAATGGGAATGGACTGAGGAGTTGATCTTGTTTTGCCGTTCAGGCTTGATTAAACTGGAATGGTGATTTATTTGAAGAAAAGTTGAACAAGCTAATCTTGTAAACGGTCTGTGGTCAACGTTTCCTATTGTCACTTCATCTGATAAGTTAATAGGAACAGCTTTATTTTTGGCAAATACAAACTGAAACGATTACCTTACATTGTTTATGTGCGAACTAATCATCTGAGAAATAGTAACAATGTACAAACTAGAATTTACTAGAATTGAGTGGGAGGGAACTTGATTGAAATATATAAGATACTGACAGTGTGGATGTGAAGAGGATGCTTCCTCATGAGAAAAAAATCTAGAACCAACGTTTACTGCATTAAAAAAGTGATCTCTTATTTCAGATAGGACAATTTTTTGGAACAAGTCTTTGGAACACTCTTGAAGGAACTGGAAGTAGAATCTTTGAGTAGTTGTAAGGCAAAGGCAAATAGATTCTTGATCACTTTGAAGTGAAAGGTTAGTGTAAATACATGGGAATGGGATTTACATCGAAGGGATTTACAGGAGTCGCTGCCTCAAAAGGGCAGCCAGCATCATCAGAGACCCACACCACCCTGGCCACACATTTATTTAACTCCTGCCATCGGGAAGTAGATATAGGGACTCATAAAGTGTAATGCCAAGGTTCCGGAATAGCTTCTTCCCTACTGCCATCAGGCTATTAAATAGAACAATCCCCCAATAAGCTCTGAACTACATAGATTAGTTTTGTCGTCTTGCACTCCTATTGTTTGTTTTGTGTGTGTATGTGACCTTATTTTAATTATATTGTTTACAGAGTATAAGTGAAATTCACTCAGAGCAGGTTGTGACATAGTGCTAAAATTTCAGGACAACTTCAAACCAAATTGATCGTGCTTGACATTAATCATGAAACCTAACGTGTCTTCTCTCACAAACCCTAAAATGATCTAAAGCAGCCTTAATTTAGTGTGAGTTCCATTTCAACATTTTTGCTTGGGAATCAAGCTTTAGTCAAAAGTAGAATTGAAAAAACAATATCTTATCCAAGAGAGATGAGTACATTCCTCTTCTGGTAGAATGTAACCAGACAGATGTAAGAAGTCTAAAAATAGTGTGTGTGGGGGCAGAGGAGAGAATCTGCAGATGCTGTAGATCTGAAAGAAAAATGGAAAAAGCTGGAAAAGCTCAACAGCTTGAACAACATCTCTGGTAAGAGAAACAGTTAACATTTCAAGCCAAAGGGTCTTGGTCTGAAGTTTACCAGCAGTGTAAATCAAGAGTGCTCCAATTTATCATTGTCAGAAACTTCAGTCACCTTCATAAATTATAGTTAATGAACTAATGTGCTTTATAAACAAAACGAATCAGTCAATTACTTTCAGACCAGATATTTTACAATATAGGTTTTCCCCATTTAAAGACCAGTTATTTTTGTACAATTTTATACCAAGTTGCCTAGGTTACTGATGATTACAGTAGTTATTAATCTTTATAGCAAGAGCAGAAAATTGCTGCAATTACACTTTTGTTCCTCTGGTTTTGGGCATTGTTTTGCTGTGTCTATTTAACCTGAGAATGTAGTCGACTAAAATTCTAAACCCCTGATGCTCCCCCCCCCCCCCCCCATTCAGTTACTGCTGGCAGCAACAAGCAATATTAGAAATCAAGTAATTGTCACATCTCAAGCAAATTGCCTGCAATGCACTGCTGATGTCCAAAATTAATAGATACAAAGGGGCCTACTATATTGGTAATCAAACTTCAAACGTATGTGGGTGTCTTGATTGATTATGCAAATTTGTGTGTTTCCTAAGAATACAATGTACTACAGATTCCATTCTTAAATTAATCGTCTTAAATTAGCTAATGTAAGTGATGGGCAGGTCTATTTGGATTAATTTATTAGTTTAGCAGCAAATTTTATAATTGAGTGGTTTTGTATTATCTTTATGAATGGGGACAAAGGGGAACAAAATAAATAAACTGAAATAAAACTATCTTTAGTTATTTTGTAGAAGAAATAAAAGCAAGTGCTGACTATCGAGTGCAATGTGCCTGCTGCACCATTCAATAAGATCTTGGCAAATCTTTTATCATAGTGCCTATACTCTTAACACATTTCCTTAATGTCTCAAAATGTTCATCTCTACCTTGAATATACTCTGTGATGACTCTAGGTAGTCTTGTTGAATAGATTGGTGCATAGATTCACCATTTTGTCAGAAGAAGTTTCTTCTCAGTCTTGAATGGCTTACCCTAGTTGTGATTTGTGTATAAGGGCACCCTGGTCCATTTGAACTGATGAGGTTCTGGGCTACAATTGATTCATAGCTGTTCATGGGAATATTAATTACTATTGAGCAGAAATGTTAAATGTTATTCTGGTTAGATATGATGCACCACAATGCATGGGAAATCGGATATATGGGAAATTATATTTAAAATTGACTTGGCAGCTCGAGTGGGCAATTATGTTTCAGACCTTAATTCCTTTTACTGAAGGGCCTTGGCATTTGATTAAATTGTTTCTTTTCTGCAATATGTAATTTGTTTTCTGGTTTTAAAATGTAGCAGCTAAAATGTCGGAAGAGGTGGAGGAATACTTGCCTTGGTTGTGTATATGTTTTTCTAGATTTTATAGATAGAAGCGCTCCTCAATATTTGGAGGTTTGTCTGCTTATTTTGTAGCAGTTGTGATTGAAAGAGCTGTGGGCTGAAGTCAAATATTTGCTTTCATGGCTTGAAACTGTAGTCTTTTCGCAGAATTTGTATGCCCAGATGGAAATGATTACCGCTGAATGTAAGCCAGATATTTTTTTTTAAACCTAAGGTGTCTTTTTCTCTGTAAATGACTTACACTTGGCATTTCTATATCCTATTTTACAATTAATTTTGTAGTTTCAAAGTAATACTTAGTTGTAAATGAATATGTAACCAATTAGTATTCACTTTTCTTATTCTCTGTTTTAATAACTTTGTTTTTGCGGACTTGAGTGTCAATACTGAGACTTTGCTGAATTGTGGATGGATTGTCCCCAAACAAAGATTGGGTTTTGAAAGTAAATGCTTCAAACTTATAAAGCTTAACTTGTGTACTAATACTGAAATTTTTGTAAAGATTTGATGTGTTACCTAGCAACATGAGGGGACTGAGTTTTCATTGAGCTCATTTCTGAGTGGTGTTGTTAGCCCTAAGCCAATGCAGAAGGATACTTTGAACAGTGGACAATAAAAACAATCAGCAAACCAGCTGGATTACTTCTTTTTTGTACATATTTGCAGTGAACTGAAGAAACCCATTTTTAAGGATGAAAAATTGAATTTAACTTGTACAATGTATTGAAACAACTCATAATTTGAACATTGTTTTAAAGAGAGAACGTCAATTTTGATGGATTAAGTTGGCAACCTTTCTGCACTTTTAGAACCAAAGTTTGCACAAGTGCTTCAAATATATTACTTTCCTACCATCAACAAAAATGATTTTAAAAAAGTGCTTTAAGGCAGCAGTTTAAAATAATGTCCTGGATCACTTCACAATTTGCAGGGCTTCATAATACAGTAATGGGCTTGTCCCACTTAGGCGACTTTTTAGGCAACTGCAGGAGACTATGCGGTTGCCACATGTTCGCGGGTGGTTGCCGGGTAGTTGCTTTCATGGTCGTGAGGAGTTCCCGCATTCAGGGAACTGGTCGCGGCCTCATTATGGTCATCGCAAATTTTTCGTGCTGCAGGTGCAGTGGTAGTGGATTGCCAGGAGGTCGAAGATTGTCATAGGTTCTCGTAGGTTGTAGCCGGTGCTGACTGGTGAATTTCATTGGCTCATTGGGAAAAAAAAACGTAAGCAGTAGTTTTCAGAACCAAGGATAACCGATGTTAATGTCCGACGATAAATCATGTTAATGTCCGCCGAGCTTCACAGCTGTGTATCTCTGGCTTCTTAAAAATTGTCTCCAATCCTTCTCCCCCTGCCCTCCCCCCCTCTTCCCCCCCTCTTTTAAAGGACTTACGTGACCCTTCCCGTACACTGCTTTCATCGTCTTAATTACAGTGCCTGTTCATCACGGTGTGTGTCTGTATCACATTGACTTTGCACTGTGTGAATTTCACTCAGACAGCACTCCCCCTGCTTGCCCTGTCCCCGCCTGCATAACGGGCTGGTGACAGTCACCAGCAGTTGCTTGAAAAATCGCCTAAGTGGGACAGGCCCTTTAGATATCCCAGGGCAGATCTATAAATTTGAATGGTAACGAGTCAGGCTAACACGGCAGTCAGATGTACTTTATTTATTTTTAACATTTTGTTGGGGAGCTGTGCATATCATTGCACAGACCCGTTGGTTTTTGGCATTAGAAAATGGCACTGTTAATCCAGGAGGGTGGGGGGATGACGTTTGTAATGACATGGAGGTTTGAGGCTCGTTTGACGAATAACAAGAGAACCAAAAGACCTCCTGGACTATTTGGGGAAAATAAGACTTGCTTTTCAGTTCATTTTCAAGACAACATAGTAGACTTATAGAAATGGAATTGGTAAGTAGTATGCAACCACAACACACAACGAACAGACTTTGCTTAACCAAACAGTTTCTCCTCTATTTTGTGCAAAGTATTTGGATAGGTCTGATGGCTCTGACTGAAATGTGAAGCCGGTGGGCAGCCAAGGTTCCCAGCAGACTTTGGTTGCTAGGTTTTTGTTTGATAAACTGATGGCTAATTATGAAAGTCTGTCCAAGTACCACGATTTGCAAATAGAACAGCAATGGTGATAATAAGAAGTTTGATCTATTAAATGGAACGTTTTGTATGAAAGAATCTTCTATGGGCTTAATTCTCTACTAATTCTGATTTCGTAATGTCTTCTATCAAAGGTATATAATTACTGTGGACCTAATAGAATTATTCAGGAATATGGCAGGGGGCAGATAGCTGAACAAGCATCTTTTTAAAGATTTTGGTAGGAACCTATATCAAGTATTCAATCATGATATATTAAACAATTCTTTTGGGTTAAGCAGTGTGCACTGGTATTGCTTTTTTATTGTCACGTGCCCTTGAATGCAGTGAATGGCTTTGTTTGCACGCCATCCAATCAAATACTATACAGGAATATAAATAAGCCAGACACGGGTACAGCAGGTAATGCAAAGAGAAAATTACCAGCGTACAGAACACTATGGTGGCGTGGGAGATTGCAACCTTCACGTGGTCCGCCCTGTTTCAACGAATGCAATCAACCTGGTGAGCACAATCAAATTAGATCAAATAGAACAAGTTGTCCTACAACTTTAGGCTGTGCATGCCATACGAAAGAAGAAGAACACTATGGTATAGAATTACAGTTACAGAAGAAGTGCCGATAAAGGTCTGCAAGGAGGTGGTTTGGAAGATTGGGACAACACCCTAGCTTAAGAGAGGACCATTCAGTAGTTTAATAACAAGGAGAAGTTGTTCCCAAACCAGGTGCTATTTGCTATTGTATCTTCTGCCCAATGGGCAGAAGAGGGAATAACCGAGGTAAAAATGGTTCTTGATTATGCTGGTGGAGTTCTCTTGGCAGCGTGAAGTCTAGATGGAGTCAATTGGGGAAGGCTTGTTTGTATGATGGGCAATCAGAATTGTGTACAGTATTATTCATTAGTAACAAAATTCAGCTGGCTTTAAGGTTGTATTTCAGTTAATTCAGTTAGCCAGCTACCAAACCAAAGACTCAAATTGCATAATTGAATAAATGCATGTGCAATACTTTTACTGGGCTAGTCCTCATGTGATTGTGTCAACATGTTGGAAAAGAAAACGGATCGTTATTTCAATGAAGTGAGTCATTTTGTTAAATTAGCACTATTTTAAAACTAATGAATGCAACATTTGACAAATTTGGCTTTTCATTTTCTTTCCCCTCCATGTTTCTCCTATTCCAACGCAACCTAGCCTTTGCGAATATCTGACTAATTTTAAACGTGCTTAACAATTGATTAAAAAAAATAATTCTAATGATCATGTGGATGGTGATCTCTGGATATCTCCTGGTGCTATGTGGTAGAGGACAGGTTGTTGCTTTATTAAGGAAAATGTCACGACAGTAGTCCGAGTGAACATTACTGATGGTTCGTCCTGTGAGGCAATATGGGTGGAACTGTGAAAAAGGTTGGTAGTGCACGATAGATTTGAGAATATTATGGGAAGCTAGAGTAGAAATTGCAGATGCCCTGACTGAGATATATGAATCATCATTAGACATAAGTGAGGTGCCAGAAGACTAGAAGCTGGCTAATGTTTTGTCTCTATTTAAGAAGGGCTGCAAGGGAAAGCCTGGGAACTTAGTCAGCCAAACATCTGTGGTAGGCAGGTTACTGGAGAGTATTCTGAGGGATAATATTTATATGCATTTGAATAGACTGGCTGATCAGGAATAGTCATCATGGTTTGTATGTGGGAGAACATGTCTTGCGAGTCTTAAGTTCTTTTGAAGAAGTAACCAAAAAGGTTGATGAGTAACCAAAGCCATAAATGAAAAGGATAAATGAGTAAATTTGTGCTTGAAGTCAGGGCTTGTAGGTGAGGTACTAAATGAGTATTTTGCATCTGCTTCCACTAAGGAGAAGGGCATGGAGGACAGTGAGATCTGTGGCGAATACTAATATGCAAGGACAGTTTGAGACTAAGAAGAGGGTGGGGTGGGGGTTGGTATTCTTGAAGAGCATTAAAGATGATAATTCCTCATTACCTGATGGGATCTACCCCAGGTTGTTGAGCAATGAGATTGTGGGAGCCTTGACGAATATCTTTGCATCTTCTCTAGCTGCAGGCAAGGTCCCTGAGGACTGGAGAGTAGCTAATGTTTTTCCTTTGTATAAGAAGGGAAGTAGAGAGTATCCAGGGAATTATAGGCCGGTGAGCCTCATGTTAGTGGTATGGAAGCTATTGGCGAGAGTTCTCCAGGATAGGATTTGCTCCCTTTGTGAGAGAATGGATTAATTAGGGACAGTCAACATGGCTTTGTATGCAGCAGGTCATGTCTTAATAATTTGACCAAGTTTTTTGAGGAGGTGACCAAGATAATTGGTGAGGATGTAATTTACTCTGAGATTTAAGATATGGCTTTTGTACCACTTTATTAGGAAAGTACCTCAAATTCAGTTGTCAATACACAGGTGTACCCAATTTGGAGTCTTGTTCTGATTCAAGACCAAAACATATCCATGCTCTCATGTGCAAGAGAACAGTGGCCTAATAAAGGTCATAGAGTAATTTGTTAAAAATTCATGAACATATTGAGATGCAAGACTTTCAGTGCCCAAACTGTATTCCAAATTTATTTCCATTTAGCAGAATTTAAGATTCTGATAACCATAATTAGTAAATATTGTTATCAATCTAGATTAAATGATTGTCTTAACTGAGCTTTAATGACTTACAAAAACAAATGCATTTACAGTTTACTTGAGTGAAAAACAAACTGCTGGAGAATCTCAGCTGGTCTTGTATAATCTATGGAGGCAGAGGGATGGTTTACATTTCAAGCTGACCCTGCATCAGGATTGAAAGTGTTAAGGGAAGATAGCCAGTATAAAAGGATGAGAGGGATGGATAAGATGGAGTGGTAGGTGGAATCGGATGAAGTGGGGAACAATGGTCAGATGGGCGAGGGATATGGGTGGTGTTTTAGGCAGGGGCTGGTGGATGGTAGGTAGAAACACAGAAGGAGAACAAAATGGGCAGATGGAGCCTGATGAGAAGATGGAGGAAGTTAGAGACAGGCTGGAAGGTGATAAGTGGAACCAGTTTAGGGAGCGATAATGGACAGATGGAACCATATGTGGAAGGGGATAGGAAAGGTAGACCAAGGAGAAGAAACCTAGGTGATGGGTATTCTAGCAGGGGACAAGGTGAGAGGAGGTGGAGTTGGTGGTTTTACAGTAGATATCAGTGGATAGTTTGTCTCCTGAGATGGAAACAGATCTAGAAAAGGGGGGTGTCAAAAAATATGAATTTGAGGGCAGATTGGAAATCAGTAGCAAAGATGATAAAATACACAAGTTTCACATGAGTGTAGGAAGCAGCAGTGTGGTTATTGGTGCAGTTGAGCAAGAGATGTAGGTTGCCAGAGGAGGTTTGGAACCAAGATGGTTCAAAATTGCCAACAAAAAGGTAGGTGTAGCTATGGGTCATAGCCACATATTTGATTTGTAGAAAGTGAAAGGAATCAAAAGAGAAATTGTTCATGGTAAGAGCCAATTCTGCAGGTGGATGAGGGTGTAGTTGAGGTAGCTGTACAGCAGTGGGTTTATGGTAGATAGTGGTGAGCAGTTTGATTTCTGAGATGGAGGCAGATCCAAAAAAAGTTTCCAACTATTATAGGCCAGATTGGGAGTTAGTAACAAAGGTTAATTAGTTCTACTTGATTAATAGTGATGGCAGGTGCTGTTGAACTATTCGTTGGACCCAAGGACAGGAAAGCTGATTGTCGGGATGGCATCAATTGTTTATCTGTCATCTGAGGAGAACACAATGCTCCTAAATTTAAAAACTTGGGATTGCTGCCAAGTCCTTATGCTATCAATACATTTGTAATTAGAATAAGCATTTAGCCACCACTCTACTAACAATTGGGTATTAAAATTTCAAATGCTAAAAGTTTAATTCAGCACAACTTTGTGGCTCATTGTATGTGTGATTTATAGTGTTCTTATTGCCATACAGTAATTCTTCCAACTTGTGGGCTTTACACATGGTTTCAATGTGAGTATTAGTGGTCGGCCCCTTCGATCAGCAGCAAGAGAAAAGTAAAGTCTTGTTACTGGCTTCTGATCAGAGTAACTCTAACTCTTGTGCTTTACATTTGATCTGTTCATGAAATGTTGGCACAGATCCTGATAAAAAGGAAAAAAAATGTATAGACCCATGAACCAAACTCAGCAAATGGAAAAATAGCTGTAGAAGACCAGAAAGGAAATGGAATTAAGCTGGTATTCTTGTCATTGAAAATTTAATAAATTTAATGGAGTCCAAGTATAATAATTGGCTTGACTAGCCACCAAAGTTAATTCTGTTGATTTCTTTGCATTTATTTAATAGGATGTCTGAGATGATCAAAAGCTAAATTGATTAACTTGACATTTAAGAATTTTTCAATTACCAATAGGCATGCACTCTGGAGCCACACAATTATGTTGTTACTTTTCCCTCAAACCAAGAAATCTGGAATTGCCAAACACAACAGTTCAAAGCCATTCGATAGACACAAAAAGCTGGAGTAACTCAGCATCTCTGGAGGGAAGGAATGGGTGATGTTTCAGGTCGAGACCCTTCTTCAGACCCTTCCTTGTTTCTTCTTTGTATTGAGACATTCCTGTGGTCCGTTCAGTGTATAAAATTACTATTTGTAATGTCATAAATGCTGGAGAGAAAATATGAAAATACTCTACTTTGCCTATCCCTTGAAAAGGCATCCAAAAACATATAACCCACTGAAAGAGAATCTTTTTTTTCCCCCTTGTTTATCTTAAATGGATCCATTTATTTTTGACCAGTGGCACTTGGGTTTAGACTCTCTCACAGGAGGAAATGTCCACTCCACATTGACCATGTCAAAACCCCTCAGGATCTTGTATTTCAATAAAATTCCCTAGCATTCTTCTAATCTTCAGCAGTTACATACTTATTCTGTCTTATCTTACCCACAATACAACTGTATTTTGGGTATCAATCTAGTAAATGTTGGAAGAGCTGTCATTGCATCAATATCCTTTCTTGAATAAGGAGACCAGATGTGGTGTCTCCAGTGTCCCACAGAACTGAACCATAACTTCCCAGTCCGCCTTAGCCTTTGCGATCTCCCAGTTCCCAAAATATTTTAGATTGATACAAAATGGCGGAGTAACTCAGCCGGGATAGGCAATATCTCTGGATAGAAGGAATGGGTGACGTTTTGGGTCGGGACCCTTCTTCAGAATCCCCTTTTATCATTTTAATTCCCATTCCCATATTGACCCGAAACGTTGAAGAAGGATCTCGACCCGAAACATCACCCATTCCTTCTCTCCAAAGATGCTGCCTGTCCCACTGAGTTACTCCAGCATTTTGACTCCCCATACTGACTTCTCTGTCTTGGGCCTCCTCCATTGTCAGAGTGAGGCCACACACAAATTGGAGGAACAGCACCTTGAATTTGGCTTGGGAAGCTTAAAGGCCTGTCTCACGAGTCTGCGGTCATTGGCGGCGAAACAGGAAGAATCTACCGCTCCTGGGCCGCCATAGACCGCGCACTCGGTCAAACGCCCACCGCCGGGGCCGTGCGGCGTTGTTCCCAACACCGCACGGTGCTAAAATAAAACCAACACTGTTCAAAAATATGTTCCTACCGCACAGCCGCCGCCAGTGAGGCACGAGTGCGGCACGGCCGCCGCCACAGCCGCCGCCAGTGAGGCACGTGAGTGGCACGGCCGCCGCCACAGCCACCGCCAGTGAGGCACGACCGCCGCCAGTGAGGCACGACCGCCGCCAGTGAGGAACGTGTGCGGCACGGCCGCAGCCACAGCCCCGCGATCTGAAAGCCGAAACAGCAAGCTCGTTGAACCGGCTGTACTTGGCCCCCGCGCAGCATCCGTGCGGCGCTCTTGTGGTTGCCGTGCAGTCCCCTCTTCCGGCGACGTCGCGCTTCACCGCCAACGACCGCAAACCCGTGGGACAGAGCCTTTACAACCCAGTGGTATGAACGTTGAGTTATCTCAATTCAAGTAACCCCTGCATTCCCTCTCTTTTACTCACTCATTTAAACTATTTATATCCCTTTGTAGTTTTCTGTTCTCTTCACAACATTCCTAGGATAATGGCACTCGTGCGATCTTGCTGAATGGTGGAGAAGGCCACCTTAAAAAAAGGCCTGCATTTTCTTTTAGTTTAGTGATACATGAAACATCTAACAAGATTATCCCATTTAGTTTTAATCTCCTGCTACTTTGGATTCCAATTAGTAATGAGAAAAACTGTGGTCGGGAAGAGGGGGGCAAAAAGCAAAATCCTGGAGGAACTTTGCATCTGTGGAGGGCAGTGATGGAAATGGGGGGGGGGGGGGTTCACAGGGGTACGGCGTTCCCCTAGTTTTCAATTTCCAGCTCGGGTTTAATGAGTACTGCATAACGATTTGAGCCATTTGTCACATTATTCAACTCAGACAAAAACAATTTGTTAATTGCCACTGTTAGCAGTTGTTAACAGCCAGTAGTTAACAGTAGTTATACAATGTGTCATCAATACATCGATCCACATTCCTCAGTAAATGTAATTGTGTTTTAACACCGCGTTCCTTTGAATAAATTTCAAGGGAGAATTTCTTAAACTCACTGTCAGGGCTACTGGACCGCGAGCACGGGCTCCGGTAAAGTCACGTTATTTTATTATTCCACTTTATTTTATTTGCCTCCCTGCCACCCTGCCACCCTGCCTCCCTGCCTCCCTGCCACCCTGCCTCCCTGCATCCGTGCCTCTCGCCGCTCTCCTCCGCTCTCGAAAACTCAATGATGTATTTTGGGAGGTATTTTGGAGAAAGGAGATGCATAAAATGTGCACATTTAAAAAATCAGGGTTCAGATATACAAACCTTCAAAAGCAAATTATATGCTACATTTTCAAATGGGAAATAATGCTTAAGAAGCTAATAGAAAACTTGTATAAATCTTTGGTTGTGCCATAGTTAGAATATTATGTTCAATTTTTCTGGAACGATCTGTCCTTCAGCTAACAAAAATAATGAATAATTAGTCTGTTAGTCAATTAGTTAATGGTGCTGTAACGCTTGGCTAGCAGTCACCGTTGAATGGTATTTGATATACTAGTTAAGAGGGAGAAGGATGAGTCAGAAAACAAGGCTCTAAATTTAAGTAAACTTTGGGAAAGTGAGGCAGAAGAGTAGACTATGCAGCGCATTGACAAACAATGTGAAATGTTCCAAGATCTTCTTGGAAATAGACCTGTACATTTTGAATTGAATTGAAATTATTTATCATTCAAAAATGAATGAAAAGAAATGAATGTTATCCCTAACAATTAAGTTCAGGTGGACAGTAACATGGATAAGGGAGAGCCAGTGGATGTAGTGTACCTGGACTTTCAGAAAGCCTTTGATAAGGTCGCACACAGGAGATTAGTGGGCAAAATCTGAGCACATGGTATTGGGGGTAGGGTATTGACATGGATAGAAAATTGGTTGCCAGACAGGAAACAAAGAGTAGGAATTATCGGTTCCCTTTCAGAATGGCAGGTAGTGACTAGTGGGGTGCCTCAAGGCTCGGTGCTGGGACCGCAGCTATTCACGATATATATTAATGATTTAGATGAAGGAATTAAAAGTAACATTAGCGAATTTGCAGATGACACAAAGCTGGATGGCTGTGTGAACTGCGAAGAGGATGCTATGAGGATGCAGGGTGACTTGGATAGGTTGGGTGAGTGGGAAATTCATGGCAGATGCAGTATAATGTGGATAAATGTGAGGTTATTCATTTTAGTGGCAAGAATAAGAGGCAGATTATCATTTGAATGGCAGGTAGACACAAAATGCTGGAGTAACTCAGCGGGTCAGGCAACATCTCTGGAGCAAAGGAATGGGTGACGTTTCGGGTCGAGACCATTCTGTATGGTGTCAGATTAGGAAAAGGGGAAGTGCAACGAGACCTGGGTGTACTTGTACATCAGTCACTGAAAGTAAGCATGCAAGAAACAGCAGGCAATGAAGAAAGCTAATGGCATGTTGGACCTTCATAATGATAGGATTTGAGTATAGGAGCAAAGAGGTCCTTCTGCAGTTGTACAGGTGAGACCACACCTGGAGTATTGTGTGCAGTTTTGGTCACCTAATTTGAGGAAGGACATTCTTGCTATTTTAGGGAGTGCAACGTAGGTTCACGAGGTTAATTCCCGATATGGCAGAAATGTCATATGATGAAAGAATGGAATGACTGGGCTTGTATCCACTGGAATTTAGAAGGATGAGAGGATATCTTATAGAAACATAAAATTATTAAGGGATTGGACACACTAGATGCAGGAAACATGTTCCCGATGTTGGAGGAGTCCAGAACCAGGGGCCACAGTTTAAGAATACTGGGTAGGCCATTTAGAACTGAGATGAGGCAAAACCTTTTCACCCAGAGTGTTGTGAATTTGTGGAATTATCTGCCTCAGAAGGCAGTGGAGGCCGATTCACTGGATGCATTCAAAAGAGAGTTAGATAGAGCTCTTAGGGCTAGTGGAATCAAGGGATATGGGGAGAAGGCAGGAATGGTGTACTGATTGTGGATGATCAGCTATGATCACATTGAATGGCTCGAAGAGCAGAATGGCCTACTCCTGTACCTATTTTCTATGTATCTATGTAAAATGCTGGAATAACTCAACGGAACAGGCAGCATCTCTGGAGAGAAGGAATGGGTGACGTTTCTGGTTGAAACCCTTTTTCATACTGATGTCAGGGGTGAGTGGGACAGAGATAGAATGCAGTTGGAGACAGTAAGACTGGTGGGAGAACTGGGAAGGGGATGGAGAGAGAGGGAAAGCAAGGGCTATTTGAAGTTAGAGAAGTCAATGTTCATACCACTGGGGTGTAAGCTACCCAAGCAAAATAGGAGGTGCTGTTTCTCCAATTTGTGCTGGGCCTCACTCTGACAATGGAGGAGGCCCAGGACAGAAAGGTCAGATTGGGAATGGGAGGGGAATGGCGTGAATTTGCAGCTTTATCCTGCGCTACTTAATCCAAGGGCGAGCGAACGAGCGGACAGACGGACGAAAGCAACGATCATAGAGTGGAATAGATGACATTTCGGGTCGAGTCAGACTGAGTCAGGGGAAAGAGGAACAAGAGATATAGACGGTACTAAGGACAAAAGAATGGAAGATATGCCTATATCTCCTGTTTCCCTTTCCCTTGACTGTCAGTCTGAAGAAGGGTCTCGACCCGAAATGTCACCTATTTCACTCTACGATCATTGCTTTCGTCGGTCTGAGAGAGAAAGAGAGATGCAAGAAAGCAGCTGTGACATGTAATACACAATAAACTATATTATAAATACACAATAAACAAGTTATGCACCCCCCCCCCCCTCCTTCCAAACCTCAGCCTCACGGACCTTACCACTAGTTCCTAAAACCCATTTCCATCACCAGTGGAGGGAATGGACAACAATGTTTCAGGTCGCGACTCTTCAGATGATCTGATTATCATTGAGATACAAGGACCAGCAGATGCTGGAATCTTGAGTAAAACACAAAGTGCTGGAGTATAACACAAAGTGTCCACCCATATCCCACAAATGATCAGATTAACACACAAATGTTCTACGCAAGATACCAGCATCTACAGTTCCTTATGTCTCCAAATGCCGGAGTAGTTCAATCTGAAGACGAATCCCGACCGGAAACGTCGCTTGCCCATTCCCTTCAGAGATGCAGCGCGACTCGCTGAGCTACTTTCTTTTATTCTGAGTATTTTACCCAGTTGTGGGACAAGGGTGGAATCGTCGTTTGATTAGCAATGCTGCAGAGCACCGCGTAGTGGCGCTCCTGCTCCACTGGACAGGCGTGGCGCGGAGATCCTGAAGGAGCAGCCAGTTGTGAAATTCTGCATGGACGTGATGCTCGCCCAGTGTAAATAGTAACTCCTGAAAGAGAGAATTGAGAGGGAGATCGCGGCTGATTCCGACTACTGAGCCGGATGCCTCTAGTTTTAAACTCAAATGCAGGAAATGTTGTACAGGATTGCTTCCGTTTTAACCAACTGACCGCAAGAAAATGAATTAGTGCCACGATAACAACGTTTGAAGGCGTCCAAAGACAGATCTATTCTGTAGTCGTCAGATTTCCTGCAAGTCAGCGATGTGCCATATGTTAATGTGGTACATAAAGCGGATTTGGTTCAAAGATCAAAAGAAACATTGCTTCTCATTTCAAAACTTTTATTAAGACCACATTTGTATCAGATTGGTGTGCCAGCAAGATTCTAATGAGCCAGCACTGGGGGGTGGGGTGGGGTTAAAGTTACATCAGATGAGAATATTGCCGGGATCCTGTGTTAATTTGTGCTTTTGATTGTATTTGGTAATCAACTGGTTTATTTTCAGGTTGTGGTTAAATCAGAAGAAGTTGCAGAATGGAACATATTACGCGATGACTTCATGATGGGAGCTACCATGAAAGACTGGGATAAGGAGAGTGATGAGGAGAAATGTGCTGATGTTGCTGGCGAGGAGAGTGCTTCAGACCGATGAGCCTCTGATCATAAGCACTCCTCGGTTTAAAACGTAAACTGATACCGATGTTCATTCTGTGAATGCAAGAAATTGTATCATTTGGAGTCGTTGATAAAAAATAAAGTAAACTATTTCTCTTCAATCATTTTTGTTATTGCTTTCTCAAGTCCAGACACTTAACCTTGCTTCGCTTCCTTTGGAGATATGCTGATCATTGTTGAGATCGTGCTAAAGATGGAGTCAATGAAGGCAGCATTGGGCCAAGTTTATTATGCAGCATGATTTTTGCTTTTGATCGTCGTCAGAGTTGCGCCAAGGAGATGGGGTGTTTGGACACCTCAGGCAGTTTAGCCCATTCTGGAAGTTCATAAGGGGGAGGGGTTTTGCGCTCGGCAATAAGGCAAGTGGGCAATGAATCTTGTCGGTGGGGAAAAGCAGCCATCACACCTGCAAGAACGGGCAGCTTTTCACATCCTTGCTAGAGTATTTGTGGCGCCCACCTTAGTGGCATTTAAGGGGCTGTTGGATAGGCACCTGGATATACAAAGAATAGAGGGATATGGATTATGTGCAGGCAGATAAGTCGCTCTAGGCACCATGTTCGGCGCAGACATTGTGTACCGAAGGGCCTGTTCTTGTGCTGTAAAGTTTTATGTTCTGTGTAGGACGGAACTGCAGATGCTGGTTTCAACCGAAGATGGATACAACAAGCTGGAGCAACTCAGCGGGACGGGCAGCATCTCTGGAGAGAAAGAATGGGTGACGTTTTGGGTCGAGACCCTTCTTCAGACCTTATCCCTGACTGCGTAGCGTCCAATGTGAGAAGTGTTAGCCTAGATACTGCACCCGTTTAAAACTGACTGTTGTTGGAAGAATATGCTTTCCTATACACCTCCAGTAACAATATCTAAAACGCCTCAATGGGCGTTATGTGTTTAAAATGTGTGCACCACCGCATGACAGATAACGTACATCGTGTGAGTTATGGTGAACCGGGTGCTCGCTGAAAATTCCAGCAGGATAATGTCGATCTAAGTTGGTGGGGGAGGTGGGGAGTTGCTGGAGCAACTGACATTTACTCTGTGTGACCTGTGTCTGTATTTTACTACACTTTTGGATGGGAGAATTCCAATTGTGCTGCCGAGTCTGAATCACTCTATTTTCCCCTGCGGAGTGGAAATATTTGCCCATCTGTCTGTTGGTTTAAAAACTGTGCTCCTTGTCCAACTGTCTCCTCTGATGTTCTGAATGACGAAGGAGGGTTCAAATGATCAGAATAGCAAAGTAACCGGAGCCACAGCGGTCCTGTTACAGAATCTGGAGCCCACCTGGGCCCTAGTGCCCCTTTAAATGAGTTTAAGGGTCCGCTTATACAACGCTGGACATTTCCCAGCCAAGTTTGATTGCTTTTAATTTCATTGGATTCGAAATGGATTGTTTGGTTAGAAAGAAACAACAAATCCACTCGAACTCCACACACTGCCCCATAAAAACATCAACTTGGAATATTTGTAGTTGGACTGTAAGCGGAATTGTAGCGTGCGCTGACTCCGGGTAGCAAGATTACAGATGAGGAGGGAAGTTGCTTGACTTCGACGACGCAGCCAAAGGCTGGTTCACCTTCCTTGGGCTCTCCAGAGCACTTTCACCCGCGCCCGGAGACTTTATAAAATTGTTTGTTTGAATCCAGGGACTGCAGGTGCTGAGTGGGGCAAAAGGTCGTATGGGGTTCAGATCAGGTTGTTGCCCGGTGGCCTCTGTAGTTGTAGATATGCCTCAAGGCTCATTGTATGAGAACGCCGTGCCCTTCTATGGACGGAAGTATTGGGGACAGAGAAGGCACATGTTAGCAGCAGCATATTTATTGTTACTATCACATTGATCGAACGAGTTGCACAAATATTCGCTTTGTGAGAGGCGTGACACAGGGCAGCCTTCTGGGCAATCAACGGGTGTAGCAAAGCTCGGGATGCTTTTGTGTTTCTCGCGTCCCAATTCCCATCCGTGGTAAATAACTATTACAGCAGAAAACACAACGTGTTGAATGAACTCAGCGAGTCAGGCACCATCTGTGGAGGGAATAGACACGCGATTTTTCGGGACGGGGCCCTTCTTAATCCGAGCATTTGCAATTTATTGTGTCTCTTAAATATTGTGGCGCGATTTAAATGCAAACAGGCGGCGCAGTGGCACAACTGGTGGAGTTGCTGTCTCACAGCGCCAGAGACCCGAGTTCGATCTTAAAGATGGGTGCTGTCTGTGTGGAGTTTGCACGTTTTCCCTGTGACCGCATAGGATTTCTCCCACGTCCTAAAGACTTGCCGGTTTGTGAGTAGGTATTTGGCTTCTGTAAATTGCCCCTCACGTCTGGGAAGTGGATTAGAAAGTGGGATAACATATAACTAGTGTACGGGTGATCGATGGTCGGCTGGCCGAAGGGCCTGTTTTCACGCTGTATCTTTAAATTAAGCTAAACATTCTCATGTAAACTTATGTTCCATACAATCTTACTATTTCTGTAAAAGATATAGAACCTATAGACTCTAGTAATGCAATTTGGAAACAGGCCCTTCGGCCCAACTTGCCCACACCGGCCAACATGTCCCAGTTACACTAGTCCCACCTGCCCGATTTGATATATATCCCTCCAAACCTGTCCAATCCACGCACCTATCTAAATGTTTCTTAAATGTTGGGGTAGTCCTGCCTCAACTACCTCCAATTGTTCCATACACCCACCACCCTTTGAGTGAAAAAGTTACCCCTCATATTCCTATGAAATCTTTTCCTCTTCACTTTAAACCTATGGCCTCTCGACCTCGAATCCGTTTCATGAGAGACCTGTAATCTGTGAAATCCTCCCCCCCCCCCCCCCCGGACTTTGCTGGCTTTACCATGCACTAAACGTTTTCCCTTATCATGTATCTATAACGCTGTAAATGGATCGATTGTAATCACGAATTGCCTTTCTGCTAACTGGTTAGCATACAACAACAGGCTTTTCACTGTACCGGTGCACGTGACAATAAACTAAACTGAGATAGACACAAGAAGCTGGAGTAACTCAGCGGATCAGGTAGCATCTCTGGAGGGAAGGAATGGATGACGTTTCGGGTCGAGACCCTTCTTCAGACTGAAATCTAAGATAGACACAAGAAGCTGGAGTAACTCAGCTAGGTAGAATGGGTGACGTTTCGGGTCGAGACCCTCTTGTCACCTATTCCTGTTCTCCAGAGATGCTGCCTGTCCCGCTGAGTTACTCATGCATTTTGTGTCTATCAGCAGTACCTTCCTTCCAACACGAGCGCAGCTAGACGCGGGCGCTAGGACAGCGCGGAGCACCAGAGGCGCCAGTCTGTGGGCAGCCTGGTAGCGAGTGGCGAGGAATCCTCCGACGTCGCGTCACTGGATGGAGGCAACACGTGGTCGGATGGGTCATTATAAATGCCTCCGGTGTGCGAGCCTGATGTTATCTGCTGGCAACTCTCCCTCTCACACACACGCACACTCTCTCTCTCTCGCACACACACACAATCTCCCACTCTCTCTCCCATCCAGGGATCTTTTATTAGCAGGGGCAGCGAATATAACGGTTCGCTGCTTATATTTCTTTTAAGTATATAAAGTTATTTTCTAATAAGCAGGACAACTCTGCTTTACTTTTTTTTAAACGTTGCATTTATCAGATAATTTTTTTTTTGGCAAGTTTCTCTTTTTTTTAAATCTCACCGTGGACCCAAGAACTCATCCTTGGTGGAATAAAGCTGGTGTTTTATTTTGCATTTCATTGGAGAAAAAGAGAGAGAGAGAGAGAGAGAGAGAGAGAGAGAGAGAGAGAGTAAGTTGGGCGAAGTTTAAAGACTTGGTGCGGACTGCAATGAAGTGAAGGTGTGTTTATCTTCGGCAGTAGCAGTGTTGGTGTCGGGATTGGCGCTGCGGCGAAGAGGCAGCGCTTGGCTAGTTTGGGAACTGCACCAGTTTGAGAATCAAGAATAAGCAACACGAAAGATCCTCGCGCCTTTTTTTGTTGTAAATATCTAATCTGGTATTTTTTTCGTGTGGAGATTACGATCTACAGCTGCTTTTTCTCCCTCCTCTCCTCACCCCCCTCCTCCCTTCAACTTCCAACTGCCCAACTTTGAAAATGCACCACTCCATTTTCACTGTGTTTCTCACGCTGGATTTCGCGATGATCGCCGCTTGCTTGTCGACCTGCAACACTCTCGACCTCAACCAGTTCAAGGATAAGAGAATCAAGGCCATCCGAGGGCAAATCCTCAGCAAACTGAAACTCACAAACCCCCCGGAACATTACCCGGAGCCAGATGAGGTCTCGACAGAGGTGATCGCGATTTACAACAGCACCAGGGATTTGCTTCAGGAGAAAGCGAACGAGAGGGCTGCCTCTTGTGAACGAGAGAGGAGCGAAGAGGAATATTACGCAAAAGAAGTTTACAAGATCGATACGGATACATATAACTCCCCTGAAAGTAAGCCTTAAAAGTAACTTAAAGAGACCGCATCCCTTTGTGTCAGCTTATGTATGTATTTTACCAATAATTAAGACAACATAAATCTGCTTACTTCAAATGCCCATTATAGTTTGGCTCCAGGGTATGATTGGCATTACTTCGTCTGGAGCGAATGTTTAGCAATTCTAATATGCAACCTGTGCCAGCAAAAAGGGATGTCTTTCCTTCTTAAGAATTACTTAACGTGTTTGCACGTATAATCAACACGACCAAAGAAATAGTTTGGTTCCTGGCCAAATTTTTTTTGCATTGATATTGTGATATATAAAGCATGAGAGGTATTCGCCTATTTGAACTGCAATTTACTGACGTGACTGGGAAAAAAAATAATTACATATTTTGGTCCTGTTTATTTTTGTAGCGGTAAGTTGAGTTTTGGGCTGTACGCACAGCCGCCCGACCACCAACTGATTTGCGATAATACTCGTGGAAATCATATCTAAAATGTTCCACACATAATCTAGAACCTGCAGTTTTCAGTTGAAATGCAGAAATTCCGAGACAGGTGCTTTGTAAACAAACACGACAGACAGGCACCGCGTTGAGTATTCTGATCGCTGACTAGCATTTAACTCATAGCGCGCTGAACCATAGTTTGCAGGCGTCAAAAAAAATGCGCGTTTAGAAAATATGACATAACGTAGTTAAAATTTGCTCGCGGGTGCACAATTTAACGCCGAATATTGTGGAAGTAAAAATAAATACAAAATGATAAGATGGATAACGTTAAAAACAAAATTATATCGCTTCATCTGGTCCAGCGCGCATATGGTTAACAATCCGGTATTCCTCTGGGATGAAAATAGCAATCAATGTTAAGAATATAAAACGGTGAATCCAGTAAGTGCTGTACCTATAAGAGCACCCCTGATATTCTTAAATGGTTATATAATTTTTCAGAGGAATAGTCAGAAGCAGGTGAATGTAAGGATGCTCCTCAAGATCTTGCACCTTGTGGAGACTGGCCTAAGGTGTTTGTTGAAATGATTCATGATGTGTTAAACAACTGGTTACTTACCTTAAAATGTAGCGTGGCATTCTAAAGATTGTCAGTTGAAACATAAGTTGTGAATATAGCCTGCAACTGCCAACGAGTGATACGGTAAGTGATTTATTTCAACAAACCAGAGCGTTTGCTGAAAAATGTTTTGGATTCAGACAACAACTCCCAACAGCCACGTTCATGGCAAACGGGACGGGACCCGTGCTCGTTAAGTTTCTTTGTACCGGGTTAATGGGGGGAAATGTCGGGCCTCGTTGTACAATTTCACATGCAGAACTATCCTTGGTGATTGCAAAAATACCACCAGCCTCCAGCTTGGGAGGAATGCCAAAACCATTACACAACAAATGGGTCAAAAGGGTAGTTGTGAGATATAAACTGTGCTATCATAGCGGTTATATGTGGTCATTATATATGTTTCAACAGTCTAATATTGTTTCTATTGGCTGGAATCTTGTCAATATATATGCTGGATTCACTTTCTTCATAACGTTATTTCTACACACACACATACATACATGTGTGCATATGTGTGTGCGTGTATTTATGTGTGTGTGAGTATGTGTATATACATATGTGTGCGTATGTGTGTATACATATGTGTGAGTATGTGTATACAGATGTGTATCTACATGTGTGTGTATATACACGTGTGTGTGTATACATGTATGTGTGTATATATATGTATATATATATGTGTTTATATATATGCAGATATATATATTGTGTATGTGTATATACATATATCTATATATACATATAAACACGCGTATATATGTATTGGATATAATTACATTTTATATATAAATTTAGCATTGTATAATTGATATATGTTGTGTATTATATATGTGTATATATATATGTGTGTGTATGTGTGTGTATACATATAATACATATATAATACGCATTATATATAAATTACACGATGCTAAATGTATATATATTATATAATTATATCCGATATATTTGTGTGCGTGTGTGTGGAGTGTGTGTGTGTATATATATATGTTTGCCCGGTGTAAGTGTGATTGGAGGTTTGGTCACTGGGATGTGCGCCCAGATATCCCCCTTGCCATAATTGGCAGTGCAAATCTTAAAACATTTACTTTGAATTTACTTAGCGTCAAATTCAAGCTCGAGATTTTAATTTATGGCCGTGAGCTCGTTTTTTTTCTATTGAAAGTTTTCAATCCTGGCATATGGGAAGAGGAAATAAGTGCTAGATTAACTCAGTGGGTCAGGCAGCATCATTGGAGAACATAGATGGGTGACGTTTCGGGTCGGAATCCTTCTTCAGACTGATTAGTTTGAAATAGGATTGTTGGAAATTAACGTATTGAATTGTGAAATATGTGGACACGGATTATGTTGGATAATTGAAAATGAAGTAACCCAAGAGAAACACGAACTGTTGGAGTAACTCAGCGGGACAGGCAGCATCTCTGGAGAGAAGGAATGGGTGATGTTTCGGGTTCTTATAACCCAAGAGAGGGCGATGTTCAGTGGGCCACTGCGGCGTCTGACCATCTTAAACCACACCTCTTATTTCGTTCTGCCTAATTTGGCACAGGGGCATCCTTGCTCCAAACTGCATAACCTGTGTTCCAGGTACAATACTCCTGCCTCCACATCAAGTACATCCGCTGTTGAAATGCGTGCTCTGTGCTGGACCCCCAGTTCCCCGAAAGCTCCAGTCATGCTTTGTAGCTTGTGTGCTCCAGTGGTCCGAGCCCCTTGATACAAACTCCGTGCTCTTGCCCGAGTGTGTCCGCACTCGACTCTGCTGGACTCGGGGCTCCGTCCCAATCTGCGCCTGTTCTGATGTGAGTGGTATGCATCTTTTATGACCAAGTTTCAACCAATCGGTATCCTGGAGGGAGGGAGGGGGGGGGGGGGGCATTGCGCTGTGCTGTTGCTGCAGATTCCTGGATACTCTGGGTTTTTGCCACAGAAAACGTGAGCCAGAACACCCCCCAGCAATTTCAAAGAGGATTTTGCATACTACTCACGAATTGGTGGTGTGGCGTCTTAAAGAATGCTAGGAGAGCGAAACCTGCAATGTACCGATCTTCCACAATAGGCAATCTTGTCATAAAACTCAGAGGAAATGCAATGACCTCCCAACACTGAGAGCAGCGAACTTTGTACTTACTTTTCCCGAACTGAAAACGTTCGCTAGCTTGGGACCTTGGCGAATCATAGATCTTCTAAGTTTGTTCTGACTTAAAAGTTCCTCACCATTGGCTAGGTTCTTCGAATGAGTTTGGCACCAGAATCAACGCCCTGCCTGCCTCGCTTGTATCCTGCATTTTCACAAAGCGCTGAAAAGGCTCAGTCATGCTGAGAAATTTGCTTCTGAAAAATGCTTGACAGAACCAAGACGGAGAGGAGATGAGGCAGAATCACACTGAAGCCATGCCCAGTAAAAACCGAGCTTAAATATGCATTTTATTAGCAGTCATGTCAAGCCAGCGTGGGGTCGCGGTTTTAAAACGGCGAATTTGATGCAGAAACATTCATCTCGCCGTTTCCCGGGGAGACATATGTCATCAGCCTGAACTAATGGAACCTTCAGAAACTGGCGAATTTTGTGCGGGGCTTGCTGTGTGTACCCTGCTTGAGAGGAATTGAGTTGCGGCGCAGCGTAACCAGCATGAAGCAACGACAGTTACAGGGTCACTATTACGACCAGTGACCTGCCCTTCTACCATGACACTTCATTCTCAGGTGATTTCTGCCCTTGCTGCCCCTTGATCTGTGTCATCGTGGTTCCATCCAGAAGTCATTGGCAGCTGATTGGCCCTTCTAAATGCAAGGGATGTCACAACTGTTCTCCTACACCGAGCCTTGCTTAAGTGCATCGCAACGTGCAAGATTTATAGGGTGGTTGCACTTTAGGTCATCAGGTCCATGGGCGTGACGCATGGAATAGCTCAATCCTTCTGGACTACAAGGCAGCTTCCAGCATACACTAGTAACACACGCAACGTACGTTCTTGCCTGTTAAAAACCGCCAAAATTGTCAATTTTTGCACTGTCAAAAATTTGTGGAAATAGGAGTAACCATGAGTGAAAACCATCAAAATCACTGCTGCTCACTGACTTGCGAAAGAGCAGCATGACAGCCCGGGGCTGGAGCGTGACTGAGCGCTCTGAACCAAATGCTCTAGTATCGTTGCTCTGAACCTGAGCACCAAGTTGCAAGCGGCCGAAGGAGCGCATCCCTCGGGACAGCCCCCACTCTCCCCACCGTGGTCAGCGCTGTCCGGCCACGGCCGCCCTCCGCCCCGTCTCCCCCTGTGCGGCCGCACTGTCATGGGCTGTGGGTTGGCAGCGCCCACACACGGGGCCGGGTGGAGCGGGGCCGCGGCTCCGGGCAGCGGACACACAGGGACAAAAACCCGGCAACATCCCCGTCAGCTGCAGCAGAGTCTGGGACAGTCTGGTCCCTCCACCCACCCAGAGTCACTGACCGCGCTGCACCGGCACCCGACCCCCACACCGGGTGATTCACTCCCCCGACCCCCACACCGGGTGATTCACTCCCCCGACCCCCACACCGGGTGATTCACTCCCCCGACCCCCACACCGGGTGATTCACTCCCCCGACCCCCACACCGGGTGATTCACTCCCCCGACCCCCACACCGGGTGATTCACTCCCCCGACCCCCACACCGGGTGATTCACTCCCCCGACACCCACACCCCGAGGGTGATTCAATCCCGCCCCCCGGCCGTGGGGACAGACGGCCCGGGGTCCGCAAGTGTGGAACCAGTCAGCGTCGAGGCCGGATGCTGGGACAGAAGACGGGCCTGCTGTACTGGCAGCCATAGTAAGTGCTTACCTGACGTTCACCACTTGTACTCCAGAAGGCGTTGCGTGGCAACTACGGGTTACGGGTCATGACCTCGACTACCGTGCACCTTGACAGCCAGAAGGGGGGCTATGTGAGGATGCTGTTCATGGACTTCAGTTCAGCCTTCAACACGATAGTCCCCACCAGACTTGCTGAGAAGCTGCTGGAATTGGCGCTCAACACCCCCCTGTGTGCCTGGGTCCTGGGCTTTCTAATAGCCAGGCCCCAGGTAGTCAAGATGGGAGGAAATACATCAAAGTCCCTCACCCTGAGCACAAGATCCCCCCCAGGGTTGCGTCCTCAGCCCCCTACTGTACTCCCTGTACACACATGACTGTGTGGCTAGGTTCAGCTCCAACTCTATAATGAAGTTTGCTGATGACACTGTGGTGGTGGGCCTAATCTCAATTTCCTTCACATCAGGTCACGTTGAGCTGTGCTGTGACTTCATCTTATTCTAACATAGTATTCTAACTTCAGTATACACGCGAGGGTTGTTTTTATAGAGGCAGGCAGAGCGACCTAAATGAGCGGCAGTGGAGCTGGCCACACAAGGAACTGCAGATTCCAAACACAAAGTGCAGGAATTATTCCAGGAAAGAGTAGGTGGACATGAGGAGCATTTGGCAGCACTGGGCCTGTACTCGCTGGAGTTTAGAAGAAGACCTCATTGAAACATACAGAATAGCAAAAGGCTTAGGTAGAGTGGATGTGGAGAGGATGTTTCCACTAGTGGGAGAGTCTAGGACTAAAGGTCATAGCCTCAGAATTAAAGGATATTCTTTTAGGAAGGAGATGAGGATACTTTTCTTTAGTCAGGCGGTGGTGAATCTGTGGAATTCTTTGCCACAGAAGGCTGTGGAGGCAAAGTCAGTGGATATATTTCAGGCAGAGATAGATAGAATTAGAGGTTATGGGGAGAAGGCAGAAGAATTGGGTTAGGAGGGAGAGATAGATCAGCCATGAGTAAATGGCGGAGTAGACTTGGTGAGCCGAATGGCCTCATTCTACTCCTATCACCTTATTTAATGAACTCAGTGGGGCCAGGCAGCATCTGTGGAGGGAATGGACAGGCGACGTTTCGGGTCGGGACCCTTCTTCAGACTGATGTATTTGAAGAGCAAAATCTCGTGTATATGTGCACTTAGCGATATGACAGGTGTTACTCCGGCGAAAACCAACTGTTTCTTTGGAGAAAAATAAATGTGCTGCAACTCCACTTTTACACCACAGTTTCAGAGGAACGTTCCAGGAAATTCCAGGCCGGCATTCCATCCTCTGAACCTTCTTCCAAACCATTTTCATTGCTTTTTTTTTTTTCATTATTCGTTGGCCCATGAGGGATTTTTTAGACATTTTTGATCAATAGTTGGACCCGACAGCTTCCAGCTACTGGTGTATTTTACACATGATGGAGAATATTCAGTGTTCATTGCTTTCAAATCCTCCGATCGGCCGCACAACCTACATGCCAAACAAATGGCAAATAATTCCAATAACTTAATGATCCTACAATGTGCTGCCTGGTTAGGAAATCATTTAGGTAATTGTAATATAAATTCTTAACATGCCACTGCATTGCGGTTTTCAGAAAAAGGATTTGAGAAATATCCTAAAATCCTGGTAACATTCCCAGAATCTCATTTAATATAAACACAGTATGCCTCCAGCCTTTGCAAACCATACGTCCTAAATAGAGATGATTCTGGATTGCAAAGTCAAAAATAAACTGACAAAAGATCTGATGTAAGTAAAATAGATTAGATAGTTTATCCATTGTAAATAAGCTGACAAACGTTTAAAGTCAGTGAACACTAGAAATGTCATTTAACTAAGAGCTGAAACACCATTCTCAACATTGTAGATCTAAATAATACATAGGGTTGTTTACCATAGAGCATAGAACAGTATAGCACAAGAATAGGCCCTTTTGGCCGACAATGTCTGTGCAAAATGCCAAAATAAACAGATATCATCTGCACATGATCCATAGAGTCATACAGCATGGAAACTGGCCCTTCGGCCCAATTTGCCCACACCGACCAACATGTCCCATCTACACTCTAGTCCTACCTACCTTTGTTTGGCCTATACCCCTCTAAACCAGTGCTATCCATGTACCTGTCCAAATGTTTTTTAAATGTTGCAATGGTGCATGCCTCAAATACCTCCTCCGGCAGCTGGTTCCATACACCCACTATCCTTTGTGTGAAAAAGTTACCCCTCAGGTTCCTATTAAATCTTCCCCCCCCCCCCCCCTCACCTTAAACCTATGTGCTCTGGTTCACAATTCCTGGTCTCTGGGCAAAGGACTCTGTGTGTCTACCCGATCTATTCCTCTCATGATTTTGTACACCTCCATAAGATTACCCCTCATCCTCCTGTGCTCCAAAGAATAGAGTCCTGACCTGCTCAACCTCTCCCTATAGCTATAGGGTGTTGTCAGGTCCTCGAGTCCTGGCAACATCCTCGTAAATCTTCTCTGCACCCATTCCAACTTGACAACATCTCGACATTCCCTGCATATCCAAAACAATGTCTTAAATACCACTACCATATCTGCCTTCACCAATATCTCTGTCATCATGTTCCAGGCACCCACCACCCTCTGTGGGGAAAAAAACTTATCTCACACATTCATTTCAATTCAATGGTGACAGGAGGTGAATAATGGGTATGAGTCCAGCTGGGGCGAAGAGAGGGGTAAAAAAAGGTGGGAATCTGGGTTGTTTTTAGGTTAGTTGCTTAAAATTTGAAAATTGAAGTATTAAGTCATAAGCTACCCAGCGGAATATGTGGTGCTTTCCCTCCAGTTTGTGCATGGCCTCATTCTGGCAATGGAGGAGGCCTGTGATAGAAAGGTAAGTATGGAAATGGGAAAGCGAATTAAAATGGTTATCAACCAGCAAACCCAGGCGGACCGAATGCAAGTGTTCGGCAAAACTGCCGTCTAATCTACACTTGGTTTTGCCAATATAAAGGAGGCCACATTTGGAACACCGAATACAGTAGATGAGGTTAGAGGAGGTGCGCGTGAATCTTTATCTCACTGGAAGGACTGCTGGGGTCTATGGGTGAATGTGCGGGCGGAGCTGTAGGGATGAATGTTACATCTTCTGCAGTTACAGCTGGAAGTACCTGGGAAAGTAGTGGTTTGAGCTGGAACGGGTGAGTGAACCAAGGAGTTGCAGAGGGAGTGGTCTCTGCAGAAGGCTGAAAGGGGTGGTGATGGGAAGATGTGACTGGTGGTAGGATCACTCTGAAGGTACTCCAGCATGTTGTGTCTTTCAATGAAAGCAATGGTTGGCTTTCTCGAAACAAAGGCTTGGATTCAGTCTCTAAATGCAGTGTTGTGGAATGATTTCATTGTTTTGATCTTGTGGTTTCAGACAGGAAACCTAATTACAAATAATATTTTTGATGACTAGTTGCTGATCAAAATATATATAAACACTTTCTTTATACATTTTACAAATCACCTAGGATAACGAATAATCCAAAATCTGAATGATGTCGGATACCAATGGAATACATTAAATGTAGAAAATTTCAAATAAAATAATTAGTTTATTCCCAGATTATCTCGAAAAGGTAAGTGCTATCCTAACGTTATATAATTCTCCAGAGCATTTCACCCATGGTTCTCAAATTCAACCTTTTACGTGAGTGCAATATTGAAAGTGCCCTAACAATAGACTTTTTTTCAGCAATGTAAACATATTTAGAAGGTACAGTATTTTCTTTCTTTCAGGGTTTAAATTAAAGCACTTAAGTGGTCCATTAGAACAGCTGGACAAGTTGTAAATTTAGGATTGAGTATTTCTAATGCTGGAATTTCTAAGTGGATTCTTAGATCCGTTCGCTCAGCACCATGAATATGCGGAAGCACACGTGCACTTATCTCCTTCCTGTTGGGCAGAGTATAGTTTCCAGCCACGTGTCATCCCGAATATAAGTGAGTACAAAAAAAGCAAGCAAACTTGGCAAGCAGAGGTTGGGGGAGTGCTCCAGGTGAAGCTGAAATGCTTGGTATCCCAGCCTCCCCTCCCCAGCGCACTTCTACCGAAGGTTCAATCGTTCGGGAGCAAGCTTGAAGTGCATAGAGCAAGGCTGCTGCTTAAAAGGGAGATCAGGGACTGCTGTGTTCTTTGTTTTGTTGAAGCAGCATGGACCGCTGACCCACCTGACTTTGCCATGCAACCTGAGGGGTTCAACGTTTATCGTGCGGAATCCTCAGGCAAGGGGAAAGGTGGCAGCATCTGCTTTTTGGTCAATGAACAACTGTGATGGTCTCACATCAATTCTGCTCCTCTGACCCTGGAATATCTATTGGTAAAATGTCATCACTTTTATCTACATAGGGAATTCATGTCAACTATCTTGTCAGCAGTGTACGTATTACACCAACCCAATGATAAGGTTGCACTGGATGAATTATATTTGGTAGTCAACTCTTGAGAGACTAAACATTGATCTTCACTGTGTGAATTCAATCAAGCAAACATCAGAAGTGTACTCCTCGCATACCATCAGCATGGTATTTGTCCCTCTTCACATGGGCTGTTAATACTTATGATCACTGCTTCATTATCATCAAGTATTGATCATAGATAGACATGATCAATTCAGTAATGGATCATGAGACCGAGTATTTCAGCGGGTCAGGCAGCATCTTTAGAGAAAATGGATAGGTGACGTTTCGGGCCTGGACCCTTCCATCCCATGTTCTCATTTTTGCCAGTTTTATCATCTGTCGGAGCTGAAGCTGCCAGCTTGCAGACAGAGTTTGAACACAGGGCACCAACAAAGAGAGGAATGCAGCAGTAATCTGAAGAAATGTAGGTTTTACTTCAGGACAGACAAGTGAAGTGGAATATGTTCGAAATGACTTCATCCAGCCTGAAGACTCAGTAGACTTCAGTAGACCTCCGTTTGCTTGTGTAGCTTACCAGGCATCAGTATGAACATTAAATCCTCCAATTTTAGGTCATGCCCTCCCTTCTGCCACCCTTTCTTTCCTGTATAGACCTTCCACCCAAGTCACAAATTTATTCTAGTATCTCCCCCTGTTTCCCCCCTTATCCCCTTCCACCAATATCCCTCTCTCTTGCTTTATATTTAATTCTTCTTCATTTTTGATATATTTTGTCTGCTTTTTATCTTTCGCCTTTGTCAACCCATCTGCCAATCAACCCCCCCCCCCCTCACCTTTATTTGCCTATCACTTGCCAGGTATTGTCCCATCCTACCTCTTTTCCTGCTTTCTCCCACCTACTCCAATCAGTCTGAAGAAGGGTACACAAAAATGCTGGAGAAACTCAGCGGGTGCAGCAGCATCTATGGAGCGAAGGAAATAGGTAACGTTTCGGGCCGAAACCCTTCTTCAGACTGATAGGGGGTGGGGAGAAGAAAGGAAAAAAGGAAAAGGAGGAGGAGGAGCCCGAGGGCTGGGGGAGGGGCGGAGACAACCAGATGGCTGATGAAGGGGAGGGGACAGCCAGGGCTAGCAGAATTGGGAGAATTCAACGTTCAGGCCACCAGGATGTAGACTGCCCAAGCGGAATATGAGGTGCATTTCCTCCAATTTACGGTGTTGCTCGCTGTGGCCATGGAGGAGACCCAGGACAGAGAGGTCAGATACGGAATGGGAGGGGGAGTTGAAGTGCTGAGCCACCGGGTCCTGACTTGAAACATTACCTATACATGTCCTCCAGTGTTGCTGCCTGATCTGCTGAGTTACTCCAGCATTTTGTGTTTTGCTGAAGATTCCAGCATCTGCAGTTTGTTGTGTCTATACACCTCAATGGTTATTGGTCTCATGAAGAAATCCTTTGATGACTGTGTTTTGACAAAGCCAATTAGGATCTTGTTTAATTTAGAGGAGCAGCGTGGAAACAGGCCTCCTGGCCCACTGAATCAACGCCGACCAGCAATCACTGTACACGCACACTATTCTACACATGAGGGACAATTTACTATTTTTACTGGTCTATTAACCTATAAACCTGTATGTCTTTGGAATGTGGACAGAAACCAGAGCACCTGGAGAAAACGCACGTGGTCATGAGGAGAATGTACAAACTCCTCCTTCAGACCCGCTGATTTACTCCAGTACTTTGTGTCTATCTCTTGCACTATGTTCAGCTCTGAATCATCTTGACAATAAGAACACCTAAGTATTGATTACAGCTTAGCCTTCAACACCATGATACCGAATAAGCTCATCCCAACATCTCTGGATCTTGAACTTGGAGCCTCCATTTGCAAATGGCTTCTGGACCTTCCGACTGGCAGAAATTGGTTATGATATGTCCTCCACCCTGACCCTCAACACTGGTGTCCCTCAGGGTTGTGTGCTCAAACCCGTGATCAACTCTCTGTACATCCATGTGTAGGAAGGAATGCCCTCTCTCTTCATCCCTCCCCCACCCACGTTGCACCAGGTTCCAATTCTTACCTAACAAACTGCTAACAATGGCCTGTTTCCTTTATCATCGTTACTTTTTTCCACATCTTTCATTCATTTGTTCTATATCTCTCTACATCACTGTCTATATCTGTCGTTTCTCTTTTTCCTGACTCGTCTGATGGAGGGTCTCGACCCGAAACATCACCCATTCCTTGTCTCCAGAGATGCTGCCTGTCCCGCTGAGTTACTCCAGCATTTGTGTCAATCTCTGTACATCCATGATGTGTGGCCAAATGCAATGCTAACTAATTCTTTACATTTGCCAAATGATACCACCGTTGTCGGGTAAATCAATAACAATGATGAGGCAAGGAAGAGGATTGAGAACCTTGTGTCATGGTGCCAGGACAACAACCTAGCCCATGATGTCAGCAAGATGAAAGAGTTGGTTATTGACCTGAGGAAGTGGGTTGGGACAGGGACGGGGACGGGGGAAGGTTGGTGGGGAGTTGGGTTGTGAACACAACGCTTCAATGGAGCTGTAAAGTATACTGATGGGATGCATCTCAGCCCTTGTTATGGCAATTGCTCTGCTCTTGACTGCCTGAACCTCCAGAGAGTGGTGAAATGGACTTGGCTGCATTCACAACTCTCTGCAATTTCCTGCGGTATTGGCCAGAGCATTTACAATACCAAACTGTGATGCATCTGGATAAGATGTTTTCTATGGTGCATCTGTAGACATTAATAAGAATCTTTGGAGATATGCTGAATTTGTGTTTATCATTACTGTCTGTATACTGTTTACTCTGTGCTTCATGTCAACACGAAATGTCATTGCCCGCTGGTGTAAATGACAATGATTTAATCTAATCTAATCTAAGAAAAATAATTATTGGCTGCATTTCACACTTCACAATTACAGGCCCCATTCATTATACAATCTAACATGCTAATCCTCCGACATTTTCGCCACCTCCTACAGGATCCCACTACTGGCCACATCTTCCCATCTCCTCCCCTTTCTGCTTTCTGCAGAGACCGTTCCCTCCGTAACTCCCTGGTCAATTCATCCCTTCCCACACAAACCACCCCCTCCCCTGGTACTTTTCCATGCAACCGCAGGAAATGCTACACTTGTCGCTTTACCTCCCCCCTCGACTCCATCCAAGGACCCAAGCAGTCATTCCAGGTGAGGCAGAGATTCACCTGCACCTCCTCCAACCTCATCTATTGCATCCGCTGTTCCAGGTGTCAACTGCTCTACATCAGTGAGACTAAGCGCAGGCTTGGCGATCGCTTCGCCCAACACCTCCGCTCAGTTCGCAATAACCAACCTGATCTCTCGGTGGCTCAGCACTTCAACTCCCCCTCCCATTCCGAATCCGACCTTTCTGTCCTGGGCTTCCTCCATTGTCAGAGTGAGGCCCAGTGCAAATTGGAGGAACAGCACCCAGGGCCGGATTTAGATGAAGAGAGGCCCTAAGCTATTTCACTTGTGAGGACCCCCCTCCCAATCCCCCACCCCCACGACTAGAGGACCATGACTACCCGACAGTGACAGTGACACTTTTAGATCCTACTGTATGTTGTCATTAAACAGTTGGTTTTAAAATACATATTGGATTCACCGCGGAGCGGGCGATGCCTTACCTGGATCGCCATTTGAAGCTCTGGAGTGTTGGGCCTGCTGCTTAAACATCATGGAGCTGTGGTTTGCGGAGCTCCCAGCCTCAGGCCGCACTGATTTCAACATCGTGGAGCCCTGGGATCCCTTTACCGAGGGCCGCCAGCGTGAATCTCCGCCCAGCTCAGCCTGTGGACTTCGGGAGCCGTGGTCTCCGGTAGGAAGTGGCCGATTCGGAAGTCCAAGCCGCTGAGAATGTTCTCCCGTTCCGACGTCGGATGGTGACCCCAAATTTCACTGTACCAATTGGTGCATGTGACAATAAGCGTCTCTTGAATTGAATGTGGAATATTAAGAAATAAACTACAAATACACTAAGAGCAAAAATGTTTTTTTCTCGCCTTCTTCATAGCAAAATCATCCAGAAGTTGATCAAGATGTGTTTGTCTAAGTTTGTCACTCTCAATGTACAGAATGCTCAGTGCAGACAACCTCTCTGGAGACATTGTGGACCTTCATTCATTTTTAATTCTTTTGAGTCTTGAAAAAGACCTCTCTCCCGAGCAGTTGGTGAACATTAAGCTAAGAAACAGCCGCAAGATAGCTTCCACATCAGGGAAGGCCATCTGAATTGTTTCCTTGTATATTATTTGATAACGGTCTGTATGAGACAGAGAGTGCTCTTCTGTATGCCTATGGCTTTGTCTCACGTACGAGTGAAAGTGCAAAAATTCATCAGTAAGTTTCAGGTCAACATCTTGTGGGTATACTTCCATCAACAGTTCAACACCTTGCTGAATTTCTTGCTTAGATGCGGTCAGATTAGCAAGAAAGGAAAACTGTTGTGCAACTTCACTGTACACACTACCTCTTCTTTTTTAATTGGTTTCAAGTGCATCTAGTATAGGAATAAAGGATTTTATCCTAAACTTACCTCTTGAAGAGAGTTTATCTAAAGCATCAGGACCAGATGCACCTCCATCATTTCCTTGCCATTTCCTTAAGGGCCTGTCCCACTTATGTGTCCTTGGCACGCAAATTCCGTGACCTCGTGGTCGCGTTGAGCCAAGATGGTCCCGCGAAGGTCGGGCGCGATTACATGCGTAAGCACAGCCGTCTGGAGCGTGTGACGTCATTTGAAGATGGACACAAAGCTGGAGTAACTCAGCGGGACTGGCAGCATCTCTGAGGAGAAGGAATGGGTGACGTTTCGTGTCGAGACTTCTTCATTCTGAAAAGAAGGGTCTTGACCCAAAACGTCACCCATTCTCTCTCTCCAGAGATGCTGCCGCTCCCGCTGAGTTACTCCTGCATTTTGTGTCTATATACAATTTTCTTGGCCCCGCTCTGGGAGTAGAAGTGGGGGCGGATTCGGACCGCAACGGCCGTGAGCCCCAGGCCGAGTTCGACGATCGTTTACCTGCTTCTGCTGCTGATGAAGGTGAGACGTTGCGTCGCGCCAGGGTCTTGGGCCTGTCCCACTTTGGGCGCCAGTTCTGCGACAGGACGTTGGCGCATGAAGATTTCATTCACTACAAAAATTTCGGAGCCCCACGCAATGTCGCGCACAACTACATACCCCTCCGCGCTTTTAAGTGGGACCAGCCCCTCGCGGCCATACAATGCCCGAACGCCTCAACGCGACCACGAGGTCGCGTAATTTGCGTGCCAAGGACACGTAAGTGGGACAGGCCCTTTACACTTTGTCTTTCTGTGACAGTTCTGTAGTTAACATCTGGCAAGGTGGCCTTTGCTTGTTGCTCAAGCTCATCAAAATCTTCTCAAATTTTGCTTACAAAATCCTGAAGTGAACTGTACAAATTGCACAAGTATTCAATAACAGTTTGGATTTCTGAATGGCTTTGTTGACCTTGTGGAAATGACCTAGCAGACGGGTCCAAAAATGCAGCATAAACACAAATACCAGTTCTTCCATTTTCTGCAAAGGATTGTTAGCTTGAAGCCTGGTATCACCCTTCACATTAACATCAGAGTACAAATGACTGAGGGCATCAGTGATAGCTGTAACTTTCCAAAATAGCTTCTGTGGCTTTTGCATGTGCCTCCCACCTAGCGTCTGACAAATATTTAGGCACTTTTGACTGAGGTTGCAAAAATGATTTTAGAACTGCCCATCTCTTTGTGGAGGATGAAAAGAAGGTATACATTTCATTGATCATTCCAAAACAGTTTACTGCATCAAGGCAGCAATCAACAGCCGAACGGCCCACCAAATTTAATGAGTGAGCAGCGCATGGAATAACTCTTGCAAATTTGTTTTGTTCAAGGATTTTTTCCTGCGTACCTTTGTACCTACCAGCCATGTTGGCAGCATTGTCATAAGACTGCCCTCGGAAGAAGAGCTCCAATTCGCGGCGGGCGCGGAACTCATTGAGGTGGGGACGGAGGGGGACAAAGGTGAGGCTTCTGCTACGGACAGACCGTTTGGTATCTGAGAGGAGGAGGTCAGGGGGGATGGTGAACACCCGGCAGGGATGGGGGTTGGGGCCAGAGGAAGGCAGGTGAGTGGACTGAGGCCGAGGCGATGTCTGCTGGGGGGCTGGTGGGTGGTCTGGGGGTAGGGGGTATGAGGACTGTAGTGTGGGTGGGGAAGAGCTGGGGTCACATGGTTTGAGGGGAATGGGGAAGACCCAGTGGAACAGCCACTGAGGTTACCAGGGTTGTGGGACTAGCACTAGGACCCAGCGCAGTCAAACTCAGGGGAGTTGGTGTCTGCGGCATGGAAACTTCATGCCCGGTGCTGAGTCCAGGCTGCAGGTAAGGTGACGGCTGCGGGCTGCTGGAGGGCGGTGGAGTGGCCAGGATCAGCGGGCAAAGCGTGGGAGGTCCCGGTGGGCGGGAAACCAGCCCCATCAGAGACTGTGAACAGGGTTAACTATAGAAAGGACCATTCCGCCTATCATAGTGGGTGGCTGCTCGTTCCCACCCACCCTTTACCCGGAGCCTTATCTCTTCTCCCCTGAAGCAGGCAGGTCGGGCACAGTCGGAGCTGGTTCTGACATTGTTAAACTTGCAGCCGCGCACCGACTCGAACACTCCTGACTGTTGAAAGGACAAGGCTCAGAAAATACGAATGTCAAAAGTTTTATACACCTTGGTGGAGCGGGTCGAGGCCCCCCTAGATCTCGAGGCCCTAAACTTAAGCTTGTCTAGCATATATGTAAATCCGGCCCTGACAGTACCTCATATTTCGCTTGGGTAGTTTACACCCAAGCGGTATGAACACTGACTTCTTCAATTTCAGGTAGTCCTTGCTTTCTCCCTCCTTCCCCTCCCCTTCCCAGCTCTCCCACTACTGTCTCCGTCTCTTCCTTTCTTTTTCCCGCACCCCCCCGACATCAATCTGAAGGGTCTCGACCTGAAACGTCACCTATTCCTTCGCTCCTTAGATGCTGCCTCACCCGCTGAGTTTCTCCAGCATTTTTGTCTACCTACATGCGAAGTAAAATAGCTGTAAAAAAATAGTTTATATACATATGTACATTTTTGTGTGAAGTTTCACAAAGGTCCTAATTTAGCCAGGTTCATTCGGGAAGACTGATGGATGCAAATAAATAGCACTAAATTCCTTGGTTTATTACACGTCGAAATGGGTTTGTAACCCTAGTCCATGTAATGATTTGCTGGTATTTGCAAGTTTTTGCAATGAGGTAATGATCTTGGATAAGGTAGCTCTCATCCTTATCTCACAAAGCCCTTTTATAATCACCTTCACAGGCAAAAGACTATCGACTGACATCTATTACAAACCCACTGACTCCCACAACTATCACAACTACATTTTCTTCCTACCCTGCTTCCTGCAAAGACTCTATCGCCTACTCCCAATTCCTCTGTTTATGCCATATCTGCGCCCACGATGAGATATTCCACACCAGGACATCTGAGATGTCCACATACTTTAGGGAATGGGGGTTCCACTCTCCCATCAAAGATGAGGCCCTCATTTGTGTCTCCTCGGTACCTTGCAGCTCCGCCCTAGCTCCCCCTCCCCTAGTCGCGGCAGAGAGAGTTCCCCTAGTCTTTACCTTTCACCCGTCGCATGCAACACATAATCCTCCGAAATTTCCGCCACCTCCAACGGGATCCCACCACTACCCACATTGGGATCTCACCACTAGCCACATCTTCCCATCTCCACCCCCCTTCCGCCTTCCACAGAGACCATTCCCTCCGCAACTCCCTGGTTAACTCATCCCTTCCCACCCAAGCCTCCCCCTCCCCAGGTACCTTCCCCTGCAACCACAGAAGATGCAACACCTGTCACTGTAACCTCCTCCCTCAACTCCCTCCAGGGACCCAGACATTCCTTTCAGGTTAGGCAGAAGTTCACTTGCACCTCCTCCAACCTCATCTACTGTATCCGTTGTTCAAGATTGGCAGCGCGACTCACGTTGCAGTGGCGTCTGCAGTCCGTCTGTCTTTTTTATTTTTTTTGTTTCGTTTGAGTTTTGTATAGTGTTTTTTTTTTAAACTGGGTGGGGGGGGCGGGGGGTGGGGGTGGGGAAACTTTTAAAATCTTTTCCCTGCACGGGAGACCCGACCTTTCTCTGTCGGGTCTCCGTTGTCGTTGGGGCCTAGCACCGTGGAGCGGCCTCCAACCGGAACGACCTGGGGCTCCAGTCGCGGAGCCTGCGGACTACTCACCATCGTGGAGCTGGCCGAGTTCGGAGCGGGGGGAGCTGTGGTGGCGCGCTGCTGCTACCCGACCCCGGAGATTCGGAGGCTTCAGCCGCAGGTCTGGTGGATGGTAACATCGGGAGCTCACGGGTCCATGGTGGGAGACCGCTTTTCGGGGCTCCCGCAACGGCAGCTACTCCCGCCCGAGTTGCGGGGTTGAGGATGACCTGGAGCGGGGTCTGGCATCGCCCGGCACGGCATTGGTGGCCGTGCGACTTGCTGGTGCTACCGGGGGCTACAACATCAAGACCCGGAGCGTGGCCTTGCATCGCCCGGCACGGCTTTAATGGCCGCGGGACATATCTACAATCGCCCGCCGGGGGCTTTGACTTTGACATCGGGAGGAGAATGTGGAGTGCAGGGGAGAGATAAGACTTTGCCTTCCATCACAGTGAGGAGGAGATTCACTGTGATGGATGTTTGTGTAAATTGTGTTGTGTCTTGGTTCTTTTTACTTGTTTGTATGACTGCAGAAACAGAATTTCGTTTGAACTTAGGTTCAAATGACAACAAATAAATATCTAATCTAATATCTAAGATGTGGACCCTTATACATCGGCAAGACCAAACGTAGACTGGGCGATCGTTTCACGGAACACCTTGTTCAGCCCGTCTGAACCTACCTGATCTCCCGGTTGCCGAACACTTTAATTCGCCATCCCATTCTGTCCTCGGTCTCCTCCATTGTCAGAGTGAGGCTAAATGCAAATTGGAGGAACAGCATCTCATATTTCGCTTGAGCAGCTTACAGCCCAGTGGTATTAATATTGATTTCTCTCACTTCAGGTAGCCCTGGCATTCCCTCTCTCTCTATCCCTCCCCCACCGAAGTCACACTAGCTTCTCATTTTCACCCTTGCCTTCCATTAAGTTGACGAGTTTACTTCAGTCAATGTATTTATACAAGCTAGCATTTTTAGTTATTGTGGATTTTTATGATTTTTGTTACTTATTTCAGCTATCTTCCCAGTAAAATTATTTTTCATTAAGAAACATACAAAATGGAGTACGGTTATGGACAAAACAAATAATGTAGAGACTTTACAAATGGTTTGTTTCAATTCAATATAAAGAGTAAATGTTTTTACTCGTGAGAAAGTTAATGTATCATTTTTAGGTTGAAAATGCATAATTGCACTAACACACCAATTACAGTTCACCAATTGTAAGTATATAATCTTTTCTTTATGATCTTGACTTCATAATTTTATTAAGAAGAGGAACGATAACATGATTTGATTATTAACACCAGCAATGTGATTTACCATGTATTTTACCTCCTATTCATTGAAGATCTGCATTATGAATCAGAGCTTTATGGAATTATTCATAATTAATGCTTTTTATGGAAATCACATTGGAGTAGATTTTCACTTTCATCAGCGAGTGGGTAAGACTCTCCCTTTTCCTTATCACCCAAAGCAAATATTTGAATGGAATGTGAAACTGATGGCCACACTGTCATCTCCTGTTCCATATCTACTACTGTTAAGAGGGAAAACCCTGCCTCTTTAAACCTGAGCCACTTTAGATATATTATTCCTTTAGCCAAGAATAGGCGAAAAGTCCTGAAAAAGCACCAGAAATAATTTATTCCAATGGTTCTTCAAAAGTGTTTACTCTCCAAATAATCTCAGTCCTTTCAATGGACTCTTGAAGAATATTTAATGTTTGCCTGCTTTATGAAAATACTTTTTGTAAACAAAGATTGTATAGTTTCCAAAATAAGTGGCAGGCAACATAACCTTCACACCCCTCCCCATCAGTCTTGTTTATGGCATCTGAAATATTTTCCACAGTCAAAATGGCAGCAGGAAACAGTTGCCTTCATTTGTCTGCCTGTAGGTATACTTTCCATTGTCCAATCTAATTGTTGATTGAAATGGCCCAGAAACTTTTGAGAAGTTCCAAAGCCTTGTCATTTGATAATTTTAATTTACATTTTATTTGTAGCAGATTAATTTCCTAGTGTTGTGCCACAGGAGGGACTTTGGACAATGGAGAACAATGGAGAACTCTCATGGGGAGAGGGGGAACAAGGGCAGACCTGGCACAGGATACTTTATAATTTTGTCAGCTCCCTTTATGTGGCAACTATTCATTCCCTTATAAAGGACTTTACTTTTGGAGAAACCTGAAAGACCATATCTTGGGCCACGATGCCTACTGTCAAATTCAGTCAAAGAATCTCACTGTGACTTGTGATAATAAAGTATTCAATTCAATACAATTCAACGTTGGCATTGAGATATTTTTTCATTAAGTCTGTCTTGGTGTCCAACTTTCCTTCCTTCACTCATCCTGTGTTCCTTATAATGCATTGCCAAGATTGGTACTTGATGTTCTGACATAATTTTGCCTTCAATTTTTCTTTCATTAAGGGTAAGCTTAAAATCGTATGACTTACATTTCCATGGCTTCATTTGGAACTCAGAATCTGGGTTTGATTCTGAGAAATGCAACATGGTGCAATGTGAGGGCCCAGGGCCACGTGATGTGGTGCACTGAAGTACAGGTCCACCATCGATTTTCCAACAACTGCTGGTCTCCTTTAATCCGGACAATATTACAAGTGCATTTGATATCCCCCAGGAAATCTCCCCGAAAATATGGCACCTAGGCCAGGTAAGGCGGCCGATCTCAACCTCATTGGGACTCCTGCGAACGATCCGGCCAGAGCCACCAAATCCGTTCTCGTGGCTGACTTCCGGGGCCGATTGTCGGGTCAATTCCAATCTTATTGTCATGTTAGCAGACACAAAAGCTGCGCTGGCTCAGCGGATCAGGCAGCATCTCTGGAGAAAAGGAATAGGTGACATTTCGGGTGAGACCCCTCTTCAGACCATTGTCATAATATCAGTGTTGGTTTATTATGGTCATGCTATGTTAGTTTTCAATAAGCTGAAGTATTGGACTCTTTGTGGAGTCCAGTGGGACTTCCTGAGTTCTCCAACATTAGTCCTGAAGCAGGACCTACTAATCCATTGATTTCTATGCAGACTGTGAGGCTGCAAAGCACAAAGGTGAGAGGGTAAGACTGAAGAAAATTATCTATGGTTTGTTCAGTGTATTTAATTATTTAAAATTGCTCGTGAAAGTCTTTCATTTTTATCAATATAACAGTCATGTAGAACTCATGCTTATCACAGCATCAATCGTAACCTACTGTATCTTCATAAGGTCTCTTGTCTTGTATCTCGCTCCCCTTCCCCTTAGCTCTGCTTTGAAAATTGGAGATCTTCCCTCAGTCCTGAGAAAGAGTCACTGACCCAAAACATGGATTGATTTCTCTTCCCGCAGATACTGCTTGACTGGTTGAGTTTGCCTGGCATTTCTGTTTTTGTTTCAGACTCCCACGTCTGCAGTTTATAGTTATACAGTGCGGAAAAGAGTCCTTCAGCCCACCAAGTCCGCGCCGTCCAGATCCCCGTATACTAGCACTATCCTACACGCATTAGGGATAATCTACAGCGTTTTACCAAAGCTAATTAACCTACAAACCTGTATGTCTTCGGAGTGAGGGAGGAAACATGAGCACCCAGGGAAAACCCACGTGGTCACGGGGAGAACGTAGAAACTCCGTACAGACAACATCCATAGTCAGAATCGAACCTGGGTCTCTGACGCTGTAAGGCAGCAACTTTACCACCACGCCACTGTGCTGCAAGTTATATGTCTTTCATTTTTCTACATTTATAAAATGTATAATATTATTTATTTGAGAGATTTTAACAAAATCACAAAAATATTTAAAATCTTGATAGCTTTGAGAGCTGGCTAAGGTGTGGGGAGGACCTTTCTGGATGTTGAAGTTGAAAGGGCTTCTCTGTTACATGGGGTATGGGGCTTGTTATTGGACTGTGCTGCTTTCATCAGCAGGCAGTGATTATAACTCACAGGTCATTACATCCCAAGTTGTAGTCAGATTTGAAAAACTTCTTATTTGACTGGAAACACAAATCTCCACTTAGTAATCCAGATGCATTGAAAGATTAACATTTCCCCAATATCTAATATAATTAGTTTAAGATGTAAACTAAAGAAACAGATCTGTCTCTGGTGCTATTACTTTATGTTGTGTGTTTTTTGGTTGGCTACTGTATATGTGGCTCATCTAACTGGAATTAATTATTGTTTTTGTATCATCACATTCTTTGCACGGAGAATCAAATGAAATAGTGGATGGGTTTATATCAATTATGAACGGCCAACACATTCTTTCAAATATAGTAAATGATCATCTTTACTGCAGTCCACAATTCTATAAATTGGTAGTAAATCCCTTGACTGCTATGGGTGGAGTGAATCACCCCCATCCACTGGATGAAAATATCATAACGGGATAGAAAACAGAAATTCTCTGCAACTACTTTCCAGGACCCGTGTTTAAGCCTTTGGAGAAAATGGGACCATTACACCTTGTAAATAAAATATTGAAATGGTAGTTTTCAACCTAACACATCATAGAGTCATAGAGTGATACAGTGTGGAAACAGGCCCTTCAGCCCAACTTGCCCACACCGGCCAACATGTCTGAGCTACACTAGTCCCACCTGCCTGCATTTGGTCTATATCCCTCCAAACTTGTCCTATCCATGTACCTGTCCAAATGTTTCTTAAACATTGCAATATTACCTGCCTCAACTACCTCCTCTGGCAGCTCGTTCCATACACCGTTTGTGTGAAAAAGTTACCCCTTAGATACCAATTAAATCTTTTCCCCTTCACCTGAAACCTATGTCCTCTCGTCCTCAATTCCCCCCTCTGGACAAGAGACTCTGTGCATCAACCTGATCTATTCCTCTCATGCTGGAAGTGAATTGTTATGGTTAATGGTCATTCGGTGATTATTTTGCTATAGTCATTTGCTGATTACAATTAATTAATGGCAAGGATTGTCCAGTTGACACAGTATTCACCATGATTGTTGTGTTACTAACAGCAACATTAGGATTCCTGTGCATTTGCTGCTAAAAGCAAATATATCAATATTGCTGGCAGCGATTCAATGGACTGGACAAGCTAGATGCAGGAAAAATGTTCCCAATGTTGGGCGAGTCCAGAACCAGGGGCCAAAGCCATTTAAGACTGAGGTGAGAAAAAACGTTTTCACCCAGAGAGTTGTGAATTTGTTGAATTCCCTGCCACAGAGGGCAGTGGAGGCCAAGTCACTGGATGGATTTAAGAGAGAGTTAGATAGAGCTCTAGGGGCTAGTGGAATCAAGGGATATGGGGAGAAGGCAGGCACTGGTTATTGATTGGGGATGATCAGCCATGATCACAATGAATGGCGGTGCTGGCTCAAAGAGCTGAATGGCCTCCTCCTGCACCTATTTTCTATGTTTCTAATGCACCATCCATAGGCTGCTCTATTTTATAACCTTCTTCACCACAATCAATATTGATATAGAAGATGGATTTTGGTAAACATTGCTTAAGGTTAAGTGCATTTTCAATGGAATACAAAACTATAATTACTGTTTAGTAACTTCTCTTGTCCTACTCTTATGTACAATTTTCATGCTGCAGATAGCATTTAAAAAAAAGACATTTATTTCTTTGCATGTTTTATGGAATGCTTTAACTTGTCATAGTCATAGAATCATACAGCACGAAAACAAGCTCTTCAGTCCAACCTTTCCATGCCGACCAAAATGCACCATCTAAGTTTGTCCCATTTGCCCACGTTTGGCCCATATCCCTCTAAACCGTTCCTGTCCATTGCTGTTATGGAATCTCCCCAAACTACCTCCTTTGACAGCTCATTCCATATACCTAACATCATCTGAGCGGTGGTGAATGGAAGTTATATCATAATTTTAGATGTAATCTTTATTTCATGCTCGGTAAAAGGTTTAAAATACTAACCTAAGATTGTGCATTTTCTTTCCTGGTTTGTTCACACTGCAAAGTCTTCAGCGTGATTGGCTGCACATCCATTTTTGTGTCAACACAGTTTGCTTAATGTCGGGGATTCCATTGAACAGCCACCCAACAGGTTATGAAAAGAAAGCCTATTCCTTAGTGATTGGCAGAATTTTGTGCACAATCTTCTCTGAGCTTGGCGGCATATGCCATTGGTTCATTGTTGAGCACAACACCAGGCCATTACTTTCACAACTTTTAATGTTAGATTGTAAAATGAAACTCATTTACTCGGGAAATTTAAAGTTCAGTCCTGAAAGTTAAACGTTCGTCCCAATGAAATGGATAGAAACATTAATTTAACATACTATTCTGTGCAAAGAAACTGAAATATGTTTGCCAAAAGTGTTGTCATCGTGACCTCTATATTCAAAAAAATATTTTATATGGGTCAGATAAATTGTTGTGCTGGCCACTAACTGCTCTTTCTGTCAACCAACTTGTTCTGAGGGCATCTGGACTGTAGATTGTGGAAAATAAACCAGAATGTCACTGCCAAGATTTGTGTGGCAACATTTCAAAGCCCACATTGGAAGAATTGCTGTCAATGGTGGCCATTTTGACGAGTTACCAAATAGCATAGATAACAACGTCAAGAAGCTTTATTTTATCGCTCCAAATGATGACTCATGACAGCCTTGGCTACAGACTGGAACTAGAACATTGGAAGAGGACCAGGACATTCGGCCCTTCAAGTTTGTTCTGATATTCAATTAGATAATTGCTAGACTGTGTTTTAGTTTCATTACCTCTCTTGAACCCATGAACCTTAATTATCTTGCTTAATGTGTATCAATCTCAATTGGCCAGTTCCATACTACTTTTACTCTTTACTGTATGTGAGGATGTACATCTTGACTTCACCCCTGAATGGCTTGACTCTAATTTTAAGGTTATGCCCCCCTTGTTCTCAGCTCCCCTACCAGGAGTGCAGACTCATACAAAACAGCAGTAATTAATTATTTTGTGTTGCTGGGAAATATCCCTTGGGCTTACTTGGACGGTGTGTTGTTGGACTGTGCCAAGTTTTATAGGACTTTGCTCAGAGGCTCAGTAAACCATTACTGTGGTTTCATATTTTCCTTTAAGTGTAATTTAAATATTCAAGGTTTGCAATGTACGGATCAGTTTCTTTCACATATTGGAAGGATGGATGTCGTGACGGTGGCAGCAGTAAAGTAGATCACATTTCTGCATTTCCTGACGATGTTTCACATTCTACCAGGTCAGATACAATATTGTCCATCTCCTTTTCAAATCTTGATATAAGATGCATTAAGTCTTTAAGCCTTGAAACAGGCCCTTTGGCCCACCGAGTCTGTGCCGACCAGCGATCACCCCGCACACTAGAACTATCCTGCACACTAGGGACAATTTACAATTTTACCGTAGCCAATTAACCTACAAACCTGTACGTCTTTGGAGTGTGGGAGGAAACGGGAGCACCCGGAGAAAACCCATGCAATTACAGGGGGAACGTACAAACTCTGTACAGACCTGTAGTCAGGATCAAACCCAGGTCTCTGGCGCTGTAAGGCAGCAGCTCTACCACTGCGCTATTGCTGCGCGACTGTGCTGTCCACAGTCAATCCCTCATTCCTTGCTTTCCTTTAGAAAGTAGTTCATCACTGCACATGCTAGAGAAGATGCCAAAGGATTCCCAAATACAAAATGATTCAAAAATATCTGGGGTTAGCTTTGTTCTACTGAGCAGAAAGGGTGATCTCACAACATAACTGTTTATTTGTGTTGACTGCAGTAGAACTACATTTCCAAAGGGGAAACATTGCAACATTGAGTTCAGTACTCAATGTTGCTACTCTATATGAATGCTTCACGTAAATGACAGAGAACAAATAGTCATGTCCCCGAGCTGCGGCAGGTTTGGTTTGACAACTAAGACAATCTTGACAACCCGAGAGCGTTGAAATACTTTGGTCGACGAATTCACACAAAATTTAAATTAAAGCTGAAATTCAGGGCAAAAGATGGGCACATAAATTAAATTGATTAAATGATAGAAATTAGATAATTAGTGGAAAGGGTGGTGTTGGAATTATTGGGGTGTATTTAATAGAATATCCTTAGACGCAGTATTTCCAATATAAATTAAGTGTCAAATGTTCGCATTTTTATAAAATGCCAGATTGAGGAAGGTAATTAAATCACCAAGATAGGCCAGGAACAATAGAATTAAATGAAGAAAATACACGAATGGTTAGTTTAGTTTAGTTTATTGTCACGTGTACTGAGGTACTGTGAAAAGCTTTTGTTGCGTGCGAACTTGCAATTATTGTATAGATGTATATGTGAATATACAGCAATGCAGGGATTAGGTTTAGGGGCGGCACAGTGGCACAACGGTAGGGTTGTTCCTTGGAGCACAAGGGACCCGGGTTCGATTGTGACTACGAGTGCTGTCTGTACGGAGTTTGTACATTCTCTCCATGACCGCGTGTGTTTTCTCCGGGTGCTCCAGTTTCCTCCCACACTTCAAAGACGTACAGGTATGTAGGTTAATTGGCTTGGTGCATGTGTAAATTGGCCCTAGTGTATAGGATTGTGTTAATGTGCGGGGATCGCTGGTCGGCGCGAACTCGCTGGGCCAAAGGGCCTGTTTCCACGCTGTATTTCTAAAAGTAAAAAACTAAAGCTAAATTTTGTGCAGGTTTTATAGGTTAATTGGCTTCTGTAAATTGTCCCTAGTGTGTAGGATAGAACTATTGTACGGGTGATCATGGTCGATGCAGACTCGTTGGGCCGAAGGGCCTGTTTCCTAGCTGCATTTCTAAACTAAACTAAACTATACTAAACAGGTTTATTGTTGTCACGTGTACCAAGGTGCAGCCAAAAACTTTTGTTTGCATACTATCCAATCAAATCAGATCTTGCTATACATTAATACAATCAAGCCAAATGCAAGTACAAAAGGTAGAGCAAAGAGACTAGAGTAGGGTTGCCAACTGTCCCATATTAACCGGGACATCCGGTATATTGGGCTAAATTGGTTTGTCCCATACGGGACCGCCCTTGTCCCGTATTTGACTGCTACTACTCGGGTCAAGGGGGAATTTTGGGTCGGAGTGCCGCGTCCAGCCCCGCCTCACCCGTCCAGACATTGTGCAGTCCATGGAGTGCAGCCGCAGCGCCTCGCCCGTGGCCCCATCGGTCGGCAACCCGGCCAGCTGTCCGACCTTCGGACCTTCGCTTACCGCCGACACCAGCACCCCTCCTTCTCATGACCGATCATCGGTTCATGAGTTGGATGGGGTGCTGAACTTTGCGCGCGACGTCACGCACAAAGTCCGGCGCCCGGGCCAAAACTCCTCAGCTGGCCCGCCGGCTGGGCTTTGTGTGCAGTTCAGCACCTGGGCCAACTCATCATTCATTCACCCAGCCACGGCCGAGTCGATCAACGAATTACTGTTGGGAATTTGTCCCTTATTTTGACCTTTTGTCCCTTATTTAGCAGTGAGAAAGTTGGCAACCCTACACTAGAGTGCAGTACAGATGGAAGTAGTGTTAAATTTGCAAGTGGAAAAGAGATTTAAAACAGTGGAGCGATTGATATAAGAAGCATTATATCTTTAGACTTTAGAGATACGGCCTTGAAACAGGCCCTTCGGCCTTCGGCCCTTCTTTTCTTATGACATTGACCTCCATTGGATGCAGTCTAATAATTCCACATCTTTCAAATTGTGTCCAAATTGTTGTTATTATTAACATTAAAAATGAATCAACCAAGGCTGTAGCTGACACACAAATACATAGGCCATTGTGTTATTTGGAATATTTGTGATCCAAAATAATTGTATTAACTCTACTAATGTCTCAGTCGACGCAGACTTTGATTCCCAAAGTTTGGTAAATGATTGCATTATCCAAACCACAGAGAATAAGTGATTTGTAAATCAGGTTAACAAGTATTTAACATTATTTTAATTGGTTTAGACCATCAGTACCAATACATTCTGAAACCTGTCAGGATATTTAATGCTTAAATAAATAAAGTAAAAAAGCAATCATAAAGTCATAAAATCAAACAGTGTGGAAACATGCCCTTCGGCCCAACTTGCCCACACTGACCAACATGTCCCATCTACATTATTACCACCTGCTTGCATTTTATATAAAGGCCCATAATCCCTCTAAACCTGTCCTATCCATGTACCTATCCAAATGGTTCTTAAACATTGCAATAGTACCTGCCTCAACTACCTCCTTTGGCAGCTCGTCCCATATACCCACCACCATTTGTATGAAAGAGTTACCTGTCAGGTTCCTATTAAATCTTTCCCCCCTCACCCAATCATTACAAATTGGTATATGCGTTTTGCTAATCAAGTAATGGACTCCTTTGGATTACATCTAAACCATAGGGAGGTTTTCCTCATCCTGAAGTTGAAATCCTTTCGATGTTTTTCACTTTTCCTAAAGGAAAGGAAATTAAATAGCAACAATTGTAAGAAGAAAGCAAATAATTAATCCTATAGAGATTAACTCTCAGGAGAAAAGAGCATGCTTATGTATAGGATGAAGCTTGGTTGAGAACAAATAATGCCATTTCTTTAACTTAAAAATCCAGGTATCATTATTAGTAGCATGCTGACAACTCACATTGTTTAGGGAATTTGGGCTGAACTTCTGAGATCAAATTACATCCTGTTAATTCATAGCAATCATATTATTTGTAATTCAATATTTTATTGAAATAGTTCATGTTAAAGCCTGATATCTTAGGGAATGTGAATACATTTGGTTCCTGTCTGTTGCGGTGAACTACTAATGTCACAGCTACATTAATTCAGATATTTTATGAATATTCCAGGGAGCTACTGTAATGTGTTATCTTCAAAATTGTAATGTCATGTGGGCATTGAGATACAGCATGGAAACAGGCCTTGTATGTCTTTGGAGTGTGGGAGGAAACCGGAGCAGCCGGAAAAAACCCACGTGGTCACGGGGAGAAAATACACATTCCACACAGACAGCACCCGTTGTCAGGATCAAACCCAGTTCTCTGGTGCTGTAAGGCTGCAACTCGACCGCTGTGCCACTGTGTCGCCATACGAAGACAAAAGTGCTGGAGCAACTCAGCGGGTCCAGCAGCATCTCTGGAGAACATTGATGGGTGATGTATCCGGTCAGAACCATTCTTCAGACCTGAGTCTGAAGAAGGAACCCCACCCAAAATGTCACCTATCAATGTGCTCCAGAGATGTTGTCTGATCTGATTAGTTACTCCAGCACTTTGTGTCTTCTTAAATGTTCTCATACACCTGAAGCCCAAATGGGTTGCTTCCATAACATTAAAACATGCTGCCATTTTCTTTCTGAAATAAATTGTTATTAAATAGACCAGTCTCTGTAATAAAACTGATTTCTGATGCAGCTTGGGAATGGGGAATATTTCCTATGCTCTGTTTATATAGGAACATCTAGGATCTATAATTGACATTATAGATCCTAGTAATTGTGTGTGCTTGCTTCAGTTGAAACTACTGTAATGTTTGCTGATCTTTATTGATGTTGCTCCATACACTTCTACGTAGATGTCATCTCATCCCCACAATACAACCGATACTTCAGACACGTGCCTTTTGATGTCAGTTCAATGGAAAGAAATGCTTCCAACCTGGTGAAGGCAGAGTTCAGAGTATTTCGTATGCAGAATCCAAAGGCAAAAGTCGAAGAACAACGAATAGAACTTTATCAGGTAACCTCTAATTTTTAAAATATAATTTTATTTGATATGCAGTTTATTTGGTGCTTCTTCTTCTTCTTGCGTATGGCGTGCACAGCCTAAAGTTGCAGGACAACTTGTTCTATTTGATCTGATTTGATTGTGCATACCAAGTTGATTGCATTCGTCGAAACATGGCGGACCATGTGAAGGCTGCAACTCTCACCGCTTATTTGGCGCTAATATGATGAGAATCTGGTTCAGTAATTGTACATTGGTTTTATGAATCCATTATGTTTCTTCATCTCCAGCAGCCAAGTAAGTGTTACAAATGGGTAAACTTTCTTCTATTTATTTATTTGTCAATGGAGTGTGGGCATCGCTGGTATTCACTGCCCATCCCAGATTGTCTCTTAACTACTTGTCTTGCTCAGCTATTTCAAAGAGCTTTGAACACTCAATCGTATCGTTGCACATTTGAAATCACATATAAACCAGACAGTATAAAGTGGGCAATTTTCCTTTTCTGAAGGGCATTAGTGAATTGGGTATTAGTGAAAAATGTACTTGTCATCTTCGTGGATTCTACACTAGAGATAAACTATGTCAGCAAGTGGCAACGTTAGTCATTTTGGTTTATGGGACCTTCTCCTAAAGGCATGGGAAAGTAACAGTGCATGTAGAGGTTGAACGAATACATGAATCCTAAGATGGTTCAGCGACAAGTGAATGGAATTAATGTTCACAACCTTCTTTCAACTAGTAACTTCCGTGTTGTGAAACTTAGCTTTCCTCACTGCCGGCATTGAGTTAACCTTTAGTTATTCCAGGACAAACCATTTGGCTATTAAATTCATACAGCATTTTGCTGTTTTCTACATAGAAATGTAGAGTGCTTGCATTGAATTGTAAATTGCAACAGTAGTAAATCTAAAATTCAAAAATGTTTAAAGACTGACAATGGAAACTTCATGATGTTGAGAGGTTTACTGATAAAAGGTTGTATTTCTTGAGGCAAATGGTGGCTGAGCAGCCAGAGGATAATGTAGTTATAACTATTATATCTTCAGTGCACAGATACTCCTTGGTATTTAACTCCATCAATGGGAATTTTGTTTTGTATTTTGTGTTTCAGTACAAGAACACTTGTGGCTGTATTTGGTAAACCAATAGCTTAATTACATTAAGTGTTTGTCTCACTGCACTCTTGACATAACCAGGATCTTTCTGATGGAAAAGGATCTGAATTTTCTGATGCAACATTCATATAAATCCTGGAATCACATGCAATGAAATAATGTTTCTCATATTTAATCATACTAGAGCTTTGGCTGTAGCAATAATCCAGTATTCAAGGTTTTCTTATGTTATTGATTATTATTTAAATCATAAGCATATGCATTTAAGTCATTTTGTTCTGAGCTTTTGATTTTGGGTTAGAAATTAAAATGTGTTTCGAAACATGCTGAAATGAGTCTGAAGAAGGGTCTCGACCTGAATCGTCATCCATTCCTTCACTCCAGAGATGCTGCCTGTCTAGCTGAGTTACTCAAGCATTTTATGTCTATCTGAAATGATATTAATCCAAAATGGCGCCCAAACCAGGCGACTCTTTGTGTGTTGGTCACAAAAGTGGATCTGCACTCACGCATTACAATCGCTCCACTCTTTTAAATCTCCACTCCAACAGCAACATTTCTTACACTGTGGATGGCTTGATTGTAATCGTGTATTGTCTCTCCGCTGACTGGTTCGCGTACAACAAAAGTTTTTCACTGTATCATGTGACAATAAACTAAACTAAACTGTACAGGGGGTTTGTACCAGTTCCTTCTGGGAGCACATGGAGATAATTTTCTATTGCAATTTTGTAAGAAGGTGAGGTGGAAAGAAACAGACTGAAACAAGTTAGTTAGTTCACAGGTGGAATACTGTGTGCAGTTCTGGTCACCACACTTTTGGAAGGATGTGTTTGCACCTGAGAGGGTGCAGAGGTAGGGACCAGAACATTGCCCATGATAAAACATTTCAACTTTTCAATAGAAAACTGTGAGAAGAGATTGGATAGATTGAGGGAGGATCTGATGGATATATACAAAATTATTGGGGGCATAGATTGGGTACATAGTGAGAAGCTTTTTAACTGAGCATAGGTATCTGTGACCAGAGGGCATAGCTTTAGGACAAGGGACAGGAGATTTAGAGGGGTCTTGAGAAAGGTTACCTTTTCAGCCTGAGGGTGGTTGAAATCTGGAACACACTGCTTGAGGTGGATGTATGGACAGGTGCTCTCAGTGAAAAAGTAACAAGATGTGAACTTGAAGCATCTTGAACTTGAAGAACATGGCACACAAGGCTACGGATTGAATGTTGGAGATGGGATCAATAAAGATATATACCTGATCGCCGGCACCAGCTTGGTGGACCTAAGGAGCTATTCTACAACTGCAAGATTGTACATGTGTACATTTTCTGATTCCAGATCTTCAGTGGGATAGTACACAGTAATTGTAATACACTGTAATTTCAAGAGGTGCACGGAAAGTGCCAACAACCCTGCAAGATTTCTCGCAAAAGAAGGACTTCTTAAAGCAATTATCTTCATGGGAACTGCTGTTTCTACTGTTGAATCTGTGGACCAACTGTAGAAGTATCCATCTAATGATAATTCATCCTCTGATGATGATCTGTCCTCTGTTGATAACGCATCCTCTGCTGATGATCTATCCAAAGCTCCTCTGACTGGCCACATGAATTGTGCCATTTGATTGGAACAGTGGACATTTCATAAAATGTTATTAGCAAAAAGGGAAAGTATTGAGAAGACATGGACCAGAGACAAGGACAAGCACTGTGATTGGGAGGATGTGTCAGGATCTGTAAGCCATGGACCAAACTGGGCCTAAGTTTTGGCATATTTAAGTCAGATAGATGGATAGACATGGGTATATATCCTGGTTAGATAACATTAAGATGTGATATTTCGTAGGACACATAGGAAGAATAAAGTTGGATTGAGACCCAGATAATTTAATGCCATGAAGTACCTGTATGTGAGAAGCTAAAAACTGCAAAGAGCTGCAAAGGGATATATGTCTATACACAAGTAACAGTAAAAGCATCAAAAGGTTACTGATCATTCAAAATACTAGAGTTTAGAATATACTAGAGTTTAGAAATACTAGAATACTAGAGACTTTAAGGCCTATTGTGCCTAAATATCAAAGCATTATTTACTGCCCCTTCTCAATTTAGAAAAATGTGTGTGTTGTACTTGGATTGTGGAATGGACCATATTATCATGTAGCTGAGGGCTGGAATGGGAGTGAGGCTGAACTGAGATAAATTCATGAGGTGCAGTGTAGAACCACCTACATTTTATCAATCTTCTTTGGCTGAAATTAGGACCGGAGTATGATGAAGCTGAATTTTCTGAAGCGAATTTACGAGGAAATTCAGCGGCGTTGTGATGTAGTTAGGGAATCCTTTATTCACGATTGTACAAGGAGCCATTCTGTTTAGGAGGAGATGTTCAACATTGGTTCTTTTTAGAATCTGTAATGTAATCTATAAGTTCTTTCATCTTTTGGGCTGTGCAATTTTGACAACTTTTATCTTCTTCTTTTCGTGTCCATCTTCTTACAAATGTTGACCTCGCTGTCATCGTCCGTCCTGAAAAGGACGCAAGCTTCCGGTGACAATCAATGGAAGCCATCACTTGTCGCAATAGATGATGGTGGTAGCAGAATTAGCTCCGGATACTTCCAGTTTCCAGCGTGGACGCTTCTGCTATGGGGCTGACAAAGTTTATTGCAAATGATTTCTTTGCAAAGAAAACTTCTTGAAAAACCATTAAAAGTTTGTTTTGATTATTTAAAATTGAAAAATTAACATCTTGGTATTTCATTGTGGGCTGTTCATTTTGTTTTGGTGTAAAGTAAATTGACTGTGGATAGGGATGACGGGATTTGTTTATTTCCTTAAGGCCACTGTATAATAGTCTGCATTAAGTCCTCTCTACAATGCCAGCACCAAGTACATCAGCGCCATGTTTATTTTGGAGATTGGAAAACCTCCTGATGTGCTGCTGAGAATATAATCTATTCATTGTTTGGATGCCAGATGGCACAATGCCATCAAACTCTTTATACTTCAATAAAATCAAAGATGGCACAGTGGCAGCGTAATGACATGACATGGTGCACCAAAGTGGGTGGAGGGGGGGGGGGAGTACAGTGACATAAAATGAAATGTAGAGACTTATACTGCAGAACAGGGGCAGGGGTAGGCCATTAGGCTCTTTCTGGCTTCTTCTGGCATTGAATGAGATCAATGGCTGCAATTTTTCATTTAGCAAGTTTCTGAACACATCAAAAAGGAAACTTTGCACACACACATTTCACAACAGGAAAATCCACAGAGTGAATAGTTTTGTGGTCTCCCAGTTTGGACTCAAATCATTTTCAGATGGCTCAGAGCAGGTCCCCTGACCTTCTGCTCCCTCCCCAGGAGAATAGTTAAGAGATTCTTACAAACTAGCAAAAACAGGCTATTAAAAAACAATCCATTGCCTTTGCTCAAAAGCTGAAATAAGAAGAGATAATGTTGGAAATACTCAGCAAGACAGGTCACATCTGTAGCAAGAAGGAGAAATAATGTTTTAGGTCACTGATGTTTTGGCATAATTCTGTGGGTAGGACAATGACCTGAAATATTCTTCGAGCACTTACCTGCCTGTCCTATTGTATTAGGAAATCTTTGTGTTTCTCCCTCCGCCCACCAACTCCTCCCCCACCCTCCCATCAACTCCCTGCAAAAAAGCAAATATTTGTAGCCGAGGAATTCTGTCATGTGGTGCATGGTTTTATAATTACTATATGATTGATGTAGAGTGTAAAATCAATTGTGAAAGGCGTTTTTGAAGTAATAATGCTCCTAGCACACAATGCAAACTTAAATCAGCAACCTGCAGGCGCATGGTGCACCTGGGAAAGGAGCACAATTGACATCAATCCACAAACAATGCTCGACCGGCACATGCCTGTGAAACTGAATCAGTCTGAAGAAGGGTCTCGACCCGAAACGTCTCCAATTCTTTCTATCCAGAGATGCTGCCTGTCCCGCTGAGTTACTCCACCAGCATCTGCAGTTCCTTCCTACACAAACTGAATTAATGTTGAGTTAATGCTTAGTGCAGAAGATGCCTAGGGAAGCAAGTCTTATCAGCAGATATAGACTACAGAAAGGGATCATCTGTCACTTGCAGGTAGAGTCATTCATGGCTTCTGCTGCAGACGTTGTGTGTGGAGAGTGGCTGCGCACTGTGCTTAATGTTGTGATATATTTCTCAGTCATCAGTGACAAAGAACTGTCATTTTCTGTGGTTGGTGTTCCCGTTAAATGCCCCTGCCAGGAGAGGGAAGGGTTACTGCTGAAGGAGCAGTGACTTGTATACATCACATCGCACAGCTATAAAGTATTGGGTGTCATAAATGTACTCCACTCGAGGGGAGGAGAATTAATCTTTTTCTTGATTAAAGAGGAACAGATGCCATAGGCACATGGATTTTTCCCAGTTTCCAAGGTTTCTGAAGGTTCAGAAATCAATGAGGTGTGCCTATGCAGTGCATCGGGCTCCCTGGGTAGACTGGGACTTCCTCATGGATTGAATGTACAAGTTATGGTCAACACTGTTTATTCAATAAGCTCACGTTCATCCAGAGGCCAATCACCGTGCCCGCCTAGTTTCAGCCACTGTGCTGGCCAGCCACAAGGACGTCTCTTGTGGGGCAAAGGCTTTCCCCTTCATTCCTGGCACCAAGCCACAGACCTGGTCTTGCTGGAGGATGTCATTGCAAGTGCAGCTTTGCAAGTCACAGATCTTTCTTGTTCTCAGGGGTTTCCAGGGGCCTCTAACATGCATAATCTCTTGCAGGTGTCTGTCTTTTGCATTAAAGAATCAGAGGGTCTGATCCTTTGCCTATGCTGGCACCATTCTTTTCAATGCTTCCATTGCTGGACAATGGCTTCATGCAGTGTTTATATTCAGTGCTGGCATTTCTCTTCAAGAAATCAATTCATGAAATCAGCAATGGTACCACCTAATTCCTGCAGCTTTCTGGAATTCATGAAATTTCTTGCCGACAGTGGGGAGATTGTGATTGCTACGTCCTTGTAAGTGGGGCATGTAGAGAAGATGTAAAAAACAAAGAACTGCAGAGGATGGTTTATACCAAAGATAGACACACTGTGCTGGAGCAACTCAGCAGGTCAGGCAGCATCTCTGGAGAAAAAGGATGGGTGACGTTTCAGGTGGGGAACCTTCCTCAGACTGAGGATGGGGCCTGACCCGAAAAGTCACGCATCCTTTTTCTCCAGAGATGTTGCTTGACCCGTTGTGTTACTCCAGCAATTTGTGTCTATCTTGTGCATGTAGAGAAGTTATGCACAACTGATACTGGGACTAACCAGTGCAGGCCTCCTGTGCAGCATCACTTTTGAACTTGCTGTTTTGGTCAACCTGACTCGCCATGGGATCCTAATCCAGGCAGAAAATTTGGGCTTCTCCTCCAGTAACTAAATTGTCCTTATGTAATCACACGTAAGTAGTTGTGACAATAATATAATGCCTATTTATACAGTGCAATTCATTACTAGGTTTCTACTAACATGCTGTTATGTGAGTGCAGTTGTACAAAGAGTTTGCATTCATCTGCACTTTTAACCACCGACCACCGGAGGCTGACTTGCTTCCTTATAAACCTGCAAAAATGATGGTATGTTGCTTTTGTAATTGTATCTTTCCAGGGGCTTATTATCTTTACATGATAAACGTTAAACAGAATCCTTTTTCCTTTTTTCCTTTTCATTGAAAGGCGGTGTCGATTTGCTGCAAATAGAAACAGTGCCAAAATTGAGTTATGTCAATAATGTCCCAGGAAGGTAAACCAGAATACTCTAAAATCACTTTAAGAAAAATAATGTCCCTTTTGCTGCTTGAAAAAACATTTTGAATTGTAATTTGTGTTTGACAACAAGAGAAATGGCGAGAGTTGTCTTCCAGAAGCAGCATTACTTTCCCACCTTTTACAAGGTGATCTCATAAAGTCAAGTAAATAGCGAAAGTGGCAGTGGTAGTTTTGGATCTGAAATTTTATCAAGAATAAAATATTGTCATTGGAACCAAGCCGTAAATGGTAGTATAAAGAAAGAAAGGATTTTGTTTATGGTACCTTTCACATTTCTTTCAGAACATCCTAAAATGCTTTACAGCCATTTTGAGGTTCAGAAGTTCAGAAGTAATAGGAGCAGAATTAGGCCATTTGGCCCATCAAGTCTACTCTGCCATTCAATCATGGCTGATCTATCGTTCCTTCTCAACTGCATTTCCTGCCTTCTCCCCGTAAACCCCTGACACCTGACACAGGTGTGGACACGGCTGACATCATTGTGAGAATGATCAGATAATCTGTTGTATAAAAAGAAATGAAGGCATCCATAATAGTTATGACATCAAGGATACTCCCCTGTTTTTCTTCAAAATAGTGTCATGGGATCTGTTACGTTTTGGTGAGAGAGCAGACGAGACCCTGACAGTGTTAAATCTGAACTTGTGGTCCACCTGTATCATGAAGGCAATTTTTGAGCCAGCAGCACTCAGCTGTGGGAATATTTTGACTCATGAATCACTTAGAGTCAAAACAGAAATATAATTCAGAAAAGTGTTTGTTGGACGGTTTAAATCGATGTCAGCCCAGCTTGCTACCTTTGAGAGTTATCTTGAGCTGCTAGCAATAGAATTTTATTAGCCTGGCTTCGCTGTGCATTTCTGCCTTAAGTAATAATTTCCCAAAGCTCAAGTAGTAAAGCTGATAGTCTTGCTGTGTCTTGAGATATGGAATGTCTGAAGCCAGCCCGGTATCACAGGAAACCTAGCTCTTGACTCCCAACCAAAAGGCTGAAATATTTTGAGTCCTTTTAGCTGACTGATTTCTTTGGAAGAGCATTGTTCATTGTCAGTGAGATTGCTAGATAAAAGTATCACGCAAAAGTGAGTCAATTCAGTTCACATGAGAGCCAAGTAGAAAATACTTAGACAGTTAATTTTATTGAAAGCAGTTATGAAATGCCTGCAGCCAAAATCAATCCAGTTGTTTTTTTATCATAGAATGTTGGAAGTGGAAAGAGTGTGAATGTTGGGAGGTGGGGTGAGGGTGTGGGGACGTAGGTGATCGTGTGGTGCAGGGAAGCTATATTGACTAAGGTTGATTTATGAGATAAATGAAGATACTTTTAAAGAGAAATGTCTGGAGTATCGACATTTATAAGCCTTTTTGGTTTTTGCTTGTGGCTTCAGTAGGCTTGTTAAATATAAAATATAATACAACCTGCAATGTTCACAAAGTAGGGGCTGAATACATAGCCCATACTGAAATTAGATGGGAAATTAGACGTTATATTACCACAACATTGATTTTACTTGCTCAAGCCCCCTCCTTGAATGACTTCTCATCTGCCACATGTAAATAGATGCGGGGACAGGGCAGTGAATATTTCTGATATTGAGGATAGGTGTCACCAGAACCAGCTTCATAGAGGGTCTAAAATAATGTGAGAAGGGAGACACGGGTTACAGAGCATTTATTTCCTACAAATTGCCTCGCTGTTCAAACCCTGAATTTCATATGGGTTCATGGTCTTTTAGTTAATGTAATGATGTTTCCTGCCTCTTTGTGTGCTGCAGCAGTGATCCTACTATTGTACCCTCTAAATGATCTAGACCTCTGGTCAGTTTTTGCTCACTGGTTGGGATGACATTGAGTTCTTGAACTGAGCCCTTAATTACCCCCAATTCCTCAATGGAGTCATGGCATAGTTGGAACAGGCTTTTGGAACTGAATAAAAAATATCTATGCACAAAAAGGGTACAGATGCAGATGCAAAGAAACTCAATCTTTTATCTATGGGTCATGAGTGATAATGTATAATGTTCTAAGGAAGGTAGTGTTCTTGTAAAATTAATTGTGCCATTAATTCATTTTGAATGGGACATATTTACCGTATGAAAAGGTGAAGGTCGGTATTATTACACTTCCATTCAATTTATACATGTATATGCATTTGCGAGTGGCTGGCTAGTTGGGTACTGCACAGTTCAGGGTGTCCAGCAAGGCTATCATAATATATATAAATGATTTAGATTAGGAAGCTAAATGTACTACCTCACGTTTGCAGATGAAATAAAGCTGAGTAAGAACTTGAGCTGTGGGGAAGATATGGACAGTGTCCAGTTTCATTTGGGTGGATTTGAGTGAGTCAGCAAATGCATACCAGATGCAATATAACAAATATGAGATAATCCACAATGGTGGCAAAGGCAGGAAGGCAACTTGTTCTCTGACCAGCAGTAGATTAGGCAAGGGATGTATGTAGTAGCCTTGTTCATCAGTCAATTACAGCAAGGATGTGGGAGAAGTAAGTGGTAAAGAAGACACTTGGCCCCCATAATGACAACATTTGAGTGTAGGCGCAGGAATGTCACATTGCAATCATATCTGGTCTTGCTGATATCACACTTTGTATTGCTTTTAATTTTGGTCTTATATGAGGAAGGATTTTTTTACTCTGGAAGGAATGCAGCAAGGCTCTCCACACTGATTCCTGTGACGGCAACACTGATATATCAAGGGAGGTTGCAGTGATTAGGCTTATATTCACTCAGGCTTAGAGGGACAAGTGGAGACGCTGCTGAAACATTTAAAATCCGGAGAGAACTGAAACCAAACAGACTAGTTACAGGAGCAGTGTTTGTGATAGTGGGATGGTGCAGGCTAAAGGTACGAATAATACTACAAATATAATTTAACACATGACCAATATCAAGCTGCAACATGAAGGAGGGCAGAAACAAACTGTGTTTATTTTTTGCAACTAATACTGGCTATTGAGAAATTGCACAAAATCATACTGGACCAAGGTTACATATATATTGTGGCGATTGTCAATATAGTCCATTATTGTTACGGTTGAGGGGCAAAGGTGAAAATATGGCTGGGTTTCAGGATATCTTGCCTAGAACATCCACAGGCAGAAGAAAAAAAAGCCATGATTTACCCGTCTTTGAAGACGTTGATGTTCCCACCTGATCCGGATGGGATATTTCAACACACGCCCTGGGCATGTTCCTATAATAGAGAAGAGCTAAAATTAAATGGCAATGGCAAAGCTGTTGAATTGATTTCCTCTGGATTCCAAACTCAGACATGCCCCCATGGCAATTTGAATACGGAATATTGGGTCACAAAATCCATTAATTCAATAAAGTCTTTATTTAGTTTCCTTCACTGAAATTACAACAGTTGCCCTCCAGTTAGTGAGATTGACTGAAGGTGGATTGTTGATTGTTGTGAACAAATTAAAAATAATTTGTCCGTTATACTGTATGTTCGGTTTGGTGGCAAAGTGGTGCAGTGGTCGAGTTGCTGCCTCTAACGCCAGAGACCCGGGTTCGATCCTGACTACGGGTGCTAACCGTGTTGAGTTTGCATGTTCTCCCTGTGACTGCGTGGTTTTTCTCCGGGTGCTGCGGTTTCCTCCCACACTCCATTGATGTAGCAATGTTACAAAATTTTGAGATTTAAAAAATCAATTCTGCAATTTATCCCATCAGATAAAGCATAAAAAGAAGTTTAATTTGACACCTAATTCACTTTCATATCTTCAGTATTAAAAAAGTTATGGCCATTTTCATACTCTGAAATTAGCATCTTGTTCCCTATTGCTTTTCCATTGACTGAACTCAAAAGCTGTGATCGAGGACAGTCAAAAGCCCATAACTTTCTTAAAAATTAAGAGAACTGAATGAAATTTTCAGTTATTATAGATTGAAGTATTCTGAAACAAATATGAAACAATCTTACTTGGATGACCTGAAATTAAAGCATATAATTAGTTAGTTACCTAATTGTAGCTAATTACAAAATTCAATTACTAGATCTAAACATCTATCCATTTCTTAAGAAAAGGATAACTTTTTTAAATAGCCTGTGTCCAAATAACATTCACACAACATTCTCACAATATAACATGATTTTTAAATCTCATTGTCGTGAATTTATAGGCCAAATGGAAGGAATTTAGTGTTTAATTCCCGTAAATTAATGGGCATTTAAATCATCTTGCGAGTGAGATTTTGTGGACACGGCCAGTGGCAGAACTGCAGCGCGGCTGAAGGTAAGTATTGTAACATACCTAAATGATGTGCAGGTTTGTAGGTTAATTGGCTGCTGTAAGTTGGCCCTGGTGTGTAGGATAGAACTTGTGTATGGATTGCCACTGGTCGGCATGGACTCGGTGGGCCGAAGGGCTTTTTTTCATGATGTATCTCTAAACTAAACTAAACTAATCTAGGTTCTAAGTCGCAGATTCACCAGATATGATTCAATATCTTTAACTATGTTTGCTCAATAACTTTTCCCTCTGTTGCTAAGCTTTGATGCAAATATCCCACATTTAGCACCCTTGTTCTTCATATGTCATGCTCAAGTGCCAAATATACGTTACGTTTTTCTGTATGGATTGTATTTTAAAACAATCACATTTCTTTATAGTGTTATGGGTGAGCTGTGAAAAAAAGTACCAGTGGCAAACATTCTACTTTACTACAATATAAACACTATACACATGTTAATGATTGTACAGTGTTATGGTTGGGCATTTGATTATTTTTAAATATTATACGTTAGAGGGTATGAAAGTCAACTTGGATGAAGGTAACAAAAGAAGCGATATAAAATAATTATAGTAAAACCCTCATTCATACCCTTGTGTGTTCAGGCTTAATCAATCCAATATCTTCCTAGCTATTCTTTCTGATTCAAATCTCCAATACCATGGTCATTTAAGACTCAATGTAAGTATCATGACTTTGATTAAGACTTATTCATCCATCGTCATCCTATTTCCAACTGATTCTCAGTCAAGCATAAATGTAATGTGAAAATGCTACAATCCCTTCATGTTCTCACATTTCCATATCTTGGAATCTTTCCCAACCAACATGTCTCTGAATTATCCAGTCTAATACTGCCCTCTTGATAATACCCAAACGTAATCACATTACTATGGATGCTATACCTTCAGATGACAAGGGCCTAAACTCTGGAATTCTTCTTTCTCTCATTCTATTTTGGTCCTTAACTCTTAGCTCAGAACTTGTTCAAAGGGTTTTCTGCCTAAAAAATTAATTAAGTGGCTCAGCTTCATTCTTAGCTTGATAATGTTTTGTGAAGCTCATTTTGCTGGTAAATACTCAATATCAATGGATATTGTCGTTAGGTGAGGCAGCTATAGGTATCTCAGATACAGCTAATTCCTTCCATACCTGTACAAGATTGCCTAATATTAATATGTCGATAACATTTCTAAAGCTCATTTCTTGTGAAGTTCTTTAGATAAAAAGCATGTTGTAATAATGCAATTCACAGAAGCATCTACCCATGATAGCAAAGCCGCAATACAGGACTTCATTAGTAGTAAGTACTGTTGTTAATTTTTCATCACCTATACCTAGATACATGAAATGCTTTGTTTTGCATACAATTCAGTAAAATCATACTAAACATAAGCACAATCATACACAATCAATCAATGAGCAGATGTCTTCTGAGGCAGCCACATTTCTGGCACCATTTTGTCGCTTTTACATATCAAGTTCTAAAAATACCCAGTCTTGCTCTGGGGGCAGCACTTGTTTGGTGATGTCGAGGTCAACCTGGCCTGGGGATTTTTCTCTATCATCATTACTGCGGTCTACATCCCATCCCAGCTGGGTGCTCACCTAGCACAGGAGGAGCTGCACACCATGGTCAACAAACACCAGACTGCATACCTTGACTCTTTTCCTGTCACAGCTGATGACTTCAACAAGGCCATTTAGAAGTAGTCACTTCCAAAGTATATCCAGCACATGTCTTGCACCACCAGAGGATCAGACCCCTCAACTACTTCCATTCCACCATCAAAGATGCCTTTCATTCCATCCACCACCCTCATTTTGGGAAATCCACCCACCTGGCTATACCGCTTTATTTCTGCATAAAGGTAGCGATTGAAGAGCGTAGCCCCAGCCATGAGGAGGACAATGCACCTGAACGAATACACCACAGTTGTTGCCGGCTTCATAAGGAAATAGGTGGAGAAGCATGTTCCCATGAAAACCATCCAAGCGTTCCCCACCAGAAGC